>CM056497.1:10697650-11297806 GCA_029783415.1 Anisodus acutangulus | reverse complement strand
TATAAAAAAATTGTGTGGTTAAATTTAATGTAGGATGGGTGGTGGGTGAGGGATAGTGTGTGGTGGTGGGGTGGGTAAGAATTTTTTTTTTCATTTTCTTATAAAAATTTTATAAAAGTAAAATAAAATATATGAAATAAAAAAATTGGGAGGGTGGGGTGGGAAGGTTGGATGGAGCGGTGGTGTGGGTGGGCGTGGGTGATGGTGGTGAAGATAAGTGCGTTCGAGGGTGGAGGTGGGATTTGGTTGGGGTGGGTAGGGTGGGTGGTGGGTCGTGAGGGTGGGATGGATGTGGGGGTTGGTGTGGTATGTGTGGAATTGATAGGGCTTGAGTGGTTATTTTTCGAAAAATATTTTCTACCAACCAATCGAACATGAGAAAATAAGTAAGAAATTCACTTATTTTTTATTATTCAAACGAACATGAGAAAATAAGTAGAAAATCACTTATTTTTCAAGAACGCATTTTTTAATCACAAAACCCCTCTCCCTTTGATTTCCATGGAAATCCTAAGGTTTTAGCTTAGGAATCTCCTTCCCGGATTGTCATAGGACCATTTCCCTCACTATCAAATTCAACCAACCCACCGATAAACTCACAGGTTTAGAAACAAACTCATGTTAGAATTCCTCTATTATGTGGAGAAACATAGCCAAACAGTTCTCTCTAAGAACCCCATAAAAGCTTCTTCTCAACTCCAAGACAGTTTCTTGTTCAAATAGTGGATTTCCTGAAATGGGGTTTCAGAATCTTGACGAAATTTTGCTTGGGGATGAGTTTTTGGGCAGACCCTTATTGTGTTCGATGCAAAGTCAAGTGAATAACTGATAAGTGGTGATTTTACCACTTAATCGGCATTGTTTACTTAGACTTTTAGTATTTTTAGTGACTATCTTTAATAAGGTCGACTCATATTTTCATTCAAAACCAACTCATTCTAAGGAAATGAGAGCTTTACTTTTACGTTCCATCTTATGTGTTTTTATGGTATTTCAGATTTAATGATCAATGGACGAGTTCGAAGACGGAAATAATGAAAAAGAAGTGGAAAAGAGCAAAAACAAGGAAGTTGGAATCAAAGCACAAACTAAAGTGTTGAAGGCACAAGCCAAAGTGCCGAAAGCATAATCCAAAGTGTTGAAGACATAATTTAAAGTGATGAAGGCACAAGCAAAAGTACTGAAGGCACAATTAGATTGTGCTTAACGCACAAAATTGTGCTACGTGACATTCTATGCAGAGGAAAAATACGGCAAGCTGAAATTCAGTTGACCAAGAATATTTTTGTCAGAAAATTCCAGATTTTTACTTTATTATAAATAGCAACACTTAGTTCATTTTTATAATCTTCTGTTTGGGAAAATACTAGAGAAACCCTTGGAGAAACGTTGTGAAGAAGAGTAACGCAAGTTCGGAGGAATCCAAACTTGTGTTCGATTTATAAACTATTTTCTTCTATTTCGTGATCAATATGATGAGTTCTTATTGTTTATTTGTTTGTGAGTCTATCATGAGAGCCTAAACATATATCTAAGGTTTAAGCCAAATCTATGTATTTCGTTTAGTTTCTTAATTCATTTGTGGTTAAAGTGTTAGCATTTTACTTATTCTAATTGAATCTGTGTTTATTTTATAATCGAGAGGGTGCACGTTCTTGGTTGTGCCCTTGCGCTCTATCTTGGGAAAGAAGAACGTATCTAGGGTTTGATTCAATTAGCGGTTTGGCTACAATGCCCAAGGAATTGGAGCGTCGAACTAATAGAGATCGCTAGGAATAGTTTATCCCGTCCCGAAGATTTGCCGGAATAATCACCGCTTCATGCTTAACGAGTAGGGATATGAGTTAAGTAAAAATACGCCTATGTCGGAAGACCTTAGCGTATGAACAAAGGTAGCTTAATAATTAATCACTAACAACTGATCCACATGAATCAACAAAGATCAATAAATGCATAGAGGCGGTGGAACCCTAGGTTTCTCTTCTATTGATTACAACCTATCTTTATTACGTATTATTATTTGTTAGTTTATAATTCTTAGTTATATTGTTAATCAAAATCACTTAAAAAAGATAATTGACATTGTGTTACGCATATGTAAACGAACTTAGACTTAACAACCTCATATAATTGTTCTCTGTGAAATTCGACTCGAAAATACTTTCGGTAATTACTGTGACGATCACTTTACTCTTTTATGAGGATACAATTGAGAGTTATCAATAACAATGATTTTGTCAAAAGAGATATGCTAGTGTAGCTGAATTTGAAGCAATATCTTACACTGAAGCGGAGAAATGTGTGTCTATGATTGGTGAAGTTCAAGAATTGTTAACAGAATTGAAGAAAGAAGAGAAAAAAACAATTAAGAAACTGTCGGAAATCCCCGTCTACAAATTTTAGTTACGAAGACAATTGAGAGAGAAACCAACAAATATGATTAAAAAATTTAACAATTAGAAAAGAAGGTCAAAAAATCGATATATATAATAAGGTAATGTGACACCTCTCTATGACCAGTATTTGCATTTATCTCTTTTCTCCTTTTTGACAATTTTCCTTCATTTTTCATAATAATTACTAATTAATTGAATTAATAAAAGTCTCATATATTTAAATTTCCCTCTGCCGCAAGAGTCCAGCCCACGTAACTTTGCAATAAATCCCAGTGACCCTCTGATTAAGCCCACTTAGCAACAATACTTATTGATACTTTTACCATAATGCCCTTTTCCTTGATATTTAATCATTAATATTTACAGTGATTAATGACAATTCATTTCTTTACCTACTCTATTTTTTGCCCTATATATTAGTATTTTCTCCTCTCTTTTTTCCCTGGGTCCTACTGTCCTTGTGTTGTGCACTTGTACCTTTTTGGCTGTGCAATAAAATATATTCCAGTTAATAACAAAAATATCATCTATGATCTGATTACTGAGATTCGCATTCAGTAAATTTATTTTTAGTATCCGATATTGCTTCTAAGCAAGAATAATATGTAGAATTTTAATTTATTTTGTTATGATTTTTTATTATAATTCATCAATTTTGTGATGTATTATTTCTTGCAGGAATAAAGAGAATCAAATGAGGCAGAAATAGAAGATGCTTACGGGGAGATTTGAGGGCGAGGACAAAGGTCTCATCATCACTGGCCACTTAACATGAATATCTTTTTGGTAATGCTTTTTATTTGCTTCATCTAAGTGGTTTAAAATTAGTAGGAGTATTATTTAACTTGACTTTGCAGAAAAAGTTATTTGATGATCTCTTTTTCTTAGGTTCGCATTATCAATTTTATGTTATTCCCCCTCTTCTTCACTGCCTTTTTCCGTTTTCATTCAAGTGAACACATACTTATTTAAATGAGTAGTTCCATATTCGACCTTGATGTCTCTCAATATTTTTTCCAGTAAAAAAAATAAAAATTATCTGAAAAATCGTAAAAAATGAGAGAACTATGGAAAGATGTTTGACTAATAAATATTGTTCTTTTATAACATTTATAACACTAACAAATTTATATTATTTTTACGATCGCGCGAAGCGTGAATAAGTACTTTAGTTTAGAAATTTAAAAAGATTTTTTTCGACTTGGGATGTGTTTAATGGAGGATGATTTACATAGAGGAGAAAGGGGCTTTTTAGCCGTTGGGAAAAGAATAAAACTAAAGGGATGTTGGAAATTGAATTTGGATTAACCATGTGGGTCAATTTAGATCCATATCTAAATATATAAATATATATGAGTAATATATTTATTATAATATTAATAGAAAAGAAAAGAGAAGAGAAGAGTCACAACGGTTGAGAATGAATAGTTGTGTCACTTAAAGAATTATAAATATGTTTCTATTAGAAGAAATCTTACACATTAATTCTGCAGATTTTTTCTTTTCTTTTTCCTTCTCCCAACAAATAGAAAACTCTCTTCTTCTTTATGTGAAGAACTTCTACGGAGGATTCCATGGAGATGTAAGTAATCTTCTATGATGTTTATTAGAGCATTTTCTGTAACTCATGTACGTCATAGAATGTGAAAATTTATGGTATAGTTCGTGTTCTTAACATGTGATTACACTATCGACTAATAAAATAAATATTGGAGAATCTTGGGAGAACTATGTGTTCTTATAGATTGTGTATTTTCCTTCACGGAAAATGTAGAAATGACGTTTTTACTATTTGGCTGCTGATGTGGCAAATTTTTTACAGTCTCACGCGTGTGGAAGCACTTGAGATCACTTGTTGTGTCATGTAGCAGCTCGAGGGTGTATTTAAATTCACATAGCCAAGCATAGAAGTGTTTTAATACTACTATATATAGTTCGGGGATTAAAGTAATAATTTGTGTCAAATTTAAGGTGTTTTAACCACTTGAGACTTAGAGCACAATATTATTGAGCGGCTACTCATATTAACTAACTTGTTTTAATTATATGATGATATATTGTTTAGTACCTGTTTTTTTTTCCTTCTTAAAAAAATAATAATTGTATCAAGAGTAAGAAAGAATAGTTACGTAGATTATTTAAGCAGGACAAATTATGAGATATACCTCGGATAGTATAAGACATAAACATGATATAATCATTATCACCTATGCACCATAAAAGTGAACATTTATGTCTCACATTGTATGAACAAGGAAATAGATCCCAAATTCACAGTTTCTGCTTGCCATAGTTATTGGATCATTCAAGACTGTTTTAAATGATTTCCTCATTTTGACAATATATCACATTAAAACGATCTCTTTGATCAGCTGTACTTACTGCTGGCAAATGGGTCATCGGGTTGTAAACGAGTCAATTTCATTTTACCTTTTTAATATTAATAGTAGTTCACTTTTGAATAAAACCCATAACCTCCTTTACTAATATTTTACGGTGATATTTAGAATTTTAAATAAAAAAAGTATTATGTACTTTTTTTATTTTTGGAGTAATTTCTTCGCTCTTGTATTTGCATCATAAAAGTTTAGCTCAATTATATTAGCTATAGTTGCTGAATAGTAAAGATTATATGTTACTCAGATTCAAACGTCCCCGTTTGGCTATAGATATTGTTCATTTTTTTTTTTGAATTTTTTTTAGAAATTAGTGTTTGGCCATGAAAATTTCAAATACAACTTCAAGTTGTATTTGTATTTGAAAAAACAACCAAAACCTTCTTTTTGTTTTTTGTTGTTGCTTTTGTCTTTCACTTTTCAAATTTTATCCTATATTTTTTTTAATAAATTTGACCCCATTTAATTCAGCTGCTCGAAAAATGCATGCTCGACGGGAACATATTGTTCACACAATGTGGGAGGATTATATTAAAGAATATCTATTACTAGTGTTGTTGATTTTTAGTACTAATGAATTGTTGTAATAATATTTAGAATTGACAAAATGTAATAGTATATAGTAACTCGTAGGCGAAAAGAAATGCATTGTATATTTTAGTTCTGTAGCTTGTATGCATCAGTGAACAAGCCCATACACATGATTAATGACATTACATGTTGAAGATGTGAATAATTGTGAACATGATTATATCATCGTATTAAAGAAAGTCTACATAAATCATGCTTAATGTAATAGCAAATGATTGATTGGTTATGTTTATTAACTGCTTTGGGTGGTTTTGCTAGTTTTTAAAAATTTGGGGTATAAATCATATTCATATTTTTTTAAAAGTACATTCCAACAACAAATATTATTTGTAAAAACTATGGCCAAACACAACTCCAACTCCAACTCTAACTTCAAAAATAAAAATAAAAATGTTTTTTTTGTTTCTATGACCAAACGCCTACTTAATTTCCGTGTTTGGCCATGAGGATTATTTACTTTTTTGCGATTTTTTTTTCACTTTTTGTTTTTGGTTATTGCTTTTGTCTTTCATTTTTTAAACTTTACCCTATGTTTTTTATTTTTATAAATTTAACCCCAGTTAATTCAGCTGATCGGGGAAGGCATGCACAATGAAATCAGATTGTTCACACAATGTGAGAGCATTATATTAAAGAATATCTATTACTAGTGTTGTTGATTTTTTAGTACTAATAAATCTTTGTAATAATAGTTAGAATTGACAAAGTGTAATAGTATATAGTAGCTCTTATGTATCAGTGAACAAGCCTATGCACGTGATTAATGACGATACATGTTGAAGATGCGAATAATTGTGAACTTGATTATATCGTCGTATTAAAAAAATCTGTATAAATCATGCTTAATGTAATATAAAATGATTGATGGGCATTGTTTAAGCATTAATTATATTTATTAATTGATTTGGATGATTTTACTAGTTTTTAAAAATTGAGGGTAAAAATGTCACTCCTACTTTATATTTAAGAACTGATTTTATATTATTTTAATGTCAAAATTTGTTTAAAAAGAAATAACACACACTTTATGATTCTAATTCATTCGCAGATCGTAATGCTTTTATCATTTGACATGCTGCACGTATTTTTTCAAAAAAACTCTATCAAAACAAGATTTTTCGACTTTTGGTTATTGTGCTTTAGCTAAAGGTGATTCCGATATTTTTTTCATTTAAAACAAAATTTTATTTACATATCTTTATAATTTGGCCAAAAGTGTAAATACATCTCTTAATTTTGCGATTTAGAGTAGATATAACCCTCGTTAAAAAGTGGTGGATATATATCCTTACCGTTACAAAATGATGCAAATATATCCTTTTTGCTGACGGATTTTTAAAAATTATTTAGCTTATTTTTTAATTAAAAAAAATTACGGGACTTTAAAAAAAATTCTACCCATTTTGTTTTTAGTAGCCATATTTTTCTAAAGCCACATGGTATTTTTTTCCTGGTAGATCGGGTCTGGTTTGTTTAAAAAATGGATAGACTAATTTTTTTTAAAGCCACAAAGATAATTTTTAAATAAATCAGACCCGATCCATCAGAAAAAATTATTATATGGCTTTAAAAAAATATGTCTACTAAAAATGGGTAGACTTCTTTTTAAAGCGACGAGATGATTTTTTTAATTAAAACATAAGCTAAACAGTTTTTTAGAAAAAATTCGTCAACGAAAAGAATATATTTAGAGATATATTTACACCATTTTATAATGACAAGATATATATTCACGAATGAAGGGTATATCTAATCTAAATCACACGCTAGAGTAATATATTTGCACATTTTCCCTTATAATTTTGACCTTCAACGTAACAGTAAACTGTTCAATGATGCTTCTTTTTTAAATAAAAGAATAATTATAAGATTGTAATCCTAAATGTTTTCCCTCCGAACAAGGATAGCTAGTTCTGACCTTTTGTAAATTTCGGTAAGAATTTCTTTATCTCATTAGATAAAAGGGGATTTACTTTGTCGCTAATAAGGGTGTTATGAAGAAGATACTGAAGACGCAAGGAGGAATTTTACCTCTGGTGAGTGGGAAGAAGAAGAAGAGGAAAGAGCAATGCCTTATAAAGAAAAGAAGATTTACCTGAAAAAGGAAAGAGGAAGACAAGAACCCTAATAAAGATGTTTAAACGGAGTTCACATATTGACATGGCCGTTTGCAAAAAGAGTAACGTTGAACGACGAACTCAGTTATCCACTGAGAGGGAGATTATCTAGCGAGTTCCATAGAGGTTTAAGGTTAAAAAGTTAGGATTAATCAGATAAACAAATAGATTAACAAGTGGATTGATACATTAAAGGGTGAGAAAGAAAGGAAGAAAGCGAAAAGCCGTCGGGTAATTAAGAGACGTGATATTTGGATTTTCTTAAGCACGAATAATGGCAAACAATGAATAAAATGCACAAAAACAGGGAAAAAGATGTTAAACAAAGCAATATACATGTGATATACACTGAATATACAGCAGTGTATATCACATATATACAAAGCGATGGGTCGACAAAGACCAATTGGGCCTCGGCGGTGGGCCTTGGCGAACGACGGCCCGGCGGCAAAGCGAGAGGGCCAATTGGGCCTCGGCGGTGGGCCTTTGGCGGCCAGCCAAAGCGACAAAGCAGAGGGCCAATTGGGGCCTCGGAAGTGGGCCTCTCGGCCAGAATTGTGGACAACACAATAATGTATATATGGTATATATATTTGTAGTATATTGTATTGTAAAGGTGACCTTAATTAGTGTTATACACTTACCATAATTGTATAGTTAGAATTATGGTAGAATAAAGATTTAGAAGTAGAATAGGAATAGGATCTTCCTATTATGAAAATATATAACTTGTATATATAGCCTTTCAATTAATGAAAATAATCAAGGGGATTATTTCTTTCACTTCCACACCGGTTGATGTAAACCCAAAGCTAAGTGCCGCAGCAGGTGCACCATACGAGGACCCGACCCGCTATCGCAGTCTTGCAGGGGCCCTCCAGTATCTTACCTTTACAAGACCGGATATTACATATGCGGTTCAGCATGTGTGTTTATTCATGCATGATCCCAGGGTTGAGCACATGAATGCAATCAAACGCATCATTCGGTATATTCAGGGGACACTGGACTATGGGTTGCACTTGTATCCTTCGCCTACATCCACACTTGTCTCTTACGGATCTTGATTGGGGTGGTTGTCCCGACACCAGACGGTCGACTGCCATCAGTATGTTCCTTGGCAACAACTTGGTCTCATGGTCGGCAAAGCGACAAGCAACTTCGCCACGCTCGGAAGGCAGAATATCGAGGGGTAGCGAATGTGGTCTCCGAGTCATGTTGGCTACGTAATTTGCTTTTGGAGCTTCATTGTCCCATTCAAAAGGCAACCTTGGTATATTGCGATAACATTAGTGCCATCTACCTTTCAGGTAACCCAGTTCAACACCAGCGCACCAAGCATATCGAAATGGACATTCACTTTGTCCGTGAAAAGGTTGCAAAGGGTCAAGTTCGCGTATGTCATGTCCCGTCTCGTTATCAAATTGCAGACATCTTTACAAAGGGTCTACCAGCGGTTCTTTTCGAAGATTTTAGGGACAGTCTCAGCGTTCGAAAATCGCCCGCTATGACTGCGGGGGTGTGTTAAACAAAGCAATATACATGTGATATACACTGAATATACAACAGTGTATATCACATATATATAAAGCGATGGGTAGGCGATGGACTTGGCGGCGAAGATTGGGCCTCGGCGGTGGGCCTTTGGCGGCGACCAAGCGTAGCGAGAGGGCAGTGGGGCCTCGGAAGTGGGCCTCTCGGCCAGAATTGTGGACAACACAATAATGTATATATGGTATATATATTTGTAGTATATTGTATTGTAAAGGTGACCTTAATTAGTGTTATACACTTACCATAATTGTATAGTTAGAATTATGGTAGAATAAGGATTTAGAAGTAGAATAGGAATAGGATCTTCCTATTATGAAAATATATAACTTGTATATATAGCCTTTCAATTAATGAAAATAATCAAGGGGATTATTTCTTTCAAAAGATAAATATGGATGTTGTATTTTTAGGTATGCCACGTAACTGGGCTTAATTCCCTGTGTTATATAGATGTATAGTATGTAATGTTGAAGCTTAAGATGGCTATCATCCTTTGTGCAATAAGGTGGGAAACATCAATTTTTTTTTATTTGAAAATTATAGTTTGACTATGAAAATAATGTTTTCACTTTTTTTACTTGCAGTTCAAACAATCAATGTTCTTTGCAAAAATTATAATCAAACATAACTTTATCTTCAATTTCAATTTCAATTTTAAAATTTCAAATAAAATAAAAAATATTTGATTTTCATGGATATCGCCTACTTATAGAAACAAGACAATTTATGTTATGTTACTTGAACACAACTAAACCTAAATTACTTGTACATATTTGAACATGAGTTGATTAAGATTTGAAAAAAGACATTTCAAGTTAGAAATAAGGTTTCAATATAATTTTTTTTTCATGAATAAAAACACAAACCTAACTTCTATAACGATAAAATGAATCTCCATGTGGTCGATCATTTTTGTCCCTCCACACCCCCAACCCCACCATCTTTTGTAACATTATAGGGGAACAATCCTACTTTTTTGAGGCCTTCATCAAGAATTTTTTTGCCCAAAGTCTTGACCCTTTTCCATACTTCATTAGTTGACCACATTTTTCCCGTCAAAGACATACCAACGTACTCCCACGGCGTCGTTCTCTCTTTATATACTTCATTCGTGAAAACCCTTGCCCTGCCTGAACCAAAGCTGTCTCATTGCATTCACAATCACCAACACAAGTTTCAATTCCAAAAGTTGCCAAATTTACCTATTCCAGTCCCCCAATTTAACCCAAATTCACCTTTCGAGTCATCAATCCCCCAAAATAATCCCTAAATTGTCTTCTCTCTAAAACAACACACAACACACAACACCCAAAGCTCAAATCTTTTTACTAAATTATGACACATCATCTCTTATTATTACAAAAACTATTACCCATGTTCCATTTTCTTGGATGATGCTTTCCCTTTATTACAGTAACAACAGTGTCAGGAACTTGTTCATCTTCCTAGATATTGCAGTAGTAGTTCTTGATGATAATTCTTGGCCAAAACCCAAACCCCAGTTCCATAAATTACTCTTTTTCTTCAATGCAACCCCACGATCTCCACTTGTAAACCCTCCATAGACAATCCCTTCACTTATAATCATGTCCGACCCACAACCCTCTTCCTCTTCATCTCCGATCCAACACCATACAAACCATACCCTCAATAACACTAATGCTAATAATAACACTAGTAGTACTACTAGTAATAATAATATAGTAGTTAGTAGAAGAGAGAGGCCAGCGAGGGAGTGTACGAAAAGAGCGGCGGCGAGGTTACAGGCGGCAGCTGCGGCGGCTAAGGTGAGGAAGAAAAAAGGTGTTCGTAGGAAAGAAAGGTTAGCTGCTAGGTTATTGAGGGAGGAGGAGGATGAAGAGAAGTTTCTAGAAGGTTATGATGATGATGAGGAAGGTGAAGAGGGTGGGTCCCCTTCTTCGTCGCGTCAACAATGTGGCAAGATTGTGACACAGCTCGTAGGAGAGCCCGAACCGTTACAGTTGCCTCGATGGAATTTACGGTCTATGTGGCAGTTAGCTTCAATATTGAATTTCTTGAAAGTATGTTGTGTGAAGATGTGAATAAAGTTTGTAACTTTATGTTATATGTGTGATTTTTTGGGATAAATGCTTTGCTTACTTTTTGTTTTGTTGTTGTGGGGTTTTAGGTTTTTAGGCCATTGTTGAATATTAGAGTTGAGTTTTCAGCTGAGGAATTTGAAACAGCATTGATTACTCCAAATGATACACTTGGTGATATACATATGCCATTGTTAAAGGTTGGTGAATTTGGTCTAACTTCAATTTCTTTTTGTGCAAAATTTGAGCTTTTATGTACTTTGTTGGATGCTACCTTCACAGTTAACTGTAGTTCTTCTTGGTGCTGAAGCTGTACTTATTTTTGTATTTGTGAACCTTTAAATTTAATCAGGAAAGTGGACTTACATTATCTGGTGCTTGAATTCAGAAAATAGTTTATGCCCCATCTTTTGAACTAGCATTCTCTGCTCTCCTTTTTTTTTTCTTCATTGGGAGTGAGGATGCCTGCAAAGTTTGCACCTTTTAACCTTTGATGTTGTTAAAAGGGCTGTGGAACTACTTGGAGGCTATGTTGCTCGGACTCTTCAAAAATGCTGACGGGTGCGTCTTGGATCCTCCAAAAGTAGTGCAATTTTAGAGGATCCGGCACGGGTGCGGCACCATTTTTGGAGAGTCCAAGCAACATAGCTTGGAGGATTATTTGAATAGAGAAATGCTGATTTCAGTTATATGTTGTGCAAAGTCCTCGAATCTGTATGAAATGTTTCTCAAGGAACACGTAGAATTAACTTTAAAGTGGTTTTTTACATGCATAACGATGCAGCTATACCTTGGGAAATATGCAGTTTGGTCTGAATTTATTTAAGTGGCTAGCATCAGTTAGAGAAGCATTGTTTTCAATCTGTTGCTGGTGAAGGAGTTGTGTCCTTTGTGGAGCTAATCATTAGATATATGTCTTTGCTCTTTGGTCCAACAAACATGCATTCTACTGGGAGGGGGTTTGGATAAGTAGTATTTCTTATTACATGGTGCTGACATTGACCATAAGTTTTATTTATCGGAATTGCGTATTTTTGTGCTGATTAAATATTAACCTTAAATGATAAAAGTTTTCTATGTATTTAAAGTTTGTGGAAGAAGTGTGACAGGCATGAATAGTTTACCGTGAAGAGATATCTCTTTTAGAATCCAGGTCATCCTTCCTGAAATTGTTATACAGAAATCTCAGCCTATAATGGTCCGAGATGTTGCAAATGCGATCAAGATAAACTAAATGGAGAAAGTCAATATACTTTTCAAGATAGGGATGGGACTTGGTGCCTAAAAGGCATTATAAGGAGTTTGAGGGAAGCATGCGGGTTACTTCATTAGACATTATATCTTAATTAGAGGTAGACAATGATGATCTGAAGTCAATACCATGATTTATTTGAGGATTAGTGTCATCCAGTTTGATTGTCCATACTAGGTTACTAGTGATTAATATTTTATTCATTTAAACGGTAAGGGGTGTGATTGGAACATATTAGCAGTATTTTGCTGATCTGGATCTGTTCCTGACTTCTCAGTAGACCATGTTAGTGGCCTTATGGTTTGTAACCTTTGTACGATATAGATGTTAGAAACCAAATAAGGTGGCATTCTTTGAGTTGGGCATATGTCCTGCTGATTTTGACATCACCAAATAGGAACCGTCATGTTTGGTGCTACTTGTGATGGAGAAATTGTCTTTTGTGCATATAGCTGGTTAACTCTTTTGAGGAAGGTGGTATAGAAATTTCATGAGTGAAAGAACAAGTGTTTGAAGGAGGCATTCCTATATTTATCCCAAGTAAATATGATACTCTTTGGAGGAACAACCGAAAAAAAGATGGCTTGCTTTTGGGGTGAACATGCTTGACAGATTAGGAAATTCTGCATTCAAAGTTAATTGCAAATTCATCCCATGTGTGACAGATTAGAAAAGTCTGCACTCAAATTCACCATTTTTACTAGGCACTCGATCTTTGCCTCCATAATTTATCCTCATTCTCATTGTCCTTGAGCTTCACTTTAACATTGTTTTACTGATTAAGGAGACTGTTTTCTTGGTACTTCTCTGACTAAATTTTATGTTCTACGGTGAGGCTACTCAGACACATACGTTTTCTCCCCTTGAGCTTTATCGTTAAAGCAGTGCTTCCAATATTTCAGTGAAAAAAATACTCAATAAAAGGAAAGAC
The DNA here is from genome assembly GCA_029783415.1 of Anisodus acutangulus. Lineage (NCBI taxonomy): Eukaryota > Viridiplantae > Streptophyta > Magnoliopsida > Solanales > Solanaceae > Anisodus > Anisodus acutangulus. The sequence goes on along the minus strand of CM056497.1, from coordinate 11,284,509 downwards.
GTTTCGATGATTTGAATCACCGGTGATACATGCATCTACACATTTTCATTTCTAGTAATTGTACTAACGTTTTGTTAACTTGATTTGCTTGAAACACTCTTACGTTGAATTCTACCAATATATGGTTTTTCTGTTTTCTTATTTCTGTTTCTTTTCGCCATCTCTGTAGGCAATCCCACCCGTTACGCGAATGGCACTTGGACACAATACATGGATTACTGTTTTGTGCAGGAAATTAAGAGATTGGTGGCATTGGGTAACTACCATTTAACCAAACTTAGTGAGTTTAGTGCATATGCTTAAATAGCTGACTGATAACTTTCTGCAGGTTGCAGAGGGGGAACTACCTATAGTTGCCGCACAAGGGTGAGTAACATAGATTTTATTCGTGAAGTGCATTTAGTTTGTGTATGTACTTTGCAAAAAAAAGTTCCTGTATATTAACAAGTACATTTGGATATACAGGGCTGAAATTGAAGCTTACAGTGCACTAGATCCTGCAGTCCGCGTGGTGATTTTGAAAGCATTATGTGATATTCGTGTTGAGGTATTTCAAATTTAAATCTTATTTTATCATTATTCCTGCCATCTGTTATGTACTTATGTTAGTTCCTAGCTCACTTGGGTTATCAATGATTCCTGAAGGCTAATGGTTTAAGTAAACCATCTTTGTCACATTCTTATTGGTTTAGTTTGACTCGGAAAGAATTGAGGTAGTCAAACATATGTGTATTATCAAAAAAGATGCTAGAGTTATACTAGAGTTGTCCTTAGACTTAGTTTTCAGGGAACTTATCCAGAAAAGATTTTTAAAAAGGAGAATATCTGAGTTATCAGAGCTAAATCAGACTTAACTTTGTTCATTGAGTTAGACACTTGGAAACTAAATGAATGTGAAATTTTTCTCATTACAATTGACCAAAAAAAATAAGTTTATCATAGGCAGAGATTAATTCTGCTGAAATTGGACTGCCATTGTTGATTGAGGATATATTTGTTTTAGAGGTTATCTCACGCATTTGGAACATCTCATAAAGTGAAGGGTGTAGTAGTTTTGGAAATTCATCCTTATCCTGTTTCTAGTGGTGAAGTCTTCTCCATTTACTAGATGTGTCCGAGTTTTGTTATGTCTCTTCTAAAATTAGGTTTAGTTCCATTATATGGGGCTGTGTCTGCGGCCCAACAAAAAGGAAACATAGAAAAGAGGGGAAAAAGAAAACTTAACAGGACTTTCCCGCATCATACATACGTCTATAGTAATAACTAACTGGATTTATAGAGCATTTATACTCAAAAGAAGAGAAGGAAGAGAAGAAGGCACTTCAAATTGTCATAAGGGATAAGCTAGGTGAGTGTTAATATATCTATAACCTATTTTTCATAATGTGGTCTAAGTGATCTTTTAAGAGGTTCAAATGTCTGGTTTTGGAATCTTCTAAATGGACCACATCATCACACTTAAATGATAGAGATATGTCTACCACATGTAATTTTCTTCCATCCTTAAGGGTTGAGAAGTATAAAAACATTTTTCCAAAAAATCAAGGATTAGATGGAATGTGGTGAGACAGAGTTCTTTTAATTTTGTTATTATAAATAAAGATGGGGTGAGGCAGAGTAGTCCTTCAAACCCTTCTTGAGCACCTAGCACTCTGATGATATACAAACTTACATAGCTTACTCTTGATTTACGTGTACTTTTTAAAATTAAAAAAATTTAACGTGTCATTTGAGGTCCCAATATGGTTGTTTATTGTGCAGCAAGAAGATATTCGTAACTATATTGATGAAAACTTGAAACAAGGTGTTCACCGATCATTTTTTCGAAAAGAACGTATTGGCGTTGATTCTCGTGGAATTTCTTACTGGTAAGATAGCGTCAGTCACAGTACTTACATTTTTTAGATATTGCACATTATATCGTCAATGTTGTTAGGGGTCGTTTGGTAGGATGCATTAGAGAAAATAATACATGCATTAACTTTATGTGTTACTAGTACCTTGTTTGGTATCCGTTTTCAACCTATGTATAACTAATACAAGCATTAGTTATCCATCCTATTTGATATTATTCTATGTATAACTAATACATAGCAAATCATGGTATTAGCAATGCAAGGGGTTGTAATACATGCATAAGCATGGTTAAAGACACAATTGCCCTTGAAGTCCCTCACATAGTAGAGTATGGAGGGATTTTTTGTAAACAACCAATGTTTTTTTGAAATTATGCAATGGATGTTATTTCTAATACACCAAACCAAACAGTGGATAAGAAATAATCCCTGGATAACTAATGCAAGCATAACTAATCCAAGCATTAATAATACACCATATTCAACATTATTTGTGTACACCCTACCAAACGACCTCTTATAGGCTTGCTTAAAGTGCACTTAAGCCCTGCAGCTCAGTGAAGTCCAGGTTGCACGCGTTGCACCTCTTAATTGGCGCTTTAGTGTAGGCGTCAAGGTGCTAAGGCATGTGCACCTTCACCTATGAGTTTTGTCTTTAAGGGCACAACATCATACATAGCTTAACTATAGCTTTTCCATTCTTTTGTCCAAATAATACATTTTTGTGTTTATCGTTACATTCTCTCGCATCACATTTCTTATCTTTTATTTTGTTTTCATTGGCGCTTTTATTCGGTAAATCCCACACTTCAATGGGCGCTTTGTGCTTAAAAATCCAATACACTTTGGTGCTTTTTTGCGCTTTTGATTACTTTGAATAGTAGTTTTTATAGGTTCTCACAGCACTTGGCGGAGAATAGTATTTCTTGCGTCAATGTTCATTGGTAAAGTCTGATTGTTTTTACTTCGTTTGCAGGTATGAGGATGATCCCATCATTGGGCATCGACTGTACCGAGAGATCAGAAAGATCGAAGTCAAGAAAGGAAAGGGAAAGAGTGTACCACCAATAGCTAACTCATGTTACCAGTGGGAAACTGTTGCAACTAATTTGGACGAATTCCTGGATGTTTCTGTAAGTTCTATCATGGTCAATTGCTTATATTCTTTCCGTTATGTTTTAGTTTTCAAAAAAAGAATGCTGGAAAGATCATCGTGAAGTATTAGTAATTCATTTTTCAACTATTTTACTGTATATAACTTCTAATTTCGTTTTCTTTTCCTCTATTTGTGAATGCTTGCTTGTTTGCTTTATGTATTGTCAGTAACTTAGATTTTTCGTCCACAACTAGATATTCTTAAGAAAAGGAAGTTATAGGTGAAGTACCGGTTAGTAACAAACAAAGATATCTATTTAGAAGATGAGAATGTAAGGGGCCATTTGGTTGGAGGGATAAAGGGGGGTATCACGGTATGAAATCTGGGATTGAATCAATCCTGTGTTTGGTTGAGGGTATTAGGTAAAACCAGGATAAATTTTATACCACAATCATGAGATTATCTATCTCATGTAGAAGGTGAGATATATAATCTTTGTTTTAATCCCAGGATAACCTCGTGATGAACCAAACAACCCATAAGGGTATAATGAGAAAATGAAGAAATTAAACTAAATTAGCAATATTTTAGATACTAAACACATAGTAGGGGTTTGTTTTCAGTTTCCTGTTTGGTTCTACATTACCTGGATTGTTTTTTCGATATCTGGTTTTGAAAAAATGCAATCTTATCCAAACCCAACTAGGTTTTGTTCAGTTTGTTTTTTCTCCATTCAGTGTATAGTGCAAAATAAGATTTCAAACAAAAAGCAGTCAGTTTCATGGAAAATTATCCTTGGTGGTCTGGTAACCAACTCTAAGCAAGTATATTTTTCCTATCCCTAAAAAAATATTTTTATTTGGAGATGTGGTTGGTTGGTTATTAACTTATTTTCCTTTATTAATTGGGTTGATAACTAGTCTGCTTAAATCTGGGTCAAAAGGCATTTCTTTTATGATAATTGCAGTCTAAATGATTAACTGTCTAATTTCACATCGTGGGGCAGTTTTAGGTTTTAGCTAACACTAGGAAGGAAATGCTACTGGAGGCAAGAAGAAATTTGTAAACAAGATAAGCAGATTTCGGATGATCTCTCGCTTGATTTTGTCTTAAAGTAACTAATTGCTTGGTTGTCTTTGTGCTAGTTTAGACACACTTGTAGAACTATGAAAAACTCTTAGCTTTTATTTATCTATCAATTTTTTAGTATTTGTTGTGATGTGCCGTTGCATGCATAGGACATAGATGCTTCTGATGCCTAAGAAGTCTGTACGAGGAAGTAACTTTTGAGTTCTGATCCTTTTAAAGTTACCGTTTTTTTTGGGGGGTGAGGGGGGGGGGTAGGGTGTGTGTCCAGGAAGTGTGTTTTTACCTGGAGAGTTGCATAACAATGCATTGAGCTGCCCCAACTCTCTCTCTCTCTCTTTTCCAGTCAAAGCAATTTCTTCAAAAATAGGTTGCCCACCCTTTTTAGAAGATTTGAGGTGCTTCATTATTTACTTGCACTGAGAAAACATCACCAGAACACAGACTGCCTACTCATTCTTTGTTCTGCATTGAGCTAATGTTGCCTCTGTATCTGCTGCAATATTGACTCTGGAACTAGAAAGGAGACATCAAGTGGTGGTTCAGAATTAAAAGGGATATTTCCCCTGAAGGATATCCGTCAACTGGTTTACCACCTACAGAAAAGGGAAATTTGAGTTCGAACCCATTGTGCAAGGATCTTTGGAGAAATGCATTCTGGATAGGCCTACAAACTGTTGAGCCTTGTTGAGTCATGAAAAGCAGCAAATAGGCCAGCGTCTTGTATACAAGGGTTTGCACATTTAAACCCTTGTCATTAACTTCGTTTTTTAAGTCCTCATGGTTACATGTTTCCTGCTGGGGTGGGGTGGGGGGGTGGGGAAATCAATGGTTATACTCTGCTACCCAAAAGATGAGAAATGAAGTTGTGTGTCTTTACTATTTTTAGTTTGGCGGTGCAGATGACGTGCAACCTTAATTATTACTATTTAGAACCATAAATTCTGTGTCATTCTTTGAATTCTGTTCTACTGTAAGTTGTCACCATACTTGTTTATTTATCTTGCTCCGAAATAACAATTGGACTTGATCAAAACCATATGCATTCATTTGTTATCATGCCACTTTTATCAGCTATCCAATGTCTGAAAGGTTGGTGAGGCTCTGGCTATGATACTCGAATGCAACTTTAAGATCTCAATCTGAATCTTATTGTGTAATCAGATTGTGTTTTAGCAGCATAGTGAAGAGTGAGTGAGATATGAATTGTTGGAGGAGGGGAATAGGCAGTGGTAGTTATGCTCTTTGTTGTTTATGGTTCGTGAAGGAAAGATGGGGATGAGGGAGACCATGGATTATATGCTGACATGGGCTCTATTTCCTCGGCAATGTATTTGAGGGATTTGCCTGTGATCCATAAGTTTTACATTTTTTATTTGTATTTCTAAGAATTGGTACGCCAATTCTTGTTGGTGCGGACATGGGTTCTCTTTTCATGAGAAAGCTTTTGAGAGATTTGCCTGCAAGTCAAAAGGTGAAATTTAGCTCTTTTAGAAATTAGAATGTAAATCTTTCACCATTGAGCTTTTACTTCCATTTTCATTTGTTAATTTCATCGTTCGCCTTCCTGATCTTGTGGTGATCTGTTTCTGTTGTCATTAATTGACAATACTTGAACTCAGCAGAGCGAAAAATAATTTGGTGATAGCAACTTCAATTTGAAGTAATTTAACCAACACGCGCCTTGCTAAGTGAAACCAGAAGTAGCTGTATAGTTGCCATGAAATGTCTGTTTTCATTGCTCAATTGGTTTGATTTGAATCAGTAAGCTTGTCAGATGAACCTCACAATTTCCATTTGTAAATTTTTCCTTTCCCTCTAATATGAAGCAATTTGAAAGTTGTAACCACCTTTTGATTTGAGGACATCAATCCAAGCTTAATGCCATCACTTTCCCCTTAACGCTATTTGATGACTCAACTCTTTTTCTTCCTTCTCCCTATTTCCATCTTTTTTTTCCTACTACACTATTACCTTATTGTGAAGTACCTCCTCTGTGACTACAGGAGAAGCTATTCTCGAGTAAAAATAGAACAGAGGCTTTTGTTGGAAAGAAGTTGAAAAATGACATGCTTCCTGAGGTTGAGAGGGTCCACAAGGTAATCTACGATTCACTATCCCGAGCTCTGAGCTGTTCTGTTTTCCAATGACTTAATATTATGGGACTGTCGGTACTGAGATTGTGTTTTGTGCAGAGGAAAGAGAAATTGCTGAAGAAACAACATAGGCAGGTATTGATGCTTGATAACATGCTAAATATGGATGAGCTTGCTGGTGGACGCTCCTTGCGGGATAGGAAGCCTGTGACCTACACATTTGGTAAGTGCGTTGGTCCTGCTTATGTGGTGGTTAAGTATTTGGTATCAATTTGACATTGAGTATTGCGCAGATGATTATGATCGGTCAATTAATGAGGCTATCAAGATAACCAAGTAAGGATGATGTTCTATTGGCTAGTCTCTCCCTTCCTGTGTCTTTTGTCATATGCTGACCATGTTCTTTCCTGTCTCACTTCAGGAATGGTCAACCAACCGCAGAACCACCTCCTTTGAGGAGTGAAGCTTCCATGAAGCATGAAACTTCTACAAATGGTGGATTGGGTAGTCCTCCACACATGTCTCAACACGTATCTTTCAGCGTGCGTTCTCCTAAATCATCTGAATACGATGAATATGACGAAGATCATCAAGATGAACAATTAGATCGAAGGTATTTGCTCCATGTGTTTTGAGATCTCTTTAGGTCTTTCCTTTTCAATGACTAACTGGTACTCTTCTTACATGTAGTAACCGTAGGAGGCAGAGACCCCAACGCTATTCTGCATCAGAGTTTATTGAAGAATTATCTGAAAATGAGGCAGATTTAGACAGTGATGATGATATAATGGGTGAAGCAGTGTATGATGAAGAATATATAAGGAAACGAAAACAGCAGAAGATATCAAGTAGCTCGGAAGGAGATGATGAGTACCATTGGGATGAAGAAAATCCTGAAGATGAAGAGGAGGATGATGAAGACGAAGATTCCTCAAGTGCTAGTGAGGAGAGCGATGAGCCTCGGAGTCGTAGATTTAAGAAACTTCCGGGCCGCACAAGAAGAGTAACCAAGTTGAGGTCAGTGGGCAACCTTCAGTCAGGTTTAAGACGCAGTAACAGGGCAACCAGAAACCGTATTAATTATAGCCATTTAGAGATGTCAGAATCCGAGACCGAGTCAATGAAACCTGAGAAGTCAAATGGATCCGAAGAGCACTATGATGATGCAAGTGATAATGCAGAGTTCTCAATGGCAAGTGAAGACACAGAGGAAAACAATGACAATGAGGTTAAAGCTGAGCAACCGGTTGATGATGTGCCATCTGAGATGGCAACATCAGATCACAATGATGTACCAAAGAGAACAAGCAGTCCAGATCAAGATCAAGATCAAGATCAAGATGATGTTGAAGGTGGAGGGAAAAGACACTTTCTTGATCTCAATGAGCTTGCCCCAGGTCCTGGATTTGACGATGGTCCTAATCCAGTGATGAAAGATGAAGGTGCAGATGACTTCTGATGTCTTACCTGGAGATCTTGTTGCTTGTAGTTTGGTGTTTCAAGTTTTGATTATATGATAGTTAACTCTGAAATCTCTGAATTCTGAGTCCACTCCACGATGGAAGCAAAGGAGTTCCCCCTGGAAAATTTTGGCAACTGTGATGCAGATTGTATATCCTAAGGGAGCTAATCAGAACTGAAAATTATGTAGATTAAGTAGTCAATTTTTTAGCATTTCTACATTCTCCTATGAGAAATGGTGGGAAAATTCGGTGAGAGTTTTCTTTCTTGTTCGGTGTACAATAACATTATAACTAATACCGTAACAGAAATATCACTTCTAGATCCTTAGAATCATTAATTTAGTTAAATGCTTGGTGTCATTTTCCTCCACAGTCGACATGTTAACCTGTTGTGATAGCGTGACTGGATTCCAGGAAGTTTGTAATGTTTGCACGGTAATGTGTCCATTCTCCAATTTTGGGTTTATGCTACAAAGGTAGTTTGATAACCTTTTACAATTCCCTCACTGGAGCATCCCACCAGTAGTCAAATACAGTTGTGACAAACTTTCTACGTTAAGGCTGTAGTCTTCCTTTTCTCGGCAATATGTGTAGTTTCTTTAGCCTTTATAAAGTTTCTGTCTGATTGAGTTGAGAGCTTCAGAAGGCATTCTTTTGCATATTCTTTCCAACAAGGTTTTGGGCATCAGGTTCTGGACGGGATATAAGTAAGCTTTGTTTATCCAAAGCTGGAATTGTAGGTTAAAAATGCGAGTGCTGTCAAAAAATCTGTTAACCAATATGTGATTTCAGTATCAAATATGTAGTGTCGTGGATCATAAAAGATTTTTTCCTAGCTTTAGTCCTTTGCTGTACCACTTGGGATGATTACCATTTACCACTTCTTTCTGTTCGCTTGTGACAATAGACCAGCTAAAAGTTATAGTAGCAGTGAAACATTAACATCAATATGAGGAAATGACCTCTCTTGGCAAATCCAAGTCAGCTTTTTAGAACTAATAAGAAATCTGCTCTACAAATAGCAGGGACACACAATAGTAATCGCAGCGAGTTTAACTTGTTAAACATCCTAATTTACAGCAAAACCAAAATTAAAGTTTAGGAAGGAGGGGAGGGTGGGGGGGTTACAATTACGAAAGTCCTACCATTTACATAGTAAACTTATACATCTAAAACTTCTATCTACATAATTAGTACTCACTAAGCTAAGACGCTTTCAGGCTTCCAAGTTCAAGCCCAAGTGCCTCTAAGAAGGGGTCTAATCGAAGCAGTTTCGCCAAACGTCCTGACCAAATCCGAACAAGACGGATCATGTTCATGTTCATCTTCATCTTCATCTTCTTCATCTCCTTCAGTTTCAGTCTTCAATTCCAACCCCAACTCCTCTTCAATATCATCAGAAGCAGATATCAGCAAAAACTCACACCCTTCATAATACAAAAAATCCGGTGGATCCGCTGGATGATACCTCAACTGCCCAAATTCACCTTGTAAATGTGCTGGAAACATTGCCTTCCTCTTATTCTGAAGCCCCCTAAACTGCGATCCACCGGGTTGACCCGGATTCTTGATCTGAATAAAAAATGACCCTTCTCTCTTAATATTCAACTCTTTCTGAGGTTCATTTTTCTCATCCTTAGCTGGAAACTCAAGCTTGTATACCAAATGGGTATGCATTCTTTTCTTCGGGTTATGCCTTAATATTCGATATATTCCTTCTCCAGCAGCTCTAGCTGGTGCAACTACACGGTGTCCTCTAGTTGAAGTATCATATTCTTCACCCTTTAGAGCTGCTTTTACATCGTCTATTTTCGTTGTCACCATTTCGACGAAACCCCAATAAGGACGGTGTCCGGTTTTCTTACTCGGGTCAGGGAGACTTTTCCGGCCCATTACAATGAACCGGAGTAAAGGTTCTTTTTCAATGTCAACTTGTTGGGTTCCATGTCCTCCTTCGCTACCCGAATGTTCCTTATCGGTGGAAATGTCGCGGTTGGGTTTTTTGGGGTCCGTGTGAGAACCAAGTTGTTCACCTTCCTTGCCGGAATGAGGATCTTGTTTAACTTCGACGGAATGTTCGCCGGATTCTGGACGGAGAACTATGTATAGGCGTTGGACATCGTTGGGGTTATGTGCTTCTTGTTTGCCAACTTTTGGTCGGTAAAAGAAGAATATTTCACCTCTTTCCTGCACCATTAATTGTGTGGAAATTAATTTAAAATAAAATATCCACTTTCCCCTTTTAATTTAATTTAAAAATAAATATCCATTTACAAAAATTAAAAAGAAATTATCTTTATCTTTTCATATTTGCCTGTGTAGACAATAAATAAACAAGAGTGTCACTCTTCTACTCTTGCATAAGGTAAAGCTACGATAAAGCTGCATACCATATTCGTATTCCGAAAATAGCGAAAGCTTAGTATATCAGACTGTTTTTTTACTAATTATCTCAAATTATTTATTTTTAGAAGTTAAATACATAACTAATTATTAATAAAATATATATAAAATAAATATTTAATAGAGAGATTATAACTTAGATATAAATAAGAATAAAATAAATTAAATATATATTTTTAATTAATATTTTTTTAAGTAGCGTATAGTTAAAAAATGAAAAGAGTATGAACTAGGGGGTAAAAAAGATTAAATGGACTCTTATTTTGAAGTGGAGGGAGTAATATCTAAAACATGTTAAAGCAAGTTGGTGTGAATGAGAAATGGAAGGCAACCTTTCCGAACAGTCACCAACCTATTCCGAAGAGGCACCTTCAAGGCTATATAAACTAAGGCAATGCCTCATTTTAAAGACACCAAAAACCAAAAATTTCTGCATCTGAAATTCTGCATTCTTTTTCACAAATAAAACTATCGAGTCTTACTGTGTTTCGTTGCCAACTTTGAGTTCGTTGAAGTCGAAGGCGTTTGACGTACCGCTACTCCTGCGACAGGTATATCCGTTTTATCCTGGGAGGAAGTAATCCATAACCTCGGGTACAGTGAGGGGATTAAATTCCTTAAGGACACACAGTGAATTCTGTGGTCTCGGATATTTTCTTACTTACGTATTATTTTTCCGGTTCTGTTTTCCTGGTTTTTGTCTTTCCGTTTGGTTTCTGTTTTCCCGATTTTGAACACAGGCACAACAACAAGCTTAAGGAATTTAGTCATTATTTACGTGTTCATTTGTTCTTGTTTAACAATTCTGAGCGTTGTCGGAAAAAAAAATGTATGTTGTTTGGAGACTAAAATCTTCGGATTTTCTACTCCGGTTGAGATTAAAGTTTTCATAACTTTCTACTCCTTTGGGTACTTGATTTGAAGATATAAAAACTTCATCAAGTATACAACATACAATTTACTGGGAAAAAAAAGTGTATGTTTGTTGTTTCGATGTAACGAACTTGTATGTTGTTTGGAGACTAAAATCTTTGGATTTTCTACTCCGATTGAGATTAAAGTTTCCATAACTTTCTACTCCGTTGGGTACTTGATTTGAAGATATAAAAACTTCATCAAGTATACAACATACAATTTACTGGAAAAAAAAAAGGAAAAAAAAAGGTGTTTGTTGTTTCGGTGTAACGAACTAATATGTTGTTTGGAGACTAAAATCTTTGAATTTTTTACTCCGGTTGAGATTAAAGTTTTCATAATTTTCTACTATTGACTCTGGCGCCACTCGCCACATTTGTGCTGTTAGAGAAGCCTTTGCTTCATATGCTCCCGCCGGGCCCGACGATACCATATATATGGGAAATTCTGCAACGGCCAAAATTGAAGGTTATGGAAAGATACTGCTGAAGATGACATCTGGCAAGGTGGTGACTCTTAACAACGTCTGTCATGTTCCTGAAATTAGGAAAAATCTAGTATCTACCGGACTTCTAGTAAAGAACGGTTTTAAGTGTGTTTTTGTTTCTGACAAGGTTGTAATAAGTAAGAACGAGATGTACATAGGAAAAGGTTACCTCACAGAGGGCCTTTTTAAACTGAATGTAATGGTCGTTGCCAATAATAATAAAGTTTCTACTTCGTCTTACTTACTTGAGTCAAATAATTTATGGCATTCACGTTTAGGACATGTCAATTACAGAACCTTGCGAAAAATGATTAGTTTGGAAGTATTGCCTAAGTTTGAATGCAATCAATCAAAATGTCAAATCTGTGTTGAGTCTAAGTATGTTAAACATCCTTATAAGTCAGTTGAAAGGAATTCAAGTCCTTTAGACTTAATCCATCTGAGATATTTGTGACATGAAGTCAATCCCATCTCGCGGTGGAAAGAAGTATTTCATAACTTTTATCGACGATAGTGCAGCGGTATTGCTACGTTTATTTACTTAATAGTAAAGATGAAGCAATTAAAGCATTCAGTAATACAAAGCGAAGTTGAGACTCAACTTAACAAAAGATTAAAATGATAAGGAGTGATAGGGCGGTGAATATGAATCTCCTTTTGAACAAATATGTTTGGAATATGGCATTATTCATCAAACAATCGCCTTACTCGCCACAATCAAGCGGAATTGCGGAAAGGAAAAATAGAACCACGAAAGAAATGATGAATGCCACTGTTAATAAGTTACGGTTTACCCCGAACTTGTGGGGAAAGCCATTCTAACAATAGCCGAATACTCAATCGAGTGCCCCATAGCAAAACAAAATCTATTCCATACGAAAAGTGGAAAGGAAGGAAGCCCAATTTGGGATACTTCAAAGTGTGGGGTGTTTGGCCAAGGTGCAAATTCCTAAACCCAAAAGGGTAAAAATAGGACCTAAAACCATTGATTGTGTTTTCATAAGATATGCCACAAATAGTAAGGCATATCGATTTACAGTTCACAAATCGAGAAAATCCCGACATTCAGGTAAATACGGTAATTGAATCAGATAATCTTGACTTCTTTGAAACCTTATATCCGTATAAAAGGAATGTGAGTCGTCTAGCAAAGAATCTAAACGACCTCGGGAAGAAACAAAGGAAAATATTCTGATGAGGAAAATCAGAGACGCAAAGAAACGTCAAAGGACGTCTACTTCATTTGGACCAGAATTTCTAACATTTTTGTTGGAGAATGAGCCTCGAACCTTCAACGAAGCTATGTCTTCATCGGAAGCTCAATTTTGGAAAGAGGCAATCAATAGTGAGATAGAATCCATCTTAAACAACCATACTTGGGAATTGGTTAACCTTCCTCCGGGAAATAAACCTTTAGGTTCCAAATGGATTTTCAAGCGGAAAATGAAAGCTGATGGTACTATTGATAAATATAAGGCAAGACTAGTTGTTAAAGGGTTTAGACAACGAGAAAGTCTTGATTACTTTGATACATACTCGCCGGTAACGAGGATTACATCTATTCGGGTGTTAGTAGCGTTAGCCGTGGTATGCGGTCTTGAAATCCATCAAATGGATGTGAAAACAAATTTTCTTAAATGGAGAGTTAGAGGAAGAAATTTACATGGAACAACTTTGAGGGTTTGTAGTTCCAGGGAAAGAGAAGAAGGTGTGTCGACTTGTTAAGTCTCTTTACGGACTAAAACAAGCACCCAAACAGTGGCATGCAAAATTTGACCATACAATCTTTGTCAAATGGATTCAAGATAAATGAGTGTGATAAACGTGTCTACATTAAGAACACTCCAAACCACGTAGTCATTGTTTGTTTATGCGTGGATGATATGTTGATAATGAGTAACGACATTGCTAACATAAATGCTACTAAGCGCATACTTGCTAGTAAGTTTGATATGAAAGACTTAGGAGTTGCCGATTTAATGCAGGAATTAAAATCCATAAGACTCCTCAAGGTCTAGCATTGTCTCAATCTCATTATATTGAAACGGTACTTGAAAAGTTCAAATATTTGGACTTTAAAGTTGCAAAAGACGCCAATTGATATGAACCTTGCTCTTGCAAAGAATAAAGGTGAAAGTCATTCTCAATTGGATTATGCGAGTGTTGGGAAGTTTGATGTATATCATGAACTCAGACGACGATATTGCATGTGCTATAAGTAAACTAAGTCGCTACACTAGTAATCCCGACCAAAAACATTGGTGGCAATGAAACGAGTTTTGGGGTATTTAAAACATACTCAAAACTTTGCTTTGCATTATAACGGTATCCTGCAGTTATTGAAGGATATGATGATGCAAATTGGATCACCGGTTCAACTGAAACTAAATCCACAAGTGGATATGTTTTTACCATAGGTGGAGGAGCAGTGTCTTGGAAGTCATCCAAACAGACATGTATCGCCCGCTCTACAATGAAATCTGAGTTCATAGCTTTAGACAAAGCCGGTGAAGAAGCTGAATGGCTCCGGAATTTCTTAGAAGATATTCCATTTTGGCCCAAACCGTTGGCTCCTATATGCATACATTGCGATAGCCAAGCGGCAATAGGAAGAGCCGGGAGCCTTATGTACAACGGAAAGTCTCGTCACATACGACGAAGACATAATACCGTTAGACAACTACTCTCTAGTGGAATTATCACAATTGACTATGTTAAGTCAAGAGATAATGTGTCGGATCCACTAACTAAAGGCCTAACTAGAGAGGTAGTTGAAAGATCACCAAGCGCAATGGGACTATGGCCGAGGACAAGTCATCGTGACGGTAACTCTACCTAGAAGACTGGAGATCCCAAGATCTAGGTTCAAAGAGATCAAACAAAGTCATTAATGACGGTTCAACATTGTCACAATAACTCTTTGGTCCATTCTCGTGATGAGACAATGTTCGATGCAGGATAAAGCATTGCGGCTTTTTAATGGTTCCTAAGTTTGGTACGGTATATCAAATAGTGTATCTACGGGATGACACATTTAGGAATCACCTATGTAAGTGTGAAGTGGACGCCGCTTCAAGGACGATTATGTAAGACCAAATCTCTACGCACTTATGAACCATGCAGTGTTCATGGCTGAAACGAACAAAACAATGAGAACCAAAGACGGTTAAAGGGTTAATTGTGTGACATGTGGTTGTCTAGGTATACACCAAAGCTCGACGGTTCAAGGATATCACATCTACCGATTGACCGAGTATATCCGACATATGTTCACTACGGAAAGTTCAAAGAGAAATCTACTTATCCAGATGCGATTAATCCTTGCTTACGAATCACACAGTTTTTTGTCATGCATGTTTTTCATCATATAGCCATTCCCCATTCATGTGGGGGATTGTTAAAGCAAGTTGGTGTGAATGAGAAATGGAAGGCAACCTTTCCGAATAGTCACCAACCTATTCCGAAGAGGCACCTTCAAGGCTATATAAACTAAGGCATTGCCTCATTTTAAAGATACCAAAAAACCAAAAATTTCTGCATCGGAAATTCTGCATTCTTTTTCACAAATAAAACTATCGAGTCTTACTGTGTTTCGTTGCCAACTTTGAGTTCGTCGAAGTCGAAGGCGTTTGACGTACCGCTACTCCTGCGACAGGTATATCCGTTTTATCCTGGGAGGAAGTAATCCATAACCTCGGGTACAGTGAGGGGATTAAATTCCTTAAGGACACACAGTGAATTCTGTGGTCTCGGATATTTTCTTTCTCCTATATTCTTTTTCCAGTTTCTGTTTTTTCTGGTTTTTGTCTTTCCGTTTGGTTTCTGTTTTTCCTGATTTTTGAACACAGGCACAACAACAAGCTTAAGGAATTTAATCATTATTTCTGTGTTCATTTGTTCTTGTTTAACAATTACAGAACGTTGTCGGAAAAAAAAAGTGTATGTTGTTTGGAGACTAAAATCTTCGGATTTTCTACTCCGATTGAGATTAAAGTTTCCATAACTTTCTACTCCGTTGGGTACTTGATTTGAAGATATAAAAACTTCATCAAGTATACAACATACAATTCTTGGAAAAAAAAAGGTGTTTGTTGTTTGATGTAACGAACTAATATGTTGTTTGGAGACTAAAATCTTGAATTTTTACTCGGTTGAGATTAAAGTTTTATAATTTTCTACTCATTTGGGTACTTGATTTGAAGATATAAAAACTTCATCAAGTATACAACATACAATTTCTGCATTTCGTTTCAAGGATTTTAAATCGTTTGTGTAACCTTGATTCGGTTTGAAGAAATAAAATCTTCACCATTGTGTATTACATCTCTTCTTTGTCAAACTGATTCGGTTTGAAGTCTTCACCGTTTATTAAACTTTTTCTGTTGCTTCGTTTGCGGCGAAATGGGAGACATGACTCCAAATTTGAATGCTATAGCATCGCCACACTAGCCCCCATGGTTGGTTCTACGAGCAATGTCGGCCCTCCTCAGATCGCACCAAAGACCGCCCGGCAGAGAAGCCTGGAAAATTCAGGAATTGATTTCAAACGATGGCAACAAAAGATGTTCTTCTATTTAACTACTTTAAACCTCCAAAAGTTTATTAAGGAGGTCGTTCGGATTTTGCCTAATCAACACCGAGAATGAACGTTTTGTTATGGCGAGGCATGGAAGCACTCAGATTTTTTGTGCAAGAATTATATTCTTAGCGGATTGGAGGATGATCTTTACAACGTCTATAGTAATGTGGAAACATCAAAAGATCTATGGGATGCGTTGGAAAAGAAATATAAAACAGAAGATGCTGGATTAAAGAAATTTATCGCTGCCAAGTTTCTGGACTACAAAATGGTAGATGGCAAGTCTGTTGTTACTCAAGTTCAAGAGTTGCAGGTTATCATCCACGATCTACTCGCTGAAGGTTTGGTGATTAGTGGGGCGTTTCAAGTTGCGGCAGTAATCGCTTAGTAGCATTTATGTTAGCAATGTCGTTACTCATTATCAACATATCATCCACGTACAAACAAACAATGACTACGTGGTTTGGAGTGTTCTTAATGTAGACACATTTATCACACTCATTTATCTTGAATCCATTTGACAGCATTGTATGGTCAAATTTTTTGCATGCCACTGTTTGGGTGCTTGTTTTAGTCCGTAAAGAGACTTAACAAGTCGACACACCTTCTTCTCTTTCCCTGGAACTACAAACCCCTCAGGTTGTTCCATGTAAATTTCTTCCTCTAACTCTCCATTTAAGAAAATTTGTTTTCACATCCATTTGATGGATTTCAAGACCATACCACGGCTAACGCTACTAACACCCGAATAGATGTAATCCTCGTTACGAGTATGTATCAAAGTAATCAAGACCTTCTCGTTGTCTAAACCCTTTAACAACTAGTCTTGCCTTATATTTATCAATAGTACCATCACTTTCATTTTCCGCTTGAAAATCCATTTGGAACCTAAAGGTTTATTTCTGGAGGAAGGTCAACCAATTCCCAAGTATTGTTGTTTAAGATGGATTCTATCTCACTATTGATTGCCTCTTTCCAAAATTGAGCTTCCGATGAAGACATAGCCGTTGAAGGTTCGAGGCTCATTCTCCAACAAAATGTTAGAAATTCTGGTCCAAATGAAGTAGACGTCCTTTGACGTTTCTTTGCGTCTCGGTTTTTCCTCATCAGGAATATTCTCCTTTGTTTCTTCCCGAGGTCGTTTAGATTCTTTGCTAGACGACTCACATTCCTTTATACGGATATATGGTTTCAAAGAAGTCGGCATTATCCGATTCAATTACCGTATTTACCTGAATGTCGGGATTTTCGATTTGTGAACCGTAAATCGATATGCCTTACTATTTGTGGCATATCCTATGAAAACACAATCAATGGTTTTAGGTCCTATTTTTACCCTTTTGGGTTTAGGAATTTGCACCTTGGCCAAACACCCCACACTTTGAAGTATCCCAAATTGGGCTTCCTTCCTTTCCACTTTCGTATGGAATAGATTTTGTTTTGCTATGGGGCACTCGATTGAGTATTCGGCTAGTCGTTAGAATGGCTTCCCCACAAGTTACGGGGTAAACCGTAACTTATTAACGTGGCATTCATCATTTCTTTCAGTGGTTCTATTTTTCCTTTCCGCAATTCCGTTTGATTGTGGCGAGTAAGGGGCAGTTGTTTGATGAATAATGCCATATTCCAAACATATTTGTTCAAAAGGAGATTCATATTCACCGCCCCTATCACTCCTTATCATTTTAATATTTTTGTTAAGTTGAGTCTCAACTTCAGTTTTGTATTGCCTGAATGCTTTAATTGCTTCATCTTTACTATTAAGTAAATAAACGTAGCAATACCGCGTACTATCGTCAGTAAAAGTTATGAAATACTTCTTTCCACCGCGAGATGGGATTGACTTCATGTCACAAATATCTGTATGGATTAAGTCTAAAGGACTTGAATTCCTTTCAACTGACTTATAAGGATGTTTAACATACTTAGACTCAACACATATTTGACATTTTGATTGATTGCATTCAAACTTAGTAATGTGGAAACATCAAAAGATCTATGGGATGCGTTGGAAAAGAAATATAAAACAGAAGATGCTGGATTAAAGAAATTTATCGCTGCCAAGTTTCTGGACTACAAAATGGTAGATGGCAAGTCTGTTGTTACTCAAGTTCAAGAGTTGCAGGTTATCATCCACGATCTACTCGCTGAAGGTTTGGTGATTAGTGGGGCGTTTCAAGTTCTTGGCTGATAATAGAGAAGCTGCCTCCTTCATGGAAGGACTTCAAAAATTACTTGAAACACAAGCGAAAGGAGATGACACTGGAGGATCTCATCGTCCGTTTGAGAATCGAGGAAGATAACAAGGCAGCGGAGAAGAAGGCAAATGTGAGATCAACCATAGGGGGAGCACATATTGTTGAAGCTGCCCCAACTAATCTGAAAAAGAGGAAAAATGCATCGGGACCAAGGAGCTATCCCAACAAGAAGAAATTCAAGGGAAACTGCCACAATTGTGGAAAAATCGGACACAAAGTTGCAGACTGTCGTGCTCCGAAAAAGGTAAAGAAGAAGCGGTCAGGCTAATATGGTTGAAACAAACGAGGAAGTTGATGACTTGTGCGCTATGTTGTCCGAGTGCAACTTAGTGGAAATCAGAAAGAGTGGTGGATTGACTCTGGCGCCACTCGCCACATTTGTCTGTTAGAGAAGCCTTTGCTTCATATGCTCCTCACGGCCCGACGATACCATATATATGGAAAATTGCAACGGCCAAAATTGAAGGTTATGGAAAGATACTGCTGAAGATGACATCGGCAAGGTGGTGACTCTTAACAACGTCTGTCATGTTCCTGAAATTAGGAAAAATCTAGTATCACGGACTTCTAGTAAAGAACGGTTTTAAGTGTGTTTTTGTTTCGACAAGGTTGTAATAAGTAAGAACGAGATGTACATAGGAAAAGGTTACCTCACAGAGGGCCTTTTTAAATCGAATGTAATGGTCGTTGCCAATAATAATAAAGTTTACCTTCGTCTTACTTACTTGAGTCAAATAATTTATGGCATTCACGTTTAGGACATGTCAATTACGTAACCTTGCGAAAAATGATTAGTTTGGAAGTATTGCCTAAGTTTGAATGCAATCAATCAAAATGTCAAATCATGTTGAGTCTAAGTATGTTAAACATCCTTATAAGTCGGTTGAAAGGAATTCAAGTCCTTTAGACTTAATCCATATGAGATATTTGTGACATGAAGTCAATTCCATCTCGCGGTGGAAAGAAGTATTTCATAACTTTTATCGACGATAGTACGCGGTATTGCTACGTTTATTTACTTAATAGTAAAGATGAAGCAATTAAAGCATTCAGTAATACAAAGCGAAGTTGAGACTCAACTTAACAAAAAGATTAAAATGATAAGGAGTGATAGGGCGGTGAATATGAATCTCCTTTTGAACAAATATGTTTGGAATATGGCATTATTCATCAAACAATCGCTTCTTACTCGCCACAATCAAACGGAATTGCGGAAAGGAAAAATAGAACCCTGAAAGAAATGATGAATGCCTGTTAATAAGTTACTGGTTTACCCCGGAACTTGTGGGGAAAGCCATTCTAACGACTAGCCGAATACTCAATCGAGTGCCCCATAGCAAAACAAAATCTATTCCATACGAAAAGTGGAAAGGAAGGAAGCCCAATTTGGGATACTTCAAAGTGTGGGGTGTTTGGCCAATGTGCAAATTCCTAAACCCAAAAGGGTAAAAATAGGACCTAAAACCATTGATTGTGTTTTCATAGGATATGCCACAAATAGTAAGGCATATCGATTTACAGTTCACAAATCGAAAATCCCGACATTCAGTAAATACGGTAATTGAATCGGATAATCTTGACTTCTTTGAAACCATATATCCGTATAAAAAGGAATGTGAGTCGTCTAGCAAAGAATCTAAACGACCTCGGGAAGAAACAAAGGAAAATATTCCTGATGAGGAAAATCCGAGACGCAGCAAACGTCAAAGGACGTCTACTTCATTTGGACCAGAATTTCTAACATTTTTGTTGAAGAATGAGCCTCGAACCTTCAACGAAGCTATGTCTTCATCGGAAGCTCAATTTTGGAAAGAGGCAATCAATAGTGAGATAGAATCCATCTTAAACAACCATACTTGGGAATTGGTTGACCTTCCTCCAGGAAATAAACCTTTAGGTTCCAAATGGATTTTCAAGCGGAAAATGAAAGCTGATGGTACTATTGATAAATATAAGGCAAGACTAGTTGTTAAAGGGTTTAGACAACGAGAAGGTCTTGATTACTTTGATACATACTCGCAGAACGAGGATTACATCTATTCGGTGTTAGTAGCGTTAGTCGCTGTACGGTCTTGAAATCCATCAAATGGATGTGAAAACAACCTTCTTAAATGGAGAGTTAGAGGAAGAAATTTACATGGAACAACTTTGAGGGGTTTGTAGTTCCAGGGAAAGAGAAGAAGGTGTGTCGACTTGTTAAGTCTCTTTACGGACTAAAACAAGCACCCAAACAGTGGCATGCAAAATTTGACCATACAATCTTTGTCAAATGGATTCAAGATAAATGAGTGTGATAAATGTGTCTACATTAAGAACACTCCAAACCACGTAGTCATTGTTTGTTTATGCGT
This sequence comes from Anisodus acutangulus, assembly GCA_029783415.1. Classification (NCBI taxonomy): domain Eukaryota; kingdom Viridiplantae; phylum Streptophyta; class Magnoliopsida; order Solanales; family Solanaceae; genus Anisodus; species Anisodus acutangulus. The sequence goes on along the minus strand of CM056497.1, from coordinate 11,263,919 downwards.
GGATGATATGTTGATAATGAGTAACGACATTGCTAACATAAATGCTACTAAGCGCATGCTTGCTAGTAAGTTTGATATGAAAGACTTAGGAGTTGCCGATTTAATTCTCGGGAATTAAAATCCATAAGACTCCTCAAGGTCTAGCATTGTCTCAATCTCATTATATTGAAACGGTACTTGAAAAGTTCAAATATTTGGACTTTAAAGTTGCAAAAGACGCCAATTGATATGAACCTTGCTCTTGCAAAGAATAAAGGTGAAAGTCATTCTCAATTGGATTATGCCAGAGTGTTGGGAAGTTTGATGTATATCATGAACTGTGCAGCGACACGATATTGCATGTGCTATAAGTAAACTAAGTCGCTACACTAGTAATCCCGACCAAAAACATTGGTCGGCAATGAAACGAGTTTTGGGGTATTTAAAACATACTCAAAACTTTGCTTTGCATTATAACGGTATCCTGCAGTTATTGAAGGATACAATGATGCAAATTGGATCACCGGTTCAATGAAACTAAATCCACAAGTGGATATGTTTTTACCATAGGTGGAGGAGCAGTGTCTTGGAAGTCATCCAAGCAGGACATGTATCGCCCGCTCTACAATGAAATCTGAGTTCATAGCTTTAGACAAAGCGGTGAAGAAGGTGAATGGCTCAGGAATTTCTTAGAAGATATTCCATTTTGGCCCAAACCGTTGGCTCCTATATGCATACATTGCGATAATAGCGGCAATAGGAAGAGACGGCAGCCTTATGTACAACGGAAAGTCTCGTCACATACGACGAAGACATAATACCATTAGACAACTACTCTATACTGGAATTATCACAATTGACTATGTTAAGTCAAGAGATAATGTGTCGGATCCACTAACTAAAGGCCTAACTAGAGAGGTAGTTGAAAGATCATCAAGGAATGGGACTATGGCCGAGGACAAGTCATCGTGGACGGTAACTCTACCTAGAAGACTGGAGATCCCAAGATCTAGGTTCAAAGAGATCAAACAAAGTCATTAATGACGGTTCAACATTGTCACAATAACTCTTTGGTCCATTCTCGTGATGAGACAATGTTCGATGCAGGATAAAGCATTGCGGCTTTTAATGGTTCCTAAGTTTGGTACGGGGTATATCAAATAGTGTATCTACGGGATGACACATTTAGGAATCACCTATGTAAGTGTGAAGTGTAAGCCGCTTCAAGGAGAATTATGTAAGGCCAATTCTCTACGCACTTATGAACCAGGCAGAGTTCATGTCTGAAGCGAGCAAAACAATGAGAACCAAAGACGGTTAAAGGGTTAATTGTGTGACATGTGGTTGTCTAGGTATACACCAAAGCTCGACGGTTCAAGGATATCACATCTACCGATTGACCGAGTATATCCGACATATGTTCACTACGGAAAGTTCAAAGAGAAATCTACTTATCCAGATGCGATTAATCCTTGCTTACGAATCACACAGTTTTTTGTCATGCATGTTTTTCATCATATAGCCATTCCCCATTCATGTGGGGGATTGTTAAAGCAAGTTGGTGTGAATGAGAAATGGAAGGCAACCTTTCCGAATAGTCACCAACCTATTCCGAAGAGGCACCTTCAAGGCTATATAAACTAAGGCATTGCCTCATTTTAAAGATACCAAAAAACCAAAAATTTCTGCATCGGAAATTCTGCATTCTTTTTCACAAATAAAACTATCGAGTCTTACTGTGTTTCGTTGCCAACTTTGAGTTCGTCGAAGTCGAAGGCGTTTGACGTACCGCTACTCCTGCGACAGGTATATCCGTTTTATCCTGGGAGGAAGTAATCCATAACCTCGGGTACAGTGAGGGGATTAAATTCCTTAAGGACACACAGTGAATTCTGTGGTCTCGGATATTTTCTTACTTCTGTATTATTTTTCCAGTTTCTGTTTTTTCTGGTTTTTGTCTTTCCGTTTGGTTTCTGTTTTTCCTGATTTTGAACACAGGCACAACAACAAAACATACATAAATGTGAAAATTAAAGTAAAAGGGAGACAAGAAGTACCTGAACTTGAACGTTAATTTGAGTTTTGGTCTTCGATTCCTCGCCTTGTACCATGGCAGAAGCTGGTGAGATGTTAATGTAAAGTCTTTAATTATTATATATAGGTAATGCCACGTACGCTCATATGCTAATGAGACGTGTTGTATCCACGTTTCAACTACAGTGTAAACGCTGTCTTAAGCTGCAGCATGCACTAGTTTAATAGAAATGTAAAAAGAGAAGAAAGGTTTTAATTTTATAATTAAAGTATTCAACATACAAATTGGAAAGGATAAGAAAAGAAAAGCACTGAAGCTGTGACCTGGGGCTGGGAAAGATAGCAGTAAAATAATGATCCGGACATCATTAATAACCGGATACAAAATTGGAAAAAAATAAACAGTCTGATTTGCTTTTCTCCAATTAGTGCCAATAAGGAAATAAGCATGTTCTTAGAAGAGTTTGCATTAATTAATTCCTTAAAGTTTGCTTGGTTCCCGACATAAAACTCTTATGTTATTAATGCGATGTTTCATGTTTGGCTATGGTTTGCTCAGCACACGATTGAACTGTAAAAGGAAATATCACAATTTCCATGTCATCTTGTATTTTTATTTCAGTAAATTACTTATATTAATAGAATTAACGTGAAACATGTGTTTAATTAATTATGTAAGTCAATATTCGTCACAGATTCATAACATGCTTTTGTGCCATCTTGATTTCAGCCTAACATGCTTGTAAAGCTTATTTTCACATTCATTCATCTTGGAGAAAGCTATCATAAGATGGAATATTGGAAAGCCAAATCAGAACTAACAAAGAAAAAACAAGTTCAGCCCCACAAAGAGCCATATTCCAATTCAATTGCAGTCGGTCAATTTTATGCACTGCTCCAACGTACAACTTCATTCGAACGAATAGCCAATAGCCATTGACCTCAATGTCTATTTTTGAGTCCTTTTCATGTTTCAAAATCAACCATCCATATAGCAACAACTACCCCACATTCCCACGACAACCGCCCGTGTCTTTGGCATAATAATTTGATGGCCAGTAACATCCTTTTGTACATTGAATAGGTCAAAACCATATACCTCAAAGACAAACCAAATGTCACGGAAAAAGAATCTTCTAGCCAAGAGGATAGAAAGGGTGAACTTTAAGCTAAAATTCAAGAAACTTGCATTGAATTACAATCTCTGATTCTATGCTATGTAGGATGCATGTAAAAGTATGGATTTGTTCTCTCTGCACATGTATGTCCCTACTTCTATACATCCACAGATAAGCTTGAAAATGTATAAAAGAATTGGAAGAAAAATCTCAAAAAGAGACAAGGTAGAGATGACAATTAAAAGAATTTTCAAGGGCCCCTAAGCAGCCCGATATATCATATCTAAAACCAGAGTTTTACAGAGAATTCACAGATCATGGTTTCTAAACTGCAAAACTTGTTTAGCCTCTTTCCTTGCTCAATTCTCAGTTACCCTTCTCTTTATATCTAGTTGTCATCTCATGTTGCAGCATTCAGGTCGCCCTAACTGTTGCAGTTTGTTCCACAAGCAGATCATCTGCCTAGGTGACTGATAATGAGCTGAATAATAATCATTTACACATCCAGATTGGGAGAACTTCAAGCTGTGTCCATATTGCACATGTCTTGAGCTATTAAATTTCTCAACCCACATTCCCATGCTCACGTCCTCCATCTTGAACAACTGCAAGTCAGGGAGCTTTGTTAGATATTTCATTGAACTGTGACACAGATGGAAGGGAAGCGGGAATTTGTGCCTACCTTTAAGTTATGTCTATCAAACTCAGAGACAATGAAGTTAGCAATGTCTGATGAAACTATGTAGCCAGGTCCATTTGCATAAGCCGGATAATCTTCTTCGGGCCATTCCTGAAGCAACAGAGAGAAAGGGAGAGGAAATGAGATACTCAGACTTCGTACGATTCAAGAAGGCCACAGAATAACCTAAGAGCATTGTTGAGATGAATTTGGATGGAGATGGCCAAAACCAGACAACATCCAGAAACTACTCCATGAAGACAACTAATCTGGTTAATGTATTCATCGTGAAACTAGTGCATCCTTCATCCCAATACCCTCCATTTTTCCTATTAAGAACACTCACCTAACTCAAGCATTTTGATTATTCACTATCATGTGGCAACTGTGTACTTCTCATTAAAAATGAAGCATAAGAAACTATGCACTTCTATATGACAGAATTAGGAGTCGAGGCTAAAACTATCCAGCAGCATTTGGATCTTTTACTACGAGGTAAAGATTTTGAGGAAGAAACATACAAGAATATCCAAACTATTACCTCATATGTCACTGCCCATTTACCACTACGCAGGGGTTTATGGTGGTAATTGATATTTCCAATATATAAGCTCCTATTTTCAGGCACTTTATTTACTTCCTTGATAACTGCCTCTATTCTCACAAAGGTGTCATCGTCGCACTTCATGATATTTTTGGCAGATATTACACGGACCTGCAAAAACAACCAAACATATAAATGAGATTAACTTTTGGGGACAGAACTAATGCAATATTTCTAAGGGCAATCCAGAAACGTACCCCATATTCACAGATGGCAACTGTTTTCAGAACCACGAGATCATAGTGATCCATATAAGGAACAATGACAATATCACCAAAAAATTCTGCTTCTTTCTTTAGCTCCACATTTACCTCCTTTCTCGCGTGCTGTCAAAATCCATTTCAAGATCAAGTCAACATTTTAACAGCAACAATGCCAATGCCAATAGCAAAAGATATTTGCAATAGGGTCCATATGCTACCACTATGTCAACCTACCAATGCAACAAAGAATCGAGCCACGACATTTGAAGATCTGATTAGCTGATGCTGCATCCAAGATCTCCTTATAGCCATTCGCTCAGCAAAATGATTGCCAGCAGAAAGAATACCAATGAACATATCTACAGGCTGATCAAGGAGAGGCGGTGCCTTCCATCTGTTTGACATATCAAGATGTCTCTGAGGTGCAAAATTGGGATGTGTTGCTGGCAAGGAGGCAGCAAACACCAAATCAACATCAATGTCACCGTTCAAGTACAAACCAGTGGCATCCTCAAGGGCAAACCCCTAACAGCACAAAAGGAGAACCTTAAAAATAGTCCAATTCAATAATCTTAGTATGAATTTGAAAGTAATACTAGTATGTTACTCACAGTTCGATATGGAAATGAGGTCACATGCCTCCCATCAACATTTATGTGATAACCCTCAAAGCCAGCACTAAGTGTTAGCACAAACAACTTATCCTCTGAAAATGGGAATGGCCAATCAATAGACATCTTCTTTGATCGCCCTGTAATAATCCGGTTTAACCACCACGATGACTTTGATTGCTCAGAATGATCGTCGTCATTATCTCGAATCCAATTCTCACATTTAACCTGTCTATCAACTGCAAAAGAATCATATACGTTACCTGTACATTAATCTACTTCACAATACAACAGATAATGTAACTCACAATGCATCTCAATTGATCTTTTTTCCTTCAATACTTTAAAATCAACAATCAAGCTTTTCAAAGATGCATTACCATAAGCTCCTATACTCCCCATTCCCACCCCACCCCACAGTACGCCCAAAGTACAGACTTTTAACGTAAATTAATACATCAAATAACAAATTTGTAAGTTAAATTACTCAATAAAGCACAGGATTAGTAAATTTTCTTAAACAGTATTTAAGAGTTAAATCAATCAACCAAATTCATTGACTCACCAGTCTCCTCAATATCCCTGGACCTCCAGCCGTCACACCTTTGAGCCGTCCCCCACTGCATTCTATAACAAGTATTTTGTTCAATCACGGGCTTTCCACTCCAATCACCCCTCAATCGCGGATTAAAATGGAGTATCTTTGGTGGTTCCTCTCCATCAACCGTCTTCAGCCCTTGTAACTCTATCATAAACTGTGAAACCATCAAGAATTGACCACCTTTCAGCAAAGATATCTTCGGGTTATGCTCCGGATGAGCCGTCCTAGGCTTCCCAACAACAGTAATATGTGAACCTAGAGTTAGCCCACATGGCAACACCATCATTCTCCCTTTCTCCTGAAATTCTAACCCGGAAATCGATATCGAATGTGGGCATTCTTCTGTCTTGTTATTATTATCATTATCTAAAGGAACAATTTCTTGTTTATGCAATTCAACTTCTTCCCAAAACTTTTTCCCTACGTCAAATGCCTCCTTTGATGACTTCAAAATCCCTGAAAACCCATCAGTACTATCCATATTCACGGAATTGCCATCAAAGACTAAATTTGACAATAAACTGTTCACTTCCCTGATTTTTCTTTCGGGTCTAGATTGACTCGAAACCCTAACAGGCACATCAACAGGTCGATTTGGGGCTTTATTTTCTTTCACATACTCTTCACTTTCAAGAACAAAAGTTTTAGAATTTAAATGACGGTTAGCAAAACCCTCTTGAGAAACTAAACTAAACCCAGTTTTGAATACAAAAGGAACTTCAAAACCCACCATTACTACATAAACAAGACCTATAAAAATCAAAACTTGAACCGATCTTTGCCTACTTAGAGACATGACCATATCAAATTTTGCTCTCTTCATGTCTAAGAAGAATAAAAAAAAAATGTAAAGCCCTCTTTCAATGGCCTATGATCATATATAAATAGAAAATTGAAATGATTTCTTCTAAATTTTGAGAAAAATACAGCTAGGCAAAGAAAGAGGGAAATCACTAGTGACAAGAAGAAGAGAATTTATATGATCATAAACGCGTTTTAGTAAGAGGGATTAATAAAGTTAAGATCATACCATAATGTAATTAAGTATGTTGATACAAAAGTAATTTATATATACTGGAGTACTATATTATGTTACTTGCTACTTTTTCAATTCAAATTAGAAAAGCTTCAGGTTTGAAAGGGACACTGAAAGAATATTTTTATCAGATAGTTATATGTTTTTAATTAATTCTCCGAGAAGGAAAAAAGAGAGGAGGAGAAGTAAAAATACATTGGAAATTGTTTGCTAGTTAATTTCACATAAAGCCCCTAAAAATCTTGTGTATTTATCATTTGGTCCTTTACGTTTCTGAATGTGCACAATACCGTCGAATTACTTTCATTCAATACGTTTTTCTTTTGCACAAGTTTTTTTTTTTTAAAAAAAAAGAATTCTTCCAAACCTCTAATAAAAGTCCATCAAGATCACTCAACTTTTTAGAATTTGGAATTTTACAATATTTCATTGTGTTCAGATTTGAAAGTACTTATTCACAAGTTTAACTTGATTACCAAATGTGTCAAGATTTAGCACATTAGCCTTGGATTACATTCTCTTTATGCCTATTTCACTTTGCAAAACTTCATTAGTAAGATTATAATTATCTTGACACTTTTGGTAGTCAAAGTCAACTTGCCAATAAGATTTTTTTTGGACATATATTTAACAAGATTCTTAGAAGGAAACTAGTTTGGTAATAGCTATTCAGTAACATTAAACTACTTTCCTTATAATTTAACTCATTAAGAAATAAACCAATGAATAGCTAGATTTACGTCTATGTAGTCTTTTTAACTAGTTTCCTTAAACTCATACAAAGAGAGTGATCTCGTTTTAGTTTAAGACATAATAAAAATTCATAGCAATTGGGAGTTTAAGTACCAATTAAACTAGAACTATATACATTAAGGGCCTTTTAGTTGTAGTTATTGCAAATCCTTAAAGGAATGCAAGACCTAGTCAATTTACCATTCCAAAACACAAAGAAAGTTACCAAAAGGAGTGTAAAATAGGAGGCAAACCTAATTTGCAAAAAAAAAAAAAAACATAAGGTAGATATCTACAAGTAGTTAAGGCTTAAAAGCAATCAAGTTTTAATGAATGTTTTCCTATCTAAGTATGTTCATAATAGGAGGTGTTCACATTATGTACTACAGTTGTATTCTAGGAGTTCTTTCCATTATGTTAGTCATTTGTTTTTAATCATCATACAGTTTTAAACTGTTCGTGTTTAATTTTATTCTTTAACACACTTAGTTAGGAAGGACTTTTAAGTAAATTAAGATATTAAGTTATTCTTTAACGAGACTAACAACACATAATCTATAATAACTTCAATTGCTGCTCAATGAAAGGAGTCTATTTTTGCTTTAAGTTCTTTGTAATAATAATGTTTATATCTTCACTAACTTGCTATCGCGATGTTTAAAAGTCTAAATAAAACATTTCTTGAAATAATATTTTCGAAAAATGAACCGATGTCTCATTTCTAGAAGAGAAATTAATCACTGGGTATAATAAATAAATTACTCCATAAATCGTTGAAAACAAAATGAAATGACTCATATATTTCATTGATATGCTTAATAAGTTAGTGGTGATATCCAACAAAACAAGAAAAATTATTATAATTATACACTTTTAATTATTCATTAATAACACTCCTGAATTGATTAATTCGAATTCGTGCCACGTAAAATTACTAAAACATTATCATCATTCGATAGTGATGGGACCCAAGAAAAGAAATAAGGGTTTATAATTTTAGGCTTATAAATGAAGGTGATCCTTAAAGTTGCACTAGAGAACTAATGTTGTAAAAATGGACTAGAAAATAAATCTTGTCCTTTTGTTGCAAAGTGATGAAACAAGGAATCTGTTTAGTAACAGTTTACTTAGACGATGACGAAGTCAGTCATTTGGGTGTCATTTGGTTGGTTGGTAGTGTTGGCAGAGAGTTTTGACACAAAGCTTATCATTGTTAACAAATTGTTTAGGTTGTATTTGTCTCCTTTTCAATGTGATAATAGCACTTTGGGTCCTAATTTATTGATAAATTTTAATATTAATCTTTAAAATATCTGCACATGTTATATTCATTTAATAATCATGTGTATTTTTTATATCCTTTAAATAAGAAATATATTATATTGAAAGTAATTTTTAAAATTCTATTAGCTTCAAATATGTTGATAATTCGATGAATTTGAAAAGAATCATAAGCAGAAGGATTAAAAGTAAATTACTTCAGATAATTGAAGATTTAATGTGATTAGTTAAGTATTATTTAATAATAAATGATGATATATTTGGGCCACATCACATACCGGCATTTTTTCACTTCTTTCCGCGAAATTTTTGCCGGTCGTGCGTTTTTTGATACATTTATTTAATAAATAACCATTCTTTATTTCTTTTACAACTTATGACCTTTTAAATCACATTCTAATGAGTCAGCTAGAAATCTTACGAGAAAATCTTAGATTGTGGTCTTATAATTTATAAGTTATTACAAATATAAAAAAATAGTCTAATATTATTTTTTATAAGATTGAGTAATACATGAGTAAATATATCGAGTCTAACGTTATATATAAGACAATTTTAAAAAAAACTAATGTTAACATAACTTTTAAAATAGAGACAATATCTAAATAGCGACTAAAAAAGAATATTGGCGTAAATCATCCTTCTTTCTATTTACACCAACAGAAGATAAAAATATTATGGGGTGCTAATTCCTTGCTAAATAAATACTTATTTTATGTTGTGGAAATGATAAATAAACATCTTACAACGATGTAGTAATATTTTGGGAAACTAATTGAAATACCTTATAAAAAATAAATTAATTATCCGCTCCATGTCCTTTCTAAACTAATTACCCGCCGTACCCCTTGGCTAAAACTATTTATCCGACATATCCCTCGCCCAAACCCCATCCTTCGTGATACCATCACATTATATTTATATACCATGATGGTATCATGGAGGACTAAGAGAAGGACTGAAGCAGTCTTCCATGATACCATCTCAGTATATTTATATACCACGATGGTATCATGGTCCTGAGGAGGGTCTCATTGAAGGACTGAAGTAGTCCTCTATGATACCATCACAATATATGTATATAAGACAATGGTATAATAGAGTTTTTTTTGAGAAAAGTGTACATTTTTTAAACAAACGAACATGATCATCCATAATATATCATCTCAATATATTTATATACTACGCATGGAGAGTAATAGAAGGACTGAAGCAGTTTTTCATGATCCCATCTCAATATATTTATATATCATATTGGTATTATAACTGAAAGGAAGGAGGACATCTCGAATAAATAGTTTTAATTTTTTCTGAAAGTAAAAATATAATTGAAATATGAGCGGATAATTAATTTGGTTTGATGGGCATATACGTTCTTTTCCCCTAATATTTTATGGGGTGGCTGGGGAGAATACATGTCCCTTGAGAGAGTGTTACCTGGAAAGATTTTGTATAAGTTGTGCGCCACATGTTCTATTATTCCTTCTTCATAAAGAATATTACAAGACCCGGTCCATATATAGTAACATTCTAAATTATATAATGATTACATGAACATATTATAAATCTCCCCATCCATTGATTTTATATTGTTGAAAGTGGGTTTAACGGAGAAGTTCATAGAGCTGGTTAAAATTCTTAAGAAGAGCATTATTAATATAGCATGTGTCTAGGAGACCAAATGGGTAGGACCTAAGGCTAAGGATGTAGACGGGTATAAGTTACGGTTCTCGGGTAGGTCGCATGATAGGAATAGGGTAGGCATTTTGGTAGACAGCGAGCTAAGGGAGCAGGTGGTAGAGGTGATGAGGGTCAATGACCGGATGATGACGATTAAGCTGGTAGTTGGAGGGTGCACTATGAACATTATTAGTGCTTATGCGCCGCAGGCGGGCTTGGACGAAGAGGAGAAGAGACGCTTTTGGGAGGATTTGGACGGAGTGGTGGGAGACATACCACCCACTGAAAAGTTATTTGTAGGAGGGGATTTCAATGGTAATATCGGGTCACTTCTAAGGGATTATGACGACGTGCATGTAGGCTTTGGAATCGGGGACAGGAAGGGGGAGACGTCTCCCTTTTGGAGTTCGTTAGAGCTAGTGGGATGGTGATAGCCAATTCGAGGTTCCTGAAGAAGGAGGAACACTTGGTGACTTGCCGTAGTTTGGTGGCTAAGACTCATATAGACTTTTTACTCCTTAAGAAAGTTGATAAAGGTCTTTGTAAAGACTGCAAGATTATTCCGAAGGAGGATCTTACAACCCGACATAAGCTTTTGGTGATGGATTTGGAGATCAAGTTAGAAAAGAAGAAGAGGGTTGTGGATGACAGGTTAAGAATCAAATAGGGGAGCTTGACCATGGCTAGTGCAAAGGAGATATGAGAGATGTGGTTGGCTAGTGGGGCTTGGGAGAGTAGTGGAGATGCGACCGGTATGTGGGACAAGATGACCAGTTGCATTCGGGAGGTAGCTAGAGAAGTGTTAGGGGTCTTGCGGGGTAACAGTGGTGGGCATCGAGGGGACTGGTGGTGGAATGGTAAAGTTCAAGAGAAGATGGAAGCGAAGAAATCGGCGTATGTGAGATTGGTAGAAAGAAAGGTTGAGGTGGAGAAGTGGACGAATAGGGAACTGTATAAGATGGCGAGGAAATAGGCAAAACAAGCGGTTACGGCAGCGAAAATGACGGCTTTTGAACGCATGTATGTGGAATTAGAGGAGAAAGACGGGGATAAGAAGTTGTACAGACTAGCCAAGGCAAGGGAAAGAAGGGCCAGTGACTTGGACCACGTGAGGTGCATCAAGGACGAGGACGGCAAAGTACTGGTGGAGGAAACACATATTAGGCGGAGGTGGCAGTCTTACTTCCATAAACTCTTGAACAAAAAAGGAGATGGAGACATTATTCTGGGAGATCTGGAGCATTCTGGTAGGTACCGGGATTTTGAGTATTGTAGAAACATTAAGTTTGAGGAGGTGAAGGGTGCTATTCGCAGGATGCGCAGGGGACGAGCGACCGGGCCTGATGAGATCCAGTTGAATTTTGGAAGAGCACATGCAGTGCATGTTTGAAGTGGATGACTAAGTTGTTTAACGTCATTTTTAAGACGACTAGAATGCCCGAAGAATGGAGGTGGAGTACAACGATTCCCTTGTACAAAAACAAAGGTGATATCCAGAGTTGCAACAACTATAGGGGTATCAAGCTGCTGAACCACACTATAAAAGTTTGGGAAATGGTCATGGAGATAAGGATGAGGAATTACGTGTCTATTTCTGAGAACCAGTTTGGATTCATGCCGGGGCATTCGACTACCGAAGCCATTCATCTTATTAGGAGGTTAGTGGAACAGTCTAGGGAGAGGAAGAAAGATTTACATATGGTTTTCATCGACCTCGAGAAGGCATACGACAAAGTCCTAGGGAGGTTCTATGGAGATGTTTGGAGGTTAGAGGTGTACATGTGGCGTACACTAGGGCGATCAAGGATATGTATAATGGAGCCAAGACTATGGTACGATCAGTAGAAGGAGACTCGGAGCACTTCCCAGTGACGATGGGGCTGCACCAGGGATAAACTCTTAGCCCATTCCTATTTGCCTTGGTCATGAACGGACTGTCGTGACAAATTCAAGGGGAGGTACCATGGTGTATGTTATTCGCAAATGACATAGTCCCGATTGACGAGACTCGCAGCGGAGTGAACGCCAAGCTGGAGGTTTGGAGACAGACTCTGGAGTCTAAAAGGGTTCAAGTTAAGTAGGACCAAGACAAAATATTTGGAGTGCAAGTTCAGCAATGGGAGCGACCCTGAGACAGGTGTGGAGGTGAGGCTTGGTACTCAGATCATTCCGAAGAAAGAAAGCTTCAAATACCCAGGGTATATTATCCAATGGAATAAAGAGATTGATGACAATGTCACACATCGTATTGGGGCAGGGTGGATGAAATGGAGGCTCGCATCTGGAGTCTTGTGCGACAACAAAGTGACAACTAAACTTAAAGGCAAGTTCTATAGGGCGGTGGTTAGACCGACTATGTTGTATGTGGCAGAGTGTTGGCCAGTCAAGCCTTCGCACATACAAAAGATGAGAGTTGCGGAGATGAGGATGCTGAGATGGATGCGTGGGCATACAAGGAGAGATAGGAATAGGAATGATGATATCCAGGATAAAGTGGGAGTGGCCTCGGTGGATGAAAAGATGCGGGAAGCGAGGTTGAGATTCCACCTACTAAGGTGGAAGTAAGGTCTGTGTACATTCTACCCTTTCCGGACCCACATTGTGGGATTTCACTGGGATTGTTGTTGTTGTTGAAAGTGGGTTTCCCGAAAAAATTGGCTAATGGTTATGTTGACAAATTAAATTAGGATTGTTCTTTTAATTTTTGCTGTTGAGAGTTGGCATTTGGCATAAGCTTCTCTTAATTTTAACCTGTCCTGTGAGGGTCTAATAATTGTATGATTGCAAAATTGTTTTGAAGAATTCAAATATTGATTAGTGATTAGAGTATGGGCTCTTCTGGCCGCGGTTGTCGACAACTCGGTTTTATTTTCTTGGCTATGTCCAATTGTGAAAGAGGGACCGTCCCAGTTATATTACGTTCATGAGTTGGACTATTTCTTTCTCATATTTCTATTATTTGACAGGCATTGGAATCTTTCAACTCACAATACTACTGATTCGTGAATTAAATCATAACATATATTGTTTCCTTCCAATTCCTAACTACACGATAAGTCGATAACCCGAAAACATCCTAAGTATAGGATAATCGTTTTCTAAAGTTGATTACTTATATGGTTATCCAATTCTTAGAAATAATATAATGATTTTTTCATTTATTCAATTATTAAAATTAGCATAACAAAGTCTTATTTAAAAAAATATATAGAAAAGTCAGTGTAGTATTCTTTTGACGTGACACACCTTTGGTCTCCACTCGTTTTGTTTTCCACAATCTCCCTATCACACAGGGATTTTTCATCAAACTGTTCCTCCAGTGGAGTTTTCCTTGTATTTTTTTCTTTCAACGCTCGAAAATGAAGCTAGAGGCTCCACCCCATCCTTAAGTTCTAAAAATTACTAAACCCTGCATATAATCAATTAGCAGTATTCAGAAATTCCTGCAAATTAAACACTAAACTTCAATTGAAGTTATTATTTAGTTTTTGCTCCTATGAGATATTTAGTAGCGTCAGTTTATTAAATCAAGAAAGAGTGTCACTTAGTCTTTTTTTCTTGGTTAAAAAAGAGTGTCCGCTTATTAAATCAAGAAGAAATTAACTTTATTAAGTTTTATGTGATCAAATCCCAACGTCTATTTAATTAGGAATAATTTAAACAAATTACCTATTTTTATCCAGAAGTTAGTATTTTCTTAAAAGGGTGCAAATGACTAAGTGAACACTCTTTTTAATCCGAATGAAGTAGTTAATAACTCATAATTTTCCTATCTCACCCTATCAAGTGATACACAAAAATCTGGATCCTCTTACTACTAATCTCATTTATTAGAATTCTCATCCCTTACATCGCCCTTATTTTTATTATCATCGTTATCGCCACCAAAAACTACCTTCAACTTTGGACTCCGCTCATTATTATTGCGCTTATGCTTTACTGGAGAAAGAGCATTTAGTAGGAGAAATTTTGGAAGTAGTCTCCCATTATAAGTCAATTTCAAATGAACACGAATTTTTATTTCAAAGGAGATAAAGTAGGGGAGGCTAATTACAATCATTGGAGCAATATCTAACTTCATGGTATTCGAATTTATTATAAAATATTTAGTTTTAGTATTCGTTTCCAAAGTCGTAGGAAATCTTTTTTAGTTGAACTCAAAGTCTCAATTTTTGGGTAAAATCTTAAACATTACACTTTTATCCAATATTGAATTGATTGTTTAAAGAAATATTTTAACTCTGAAGGGCATAAAAGTGATTCAATATTTGAAGGATATTATAAATATTTATATTCACGCTTTTAAATATATATATATATATATATATATATATATATATTGTAGGAAAGATTAATTCCTTGAGTATTTCATTCCAATGATAGCAAATATATACAATATTACAATGTAGTACTAATTTAGGTTTACCTAAAATATAAGATGCTAATCTAACTAATTGATGACAAATTGATTTACACTCCTAATTACAATATTACATCTTAATTAGTAGTGATTGGACAGTCCCCGCAGTCTTAGCGGGAGGTTCTCGGATGCTGAGACTGTCCCTGAAATTATCAAAAAGTACGCGCGGAAGACCTTTCGTGAAGATGTCTGCAATCTGATAACGGGACGGTACATGGAGAATCCGGACTTGTCCACATGCAACTTTTTCTCGGACGAATAAGATATCCATTTCGATATGCTTTGTGCGTTGATGCTGAACAAGATTATCGGATAAGTATATCGCACTCACATTATCACAATAAATAACGGTTACCTTCTCAATCGGACAATGGAGCTCTAATAGAAGATTACGGAGCCAACACGATTCAGCGACCAGATTGGCCACCCCCGGTATTCTGCCTCAGCGCTTGACCGAGACAAAGTTGGCTGGCGCTTGGATGACCATGAAATCAGATTATCTCCCAAAAATACACAGTAACCCGAGGTTGAACGTCGTGTGTTCGGGCAACCACCCAAATCCGCTTATGTATAAGAGGATAGAGTCGAGTTGGAGGATTTATACAAATGCAACCCAAACTGAATAGTACCCTGGATGTACCGCAGAATCCGTTTGATAGCCCCTATATGTTCCTCTTTCAAATCATGCATATGCAAACACACCTACTGAACAACATATGAGATATCATATCTCGTGAAAGTGAGGTAATGTAAAGCCCCTGCGAGATTGCGGTAGTGTGTAGGATCACTGTATGAAGTCCCTGCAATGTTACTCAATTTAGCTTTTGTATCCACTAGAGTGTGCAATGGCTTGCATGATGACATACCGGCTTTTTCAAGTATCTCCTCAGCGTATTTCTTCTGACTTAGAAGCGGATCACCTGCATATTGAGTGACAGCAATGCCCAAAAAATAATTTAAAGGACCCAAAACCTTCATCGCAAATTATGTTGCGAGAAGGGACATAATAGACTAGCGAAGGGAGCTAGATGATGCAGTGAGAATGATGTCATCTACATATATGAGGATATACGCCATGTCACTGCCCTTCTTATAAATGAATAATGATTGATCGGATTTGTTGTGGGAGAAACCAAGAGTGGATACAAAACCTGCAAACCTGTTATACCAAGCCCATAGAACATGTTTCAAACCACATAGGGACTTTTTTAGCAGACACACATAATATGGATGTGTAGAGTCTCGAAAACCCAGCGACTGGTGCATGTAAACTGTTTCATGTAGATTGCCATGCAAAAATGCATTTTTGACATCTAACTAATGAATGGTCCAGGATTTGGACAGTGCCAGGCTAAGAACCGTCCGGATAGTTGATGGCTTAACCACCGGACTAAAAGTTTCTCCACAATCTACTCCAACCTGCTGAGACCTGCCATCACCAACAAGACGAGCTTTGTATCTCGCAAAAGAGCCATCAGAATTCTTTTTGTGACAGAAAACTCACATAGACCTAATAATGTTCACAGTAGATGAACGGGGCATTAATCCCATGTCTTATTTTCAATAAGAGCATTAATTTCGTCTAACATGGCAGCTTTCCAATTCGACTCTGATAAGGCTGCTTTGGAATTTTTTGGTATGAGTGATGGTTGAACTGAAGATAGTAATTTAAACTGACGTTTGAACCGAAAAATCTCGTGCATGGCATGAGTTTCAATGGTCCGATGTTGTACTGTCATCGGTTGAGTGGTAGGGATTTCAGGGGGTGGAGTGGAGTCCAAGTTTAAAGGTGTGGGGGGAGTGGTTTACCAAGTGGTTATTGGGCCGGGGTAATGGGCTGTCTCGGTTTATTGGTGAGGAAGCAGTGGGCTCCCCCACATGGACCTGGTTGTTACGGGGATTCAATTGGGCCGAGACCACTGGTCCAGTCCCGTGAAGTAGTGGGGCAGGGTTAATGAGGTTATTGGGTTGTGGCAGGTCAACTGCGATTGATTATTGAGATGGTGGTGTAAAATGGGATATATTCCGTTGTCCAAAAAATCATATGAAGGTGAGGATGCCACATGAGACCTAGCAAACGGGAATTTAGACTCATAAAAAACTATGTAACGAGAGATAATAACTTTCCCCGTCGCTATGTCATAATATTTATATCCCCTATGATTTAATGGATATCCCAAAAACACACAAGGAGTCGACCTAGCATGCAACTTGTGAATGGAAGTAGAAGGAAACAGAGGATAACACAAACACCCAAACACCCGTAAATGTGTAAAAGATGGAAGACAATGATACAATATTTGTGTAGGGGACACATTGGAGAGCAGTTTACTAGGAAGAATATTTAAAAGATATGTTGCCATTTGAAGTGCATGGTGCCAAAAATTCGATGGTGTGAAAGAATGCACAAGGATGGTTCAAATCATATTGTTAATTGTTCGAATTTTTCTTTCGGCTTTCTCATTTTGTGGTGATGTATGTGGACACGAAATACGCAAAGACATCCCATTTTGGTGACAAAAATCTTTAAATTGGGTATTTATCAATTCCCTTCATTGTCACACTGAAAATATTTAATAGATTTGCCAAATTGAGTTTTGATAAAAACACTAAATTGTTTAAAAATGGTATATGTTTGTGATTTATGTCCTAAGGGAAAAGTTCACAAAAAATTCGAATAATCATCTAGAATTAGTAGATAGTACTTATGAGCTGCAGAACTCAAAACAGGTTATGTCCACAAATCACAATGCAAAATATCAAATGTCATAAAAGTATGAGAAGTAGAGGATGCAAAAGGGAGTTTAACATGTTTACCAACCACGCAAGATTGACAAATAGAAGAGTCCAAAGTTCGGTTATAAGCAAACAAATAATTCTTCCTAAGAGAATTAAAAACTGGTGCTCCTGGGTGACCCAACTGATTGTGCCAGACAATAGAAGAAATGACAACAAAGGTGGATGGTTTGGTTATGCAGTTGTTGGAAACAGAGGTGATGGGATACAGGTCCCCCGTGCTATTACATCTCATGAGTGGCATCCCCTTATGAAAATCCTTCACAGAAAAGCCAAACGGATCAAAATTCATAGAAACATTGTTGTCAATTGTAAAACGTCTAACATATATCAAGTTATTAATTAATTTTGGTGCATGTATGACGTTTTTCAAGTATAATGGAGGGTGGATAGGGTAGTGTTACATGACCAATACCACGAATTAGAATTTTCAGACTATTGTTGACAACAATATTTTTATTATTGCTCATATTGATATAAGACGAGAGATTACCTTGAGATGCCGTCACGTGTGACGTAACCCCCGTATCCATGTACCATGACTCTTCTGGAATACTTAGATTCATATGGTTTATGACTTGTTTGATGTCAGTGGGCGCATAGCCCATCGAAGATGGTGCCTGAGCTACAAATGCATGTTGTGGATGAGACCCTAGAATTTCGGGTTGTCGAGTTGAAGGTGGAGGCCTGGCCCACGAAGAAGTAGGGTATTGTCATGGCGGGGCAGCCCATTGTGGGGCCCAGGACCACGGTGGGTACTGTCCCCACTGATTACCGTTGTTGCCTTGACGCCACTGCCCGGACTGCCCGCTGTCGCCGGTGGGTTGGCCACCACCACAACCTCGTCCCTTTCCACCATTATTTTTCCCTTTGTTATTGTTACGGTTTGAAACCCGTTTTTGGCCATTATTTTGACTATTATTATTGCCCCCCGAACCAGAATTTTGAGGCTTCGAATTCGTGGAAAATGAGTTGGTGGAGACGAGAGCAGTGCCGGCGGTAGATGCTCCAGAAGATGCATGTTTTGCCTTCCGTGTTTCCTCGAGAATTAACCTTGAACAAACCTCATAGAAAGGAGGCAATGAATTACTTTGCTGAATGAACGTAGCAACCCAAATCATAGTGTTCATTCAATCCTGCAATCAACTGAAGGACCAACCGTTGATTTGTCACGGGCGAACCAACGTTGGATAATTGATCCGCAAGCATCTTCAATTCCTGACAATAAGAGGAGATATTGAAAAAATCATCCAGTTTAATATTCGTAAACTGGTTTTCAAGATAAACGACTCTAGAAACTTTGTTATCCTGAAATATATTTTGTAGACGTTCCCACGCATGTTGAGCCGTAAAATTCGGCTCTAAAATGGTATGTAAAAGGTCGTTGGATATAGTGCCATAAATTCATTGAAGGAAAATAACATCCAACCGGGACCATAACTTTTTGTTCATCAAACCGGTGTCTGAGGATGACTCGGAAGGTATAATGTGGTCGATTACCTCATAGGCACGACAATGGATTTTGAACAATTATGCCCAAGATGTAAATTGCCCTTTCTCCATTTCAAGAGTTATAGAGATGAAGTTCTTGATGTTATTAATGGCAAGAGCGGGATGAAAAGTTTATTTTTCGGCCATAGGTTCCACAACAAATCAAAACCTAGAGAAGAAAAGAAGTAAAGGTTGATGTTTAGAGAGTGAAAAACCCTTAGGGTTTCGGGTATGTGTTAGCCGAGATGAGGGGGGTTGTTGTCGGCTAGGGTTTAGGAAGTAGTTTAGAGTTTTTGAGGAGGGGTGGCCGAAATACTTAGAGTTTAGGAGAAGAAGAAATCGGTTAGAAGGAGAGAGGTATTAGGGCAAATGATCTTTGACTCTTGATACCATGTAGGAAGATTAATTGCTTGAGTATTTCATTCCAATGATAGCAAATATATACAATGTTACAATGTAGTAGTAATCTAGGTTTACCTAAAATATAAGATATTAATCTAACTAATTGATGATAAATTGATTTACGCTCCTAATTACAATATTAAATTTTAATTAGTAGTGATTGAAAATAATTATGAGATTATCCCATAATTATTTGTTACATATATATATATATATAGGATAGCAGTGTACCCACTTTGAGTTCACTAAAAGGCCCTAATACTATCTTATGTCCACATGAATGAGAAGGGCAGTTTGGTCTTTCTAAAATTAAACTCAGTACTCCTTCTCCCGCATCCTCCTCTATCTGTCGTCTCTCTCTCTCTTGGTCCACATGAATGAGAAGGGTTATTATATGTGGTTGTTTGGTGCATTTGTAAATGGGTCTCCAACTGTCCTTGAATTTGGAGTATTGTATATTGGTTGCTTAAAGAAAACATAAATCAATTGAGTTATTGTAACTTTACTTTAAATAGAACCCACTTTTAAGTTTAGGTTAAACATAATATAAATCAGGCAACATCTTGTTAATTTAGCTTTTGATTATTGTGTTTAAATTTTCAGATTATAACTAATTGAAAGTGTGTCACGATATACACGTTCAAAACCGTGTATGTGTATATTTTGTATATTCCTTACCATAATTATTAGAGATCTTGTCCTTTACCAATCCAATAACTGATTGCGCTACATCTTCGCCTTTGTCATCGTCGTTATCATCATCTGGATCTCATTGTTTAACTGAAAATCAAGTCAACTGGTGTGACTATCTTCTTCACGATGCATTTCTTCCATCGAATTTCAAAGATCAAGAAGACACGTTAAGCATGGAAGAAAAGCTAGTGTCCGGGGGAAATCAAGATGGGTCAAACAACCTGTCATCAATGAATGATTTTGAGGCCTCCTCGTTATCTACAAAGGGTACATGATCGTCATCGTTTGTTGAAGCCATGCTAGAATGTGAAAATGAAATGTTCTTGAACTTCCATGGCCTCCCCGAGGATGCATTTTACTAGTGACAATAATGTACTAATTGATAGCAGCAGTTCATTACTTTGTTTTATGTCATAATATCCAAGTTAATGCAATTTCGATCTCTATTAGATCTTTCAAAATGAAAAAGATCTAAAAGTAATATGATGATAAGTGTCATATTTTCTTTCTATCAATTTGGGAGTTGGGAAGCTTTTGCAGTGATATAGTTGAATGTGTTAAACAGCAATATACTCGTGATATACACCCAATATACAACAGTGTATATCACAGGCAAAGCAGTGAATTCTGGCCAATCTGGCCCATCTCGGTAGCAGCCCAACAGTGGGCATCTCCAGTGAACAGAAGCAGCCCAGCAGTGGGCTGCTACAGTGAACAGAAGCCCATCACGCAGGAAATGTATATTAGGCAATGTATATTTGGTATATATGGTTAATATATTGTAGTGTAAATGTTACCTTAATTAGTGTTATACACTTACCATAATTGTATAGCTAGAATTATGGTAGAATAAGGTTTTAGGAATAGAATAGGAATAGGATTCTCCTATTTTGTAACTTGTATAAATACCTTTCAATTAATGAAAATAATCAAGGGGATTATTTCTTTCAGAATGATGCTAGAAGCTAGCCTAGTAACGGAACAAGAAATCCATCAAGTTGCTCAACTTAAACTGAACTGGTCTAAAATTTGTGTCATGCTAACACATATATTGGTGGAAATCAATAGAATATATTGATGGAAATGTCACTATCTTATTTTTAGTCAATAAGAAGAGAGACGAGTACACTAGTTAAATAAGAAGGAAAGGTTTATGCTGAAGGCCTTGACATATAACCCAAACAAATATATGTTGGTTTTAGCTTCACTTCTCTTCTGCCGTTCTGCACTTTTCCCTCAAACTATTAAGGGAAGCAAGGCAAGAAAATCTTGGTATGTATGTGATAAGCATATGATACCAATCAAAAGTATTCTAAAAAAAAATAAGGTAAGTCAAGGGTCGGGAGCTCAACCAAAATTAGTTGTTTGTAATCCGGTGAAATTGTTAGACAAAGTTCTTTTCTTTCAAATTCAATCTAAAAAATAACATAAACAATATCTTTTTATAGTGAGTACTACTTACAGATAAATGACATTTAGTATACGCATTAAATTTCAACGAAAATACTTAATTTATGTAATTATACTGTAATGATATCAAAATTCAAAAAGGTGGATTTGTTTATCTCATAACAAGATACTGAGGTGATTCAAAATTTCCAACTGACTTAAAATTGTGTCAGTTGCTTTTTACAATTTTAATTTTCTCGAAATTGTAAATTAGGAATCTAGTCTAATAAAATCCAATTCCACTAATTTGACCACGCCCCCACAAAATTGCCGTCGATGGCTTGTACCTCCCTAAAGTACTTCCGCAACCGCCGTTTGCGAGTTTCTAGGTATTATTTATTTCCCTGATCAATGGTAGTGTGATCTTTGCTTATAGCTTACTTACAGAAAGGATAAGAGAAAACAAAGAAAAATTCATTTGGCTTAGAGCTGCCTTTTAGTTATCATGTACCCATACATCTTTACATGTTACTAGCTAGTTATCTTGTCAATACTATAAAATTAAGATGCTTCAATTACTTTGGATCTAGTAAACATGATATCCAATTTTGTGTCTGAACTGCTCCTACAGTGTTAACAGTTAGGGCTGGAAAAAGAGTTATGAGTATGGCAATTTCACCATCATTGTCATTATATGTTTAAACTACAATCATGATAAATTTGGGTTTCAGAATGTTGACCGAGGATTCATTAGTATCAATGTTTGTCCCATCTGCCTAAGCCAAGCAACCTTGGTGAGCAGAGTGATCTGGTACTTGTTTTATTTTTTCTTTTTCATTAGCTCTTCATGGGAGGGTACAATTTAGATATATGCCAAGGTTTCAGACAAAAAGGAAATAAATTTTAGGGAAGTAGTAGGTACTCGCTAGAATAGTCAAGGGGCAAACATCAACTTTTTACGCTGTGTTTTGTTTTTAAACTTTTCTATCGCTTTTATTGCTACACGAATAAGAGGACATGCCAACCGAGAGGGAAAAACGGGAGGTTAAGGTGCATTGCTATATTCCTTTTGATGCACTAAAACCAGGAAGAAAAGGTTCGTGAATTTCTTTTCTTATTTAAATCAATCCTATTAAGAAAAAGAAAAGGTGATATCAATTCCTGCTGGAAAAGCAGAGAGATGTTATTGGGGTTCATTGTTATTTAGCAACTTGGTTGAGTGTTGCATTAGTGATTTGCATATATTTGTCTTGCAGGAGTTTGTAGCATTGTCTTCTAATTTTATATTTTGCAAATTCTGTTCCAGATTTGTCCGCTTTGTGTCTTAATACTTCTTTGTTGTTTGGACTTCCATGACTAAAACTTTCCCCGTCTTCATCTTAATTTGTGTTTGTGGTCTTTCTTTCTTCACGACTTTGGACTTATTATCTCTATTTTGTATTTGTACGATGACTCACGATAGTTGAAGTTCGTTGTGCTTTAATCGCCTATGAGGATAAAAATAGAGAGAGCAGAGAATGTTCCGATATTGTCAGAAAGGAGAAAACAATGGGGAGAGTTCAGAAGGACTGCAACGAAAAGATAGCTCTCTTTCTCTCCAGATAACAAGAGATTCTTCTGAAATTTATTATTAAGTAATAAGAATAAAGTAAAGACGTACATCAGCACCATAGCACCTCGAAATTTGTTGTTCGATCAAGATGTGCTGAAAAATGTGAACCCAGAATGAACTACTAGGGAGAACATGAGACTGCTATGCTCAAGTTTAAACCCGTCATGCTTGACACACATTGAATGGGCCTATACATAAATGCTGGTGATGTTGTACATGTGTATGAACAATAGTCTGGTGTTTTGACGAGGAAAAGGAATAATTTTCAGCGGTAAGGTATTGCAACAATGGTTTAGTAATATTTGTGACCTTATCTAACACTAGTTTGCGATTTGCCGATGCTTGTCAAACACAAATAAAAAAAGAAGTTAGGTTTCCGTTTTACTTGATATCTAGTTGGGAAACTATGGGTGTTGGCGAACTTTTGAAATTTTGATGCATCTAAAATAAGACAGTGGGATAAAAAGAGTAATATATCACCCTTCAACAACGGATAAAAAGACATGTGTGGAATTCTGCATTCCTTTTTCTCTTTTGTTTTGCTTATTTTTTTGTGGTGAGTACTAGCAATGAAGGACTTGGCAAGGGAGACAGAAGGGAAGCTGCAGTGAGCATCGAACCTTTACTTGCAGTACGGCCAGTGAAATTGGTGTATCAAACGCAAATTTTATTTGTAGTAGAAGTTGTCAATTGAGATCAAGACCATACTCTCTGAAAAACTGCTTCACTAGGAATATTAGTGTTAGATATGATATAATTAAATAATGAAGATATGAGAATGTCCCCAAATTCATGTAATAATAGTATAGATATGAGAATATCTCCAAATCCATATAATTAGGCAATTAGGAGATTGTGTAATATTTTCTTTTCATAGTTGCACTCTCTGTAGCAACTATATAATCTTATTAGCTTGAGGGAATAATCAAGCGATTAATTCTCAAATCCTCTTCTCTTCTTCTTCTTCTTCTTCTTCTAATTTCTCATAGTATCAGAGCCATCATTTCTCTAATTCTCCTTTTTTTTCTCAACAAGAAAAAAAAAAAGAAAAAGAAAAACAGATTCAGTAGATTCTGCAAATCAGAATAAAAAAAAGGAAAAAAATAGAGGTTCCTAAAATCTGGTTTGTTAATTCAACCATATTGGTATAACATCTCCAACCAACAAATTTTGGTTCCTACTTGGTCGACTGGATCTCCTCTTTCACCAAGTGATATCTGTTTTACTGAATCTCTCTTATGTGCCTCAAGCAGATTTTTCTGTCAAATATGTTACTGATGCCTCTGTCCTGTCTTTGTTTTGTTCTTTTACTGTTGATTTTGTATATTTTTAGTGATAAATCAAGAGTAGTTGTTTTATATTATATATAAAATAAAAATATCTGAAAAGAATGAAAGTCGGAATATTGAAAGACCAACTTTCTCTTCCCCACTATCACCTACAATTACTACACTTGATATTAGGGATGAATCATCTCCATCTATCACTTTAACTGGAGCAGACTATCATGACTACATTCAGTACAAAGCATTAAGGCAATAATCATTAACTTCATCAACTGCTTGCCTAGTGCAATCTAGTAACCCCTTTGCTCATGTCGCACAATCTTCATCTCAGGAACAATGGATTCTTGATTATGGTGCTTCTAACCATATTTATGTTAACAAAAATACTCTCTACTCTTAGTACCTCTTCTACCATTTATACTGTTACTTTGGCTAATGGATCAAAGACTATTGTAAAAGAGGTAGGTATAGCTCACCCTCTGCCTTTCATACCTTCAAAATCAATCCTTTTTGCACCTGAATGTCCATATAATCTTATTTCCATTAGCAAATTAACCAAAAACCTGAAATGTGTTGTAACCTTCCTTGATGATTCTGTTCTTGTGCAGGATCGGGGTACATGACAAATAATTGGAAAAGGATATGAGTCACAAGAATTGTACTTGTTATCCATTTCAACACCACATGTTGTTTTCACTTTCGTTGTTTCATCTGAATTGCTCCATAGTCAACTTAGTCATTCGAGTCTCTTGAAACTGCAAAAG
Organism: Anisodus acutangulus; assembly: GCA_029783415.1. Classification (NCBI taxonomy): domain Eukaryota; kingdom Viridiplantae; phylum Streptophyta; class Magnoliopsida; order Solanales; family Solanaceae; genus Anisodus; species Anisodus acutangulus. Next base: position 11,238,508 of record CM056497.1, on the reverse strand, counting down.
ATAGTTCCTAATTTATCTAATTTATCTTTGTTAGAATGTGAGTCTGGTAAGCACACTCGTGCCTCTTTCCCAAAGCGCGTCAATAATAGGGCCACCTCAATGTTTGAAATTGTTCATTCTGACATATCGGGTCCAAGTCGTGTCAGTTCTTCCTTATGCTTTCATTATTTTGTGACTTTCATTGATCACTATTCTCGGTGCACGTGGTTATTTTTAATGAAAAATAGATATGAGCTATTCTCTATCTTTTAAAAAATTTGTGCTGAAATTCGCAATCAATTTGGTGTTTCCATTAAGAAGTATATAAGTGATAATGCCGGAGAATATTTCTCTACTTCTCTCTCTTCTTTTATGTCATCTCAGGGCATATTGCACTTGTATTCTTGTGCATACACCCCTCAACAAAATGGAGTTGCTGAACGAAAGAACAGACATCTAATTGAAACAACTCAGACATTGCTCATTCACAATATGTCCCTTTACAGTTTTGGGGTGATGCTGTTATTACTGCCTGTTATTTAATCAATCGTTAGCATTCATCTGTTTTGCAGTACAAAAGTCCACACTCAGTCTTCTATCTGGACCAAAATTTGTTTTCCTATCCTCCACGTGTGTTTGTTTGCACCTGTTTTGTTCATAACCTTACCCCTGGAAAAGACAAACTTCAGCACAAGGCTTTTAAATGTGTCTTTCTTGGGTATTCTCGTCTGCAAAAAGGTTATAAATGCTTTGATCCCTCCACCAATAAGTATTTGATCTCTTCATATGTTACTTTCTTTGAGACTTCTCTGTAATTTTCTTCGAATACGGAAAATCAGAAGACCATATCAACAGTCCTTCCAATTCTAATTGTTCCACCCCCAGCTCCACCTCCGTCTCTTAAGGTCTATTGCCGACGATCTCAACCTCCTTCTGAGCCTGCTAATCCAGTTAGTATCTCTAACTCTAATACAGTTACACAAAGCACTCCTGGCGACTCATTACATGCTCTAATAATGTCTCCTACTTCGGTCGACCACTCATCAGATGATATTTCCATTGCTCTTCACAAAGGTACTGTCCCATTTATACTTGTTTAAGTTATCATCGCTTGTCACCTTCATATCATGCCTTTATTACTAGCTTATCCACTGTCAAAGTTCCCAAGACTATGGCAGACGCACTGGTTCATCCAGGTTGGCGTCAGGCTATGATTGAAGAGATAACTGCTTTACATGATAATGGTACTTAAGAGTTTGTTCCTTTACCTAAAGGCAAAACCACTGTTGGTTGTCGTTGGGTATTTACAGTTAAGGTAGGATCAGATGAAGCTGTTGATCGTCTCAAAGCGAGTTTGGTTGCTAAGGGATACGCTCAGATTTATGGCATTGACTATGTAGATACTTTCTCACCAGTTGCCAAGATGGCCTCTATCCGTCTTCTAATCTCTATAGCAAAAATGAATCATTGGCCCCCTTTTCAGCTGGACATCAAAAACGCATTCCTTCATGGAGAACTTGCTGAAGTGGTTTATATGGAGTAACCACCAGGGTTTGTTTCTCAAGAGGAGTCTGGACTAGTCTATAGAATTTGTCGATCCCTTTATAGTCTCAAGTAGTCTCTCAGAGCATGATTTGGTCGTTTTCGAGTTGTTGTCCAACAATTTGGAATGATCCGAACAGAAGTTGATCACTCCGTATTTTATAGGCATTCGTCTCATGGCAAACATATCTTTTTAATTGTTTATGTTGATGATATTTTTATCACAGATGATGATCACGAAGGTATTGCTCAACTCAAACAACACATTTCAAGTCACTTTCAGACTAAGAATTTAGGCAAGCTGAAATACTTTCTAGGCATTGAAGTGGCACAGTATGGCAATGGTATTGCTATTACACAACAGAAATATGCCTTAGATATTTTGGAAGACACTGATATGTTGAATTGCAAACATGTGGACACTCCGATGGATCCAAATACTAAGCTTATTCTAGGACATGGGGAGCCTCTAAAAGATCCTAGCAGATATCGAAGACTTGTTGTAAACTCAACTATCTTACGATCACACGACCAGACATCTCATTTGTTGTTAGTGTAATTAGCCAGTTTCTGCAATCACCTTGTGATAGTCACTGGAATGCAGTGATTTGCATTGTGCGATATATCAAAAGTTCTCTAGGACAAGGTTTATTGAATGAAGACAAGGGACACACCCACATTATTGGGTATTGTGATGCTGATTGGACATGATCTCCTTCTAATAAGTTGTCCACTTCAGGTTATTGTGTTCTAATTTGAGGCAATCTAATATCCTGGAAAAGTAAAAAACAAGATGTTGTGGCTAGATCAAGCGCATAGGTAGAGTATCGAGCTATGGCATTGTCTACGTGTGAGCTTATATGGTTGATACAACTTCTCCAAGAATTGAAGATGAAGAGAGTTGAACCGATGAAATTGATTTGTGATAACCAAGCTACACTACATATCGCTTCTAATGTCATGTTTCATGAAAGAACGAAGCACATTGAGATAGATTTTCACTTCATTCGAGAGAAGATTGAGCCTGGATACATCGCCACACGTTTTGTCAACTCAAAAGATCAACTAGCAGATGTTTTCACAAAATCACTCTGAGGATCCAGAATTGACTATATTTGTGGCAAGCTAGGAGCATATGACGTATACGCTCCAGCTTGAGGGGGAGTGTTAGATATGATATAATTAAATAATGAAGATATGAGAATATCCCCAAATCCCTGTAATAATAGTATATATATATATGAGAATATCTCAAAATTCCTATAATTAGGCAATTAGGAGATTGTGTAATATTTTCTTTCTATATTTGCACCCTCTGTAACAACTATATAATCCCATTAGCTTGAGGGAATAATCAAGCGACTAATTTCCAAATTCTCTTCTCTTTCTCCTAATTTCTCAATTAGTGATGGTGGATAGGTGCTTTTAATTGGTTTTTCTGAAGGAACCTTCCTCTCTGTCGATTCATGATAAAATTGTTCTGGACCAGCTTTGTTTCTGGTTCTATTTATACTGATTATCATACATATTTTCGTTATATTTAAACCATCAACCTGTTACGACCACTGAACCTTCTTTTACCCTTAAATTTATTACTAAGATGGATTTTTGAATGATAGGACCAGATATATAACATGTATATTAATGCTCCTTTGCAATGATAATCTTGTGAATAATCACAAAACATGTGTTTCTAGTTGTATCTTAGTTAATAGTCAATGCAGTTACTGAAAAAATACTGTAGTCTCCTAATGTTATTGGTTTAAGATAAATTGTATGTATGTAGAGTAAATGGTAGGAAAAGGCGGCGACAAACGAAAAAGAAAAGCTAAAAATAAAGGAACAAGGAAAGTTTTTACTAGTAGATTTATTATACTGCATGGTAGAATTGCATTTTATCTTATTTCCAAGAGGATACAATAATAGATTTTGTGCCAAGCTGTATAAGACTGTAATACTGATTGCATGTTTTCACTTAATCTAACTAATGTGCCTAGGTATTTTCACCATTAGTTTCCACTTACTGCCTATTGTTCTGTTGTCAAGTTCGTGGAATTAGAATCTGTGCTGCTTGTGTTATACATGTAAAGGTGCCAACGCAATTAGTTATTAGCGCCCTTCTGGCTTCAAGTTTTCTCAACATTGTAATATGCATCCTTTGTACCCTTTAAATTGTAATTAGTTACTTTCTAATTGGTCTTCGATGGCAAGGTAATGGTGTAAGGGCAATGTTTTAGCGTTTCTCCAACTCGTGGAGCAGCTAGTAGTATGTTCATATTTTGATTTCAGCCGACTCTAGTAGTATGCCTGCCAGGGTTCTTCTGAAGTTTGCTTTGATTAAGGCTTGTATAATATGTATGTAGAGAGAGGAGTATTCAAAGGTACGAAAAAGATGGATATATTCCAGCTTTATTTTAATTTGTTGAGAATATGATCAAATATTTAAAGTGTGTTGAGAATATGATCAAATATTAAAAGTGTGTTCCGTCTTGTTTCTGAGTAATTTATTCTTTAACTACTATTGCTTTGAGTTTTAACCATTCAGGGTGTCATTTCTTATCAAAGTTGTCCTTTGACTACTAATCCTTGAGTGATCTTTTTTATTCATTGATCTGTAATTACATGTCAAAGAAAATTCATCCTTAATTCAGAACAAAATCTCAAAGTCTACAACCAGCATATGAATTTGAATGCATGAAAGAACCCTCAGCTCGTTATGTCACTGGATTGTGGTCCTTGCTCAAACTTGTTGCTTTGATTTTTCCTTCAAAAAACAACTTTAGACTTGTTGATTGAATTTTCCAGTATAAAGTGTCCCCCTTACAAAAATATATTGAATTTAATGGAAAACTGCAACGAGGTGGACCTGATACCACATGTTCTTAAGGCATGGGAATTGTCTCTTATGCTTAGACTATCTATCCGGTAGTGTTTGACTGACTTTGTTTAGGAAAATATTTTCTTCAATTCAAACGGATATATTTTGTGGGACACAAAACTAGGAAGTAAACTTTAAATTTTCCCAACAGACAGTATACTCTGGTGCAATGTATGGTGATCCATGTTGCCGTCGTTTTTTTAAGAAGATATGCTGCAGTTCCTATCCCTTTCATTCCATGCTTACTTTGTATTTTTGTTTGCACATTCTGCTTGGGAACATAAAACTGGAGGAGGAATAAGAAACGTTACATTAAAATTAATGATTTTCCTTTCCAAGATTATAATTTGATTTCTAGAAATCTTAGGTTTAGGAGGAGTTGATCTAAGCTTTACTCCTTTCTTTCATAATAAGTGATTTTTAGGTTCATGCACACCCCTTAAGAAATTGTTCACTCCTATATTTTTACTAACTTATCTTTATCTATGTTTTACTACTTTCTCGAAATAAAAGATAGTTAATGAATCTTGATCATTTAAATAACGGTAATCTTTGAAGAATCTGCTCAAACTTTTCTTTAAATTCAAAAGCATCACTTATTTTTTAAAAGCTTCAAAAATAATTTATTATGAAACGGATAAGTAATTTTTTTTTAATGGAGGACTAATTTAATTGCAATAAATTTAAGAGGTTGAGAACGGCAAGATTCAAAATTGATTGAAAAAATTGCTCCATTGATTGTATGTACACGTACATTCACAATCTGGCGTTAACAAGCAAAGAAAAGCAATGCTACAAGATTCAAAATTTACCAACTATGATGGACAGCCAGTATGGATGTGTTAGGCTGTGTTGATTGTTGACCAAAACACAATCACATTTTGTTGCTTTCAAAGAATGAGGCAAGGAATACATGATTTTGATGGATCATTAAATATGACACACCCATCATTAAGGTTTGACTGTAAATGCTAATAGTACCTGATAAATGAAATCATCTAATATGGAGCCCCCTTACTTAACTACTTAAATGACATTCTCTCTCATCCCAGTATTGTGAATTTGAGAAGACTGGTTGCTTTGATGGATCATGTGTTTGAAATTTTACAATTCATTTGATTTATTAACTTCAAAATTTATTTATTTATTTATTTCATTTGGTGAATTTCTAATTCATAGGAGTATACAATAAATTTTTTTCATGTGATCAGAAGGTCATGAGTTCAAACCGTGAAAATAATATTTTATAAAAATGCGAAATAAGGTTCCGTACAATAGATCCTTGTGGTCCGGTTCTTTTTCAGACACACGCATAACAAGAGCTTAGTGCACTGAGTTTCCATTGGTAAGAATATACAATAATGTTCTACATCTGCCCTTGCCCGCAATAAGACTAAAGATTTCACTTAACAGTTGCGAAAATTCACCGCAATGGTGGGAATAATTTATGAGTATAAATTTTGTGTATGAAAAGTGTTCAATTTTTTTGCACCATCAAAGTTAAAATTGACAATAAATAATTTTTCACAATAAATCTGATATGATAACCTATGTAATAATTTGTCATTACTAGTTAAATTACACTGATTATATAAAAAAAAATTATAATACATTACTCAAATTTTAATTATTTTTCTACCGTCTGATTGAGCAATAGACCCGTGTGATCCGGCTCTTCTCTGAACGCCGCATATAGCGAAAGTTTAATTCACCAAATTGATTTTTTTTTTTGAACTTTGAACAAAGAAAATATTAGACATTTCATCACTATTTGTTTCTAAACATAGTAATTTAATTTTGGCACAAGAAATAGTCCAAATAGATGAACCAAAAATGCGAGGTTAATGTTGGCTTATTTTTCTCCGCAAGCGGCGCACTTAAGGGGAAAACTAGATCTCTAGCTCAACTATCCAGTGAACTAGTTGAACACTAGAACAGTTAAACCCCACCCCTCATTTTCTACACATTCCCCAACACCTCACTAATAAATTACTACACAATTTCTCTTTTCCCTTTCATTTCTAGTTATCCCCAAAATGATAAGACCTTAGCTGCAGCTCCAAAGACTTAAATGGATCCCACCCTCAAAAAGCAACCTAAACCTACCCCTTTCTCCGCCACTATCTCCCCTACTAAACCCCACCGCCCACCAGATCCCACCCAGCTCCCCTCCCCCACTGTCCAAAACATCTCTACTCACTTCTCTAAGCTCTATGCTAATCACAAAATCCTCAAATCTGGCGATGGTAGACATCCTCCACCTGTTGATACTCATTTACAGGCCAAAACTCTAGCTGCTTCCACTGCTTTTGATTCATCATGTTCTGCTTTGACCAAGTCAAAGAGCCAACATGGGGGGAGGAGATATGTGGTAGATGGACAGAAAGATATTGATAAAGCTATTGTCTTGCATGAAAAAGGTGAATTAAAGAAAATACCCAACAAGGAGAAGGAGTTGAAGAAAGAGGTGGATGTTAAAAGGGCTTTAGATTTGTTATCCAAGAGTCAAGATAGTAAACAGTTGAAGGGGTTTCAACAAGGGGGTGATAAGATAATCAAAAGGCCATCTTTTTATAGGAGGAAATCATTCAGCTGCTCACAGGCTGAGTTGGCTGATTTCTTTTCTTGCAGTGGTGTGAAAGTTGTGTCTGTGGATATGCCACCCTTTATGCAGATTCATGCTGTGGATTTTGCAAGAAAAGCTCATGATAGCTTGGAAAAGTTCTCATCCAAATCCCTTGGATTTTCCCTCAAAAAGGTAAACACTTGGGAAAAGTTCAATGATTGTGCATTCTTGGTGATCATAAGATTTGAGCTTTTGATTATTTTGTAAAATATGTGTTCTTGTTTTTTCCCTCAAAAAGGCTAAAACTTGGGAAAAGTTTAATCATTGTGATGCATTCTTAGTGAATATGAGATTTGAGCTTTTGATGAATTGATTTGTTTTGTTAAAATGTGTTTTCTTGATTTTCAGGAGTTTGATGGGGTCTATGGACCAGCATGGCACTGTATAGTAGGGACCAGTTTTGGTTCTTTTGTCACACATTCAGTAGGTGGTTTCATATATTTCTCCATGGATCACAAGCTATATGTACTTCTGTTCAAGACAACTGTGCAAAAAGTAGAATCAAGTTGAAATCTTGAGGTGAATTTCGTTTTAGCATAGGTCAAATTTTGGGGAAAAAAAAACTTGCTATCTTATCTTTTGTAGTTCTGTACATTAGCTTTGTTAAAAAAGCAAGGTATAGACCATTAAAATCAGCACCCTATCCTATTAACTGTCCCCTTAAAACCCTCCAAAGAGGGAGTGTATTAATTATTGGAATACTGAGAAACAAATTGTACACTGTTGCTAGAGAGAGAGTAGATAAAGTATTTAATGGTGGTGTCCATTGAGTGATTGATGCTACTAGTGAATGGACCATCAACGGTTCACATGCCATATAGCTCTTTGTACTTGTGGAAGTAAAGAGGACAAGAGTGGTTAAATGGATTTTTGCCTATTTCCTCTCTAGTTTTACCAAGTGTACTACTGTAGAAAGAACTGGGATGCAAGTTGTTTTATGATTTGAAAGATACTGATGAAATTGTGTAGTGTCTGAGTAGATCGTATGACTTTAATTTTGATAGTGCTGCCTCCATCTCATAATGAGTATTATCTTAGCAAAAAACATACATATTAAGAAATCAATAATATAATGGAAAGTATCAAATTATTTCTGTTTCATAAGAATAGATTCTCTTTATTTTGATTAAAGCATTCATGTATCGTAATTATTTATCTCTGGAATAAAGATACATTTTTTGTCCAATGGTATAGTAGGAAAAAAATAATAAATTTATATCTTGAATTTCAAATTTATTTTGGGGCTTTTTTTTATCTTCAGTGGGAGTATCTTTTTTTTTTTTTGGTGTAACGGTAAAAAGTGTATAAAGTAACTAGCACCAACCGAAGGCGAACCCACGGGCAAAAGAAATGGACGACGCTAGGAATATCATGCATATCCCACAAGTCGGGTAGTCACAATATTCATTTGCGTCAAGCAAATAACTCAAGCAGAACCCGCAAGCCGGGTAGTCAAGAGAACCTATGTAGGCGAAATGATGCTAAGAATCAAAAGCACAACTCACAAGCCGGGAGGTCATTTGATTCTTTTGCATCATAACCAAAACTCAAGCAAGTCCCACAATCCGGGAGGTCAAGAGGGCCTATACAGGTCGACCCTCGTCAATCCCTTATGTCAAAGAAACCGACATAAGGTTGCAGCCGCAGCCTTCGTAAACCCTTATCATGGTAAACCCAAAGGGACAAACCCATGATAAGGGAAGAGCGCCTAGCGTTAATGCTGCTAAAGTGTGTTATTACCGAGGGCCAGGTGTTCAAAACAAGAAGTAAATTGCGGAAATAAAGAAAACAAAATGGAATAGACATTAGTTTTGATTTTGAAGACGAGAGCCTCCTTATCAAGTCTCGCCCCATCAAAAACAACCTTGTTGCGCGCAATCCAGATGTGATAGACCGTAGTCGCAAGGGCCACCCTTTTGGCCTTGGCCTGCCAACCTGTGTCGTGCCCCTCATTTTTGATATACTTCAACGCACTATCGATAGTGCTCATGGCCTGAGTAATACCAAGCCAATGCCTGATACGTTGCCAGATGTAGGACGAAGAGGCACATGTAAAGAAAATATGAGCATGAGACTCATCTTCCGTCGAATAAAGACCACACACCAGGGGGGTGTCAAAGTATGGGGTTCTATCCTTGGTACAAAGTTTCTTAATGGTGCACATCCAAAGGATGAAGGAATGCTTCGGCAGTATACAAGAATTCCAAACATCACGAGACCATGTGACTGCATTTCTTTGAGGTCTGAAGAAGTTATATGCATCCTGAATACCGCCTGAACCCGACGCTACCCTGTGCCAAGAAGAGATTGTGTGAATGGCATAGGCTTGAGATCCAACACGATTAACAATCTGGTCCCGAATCATAATCAGACGCTTTATAAGAGAAGAGTCCCATTTTTTTGCTTCCCAAGACCAAAAATCACAATTAAGCAGGTATTTGTGATGGATCCAGCGTACCCAGAGGGTGTCCTTTTTCTGCTCAATATCCCAAAGACATTTGGTAAGTAGACAAAGGTTCCAGACACGTATATCCCTAAAGCCAAGCCCTCTTTCTGATTTAGGCATGCTGCAAGTTTTACATGAGATAGGAGGGTGGTCCGACCGCCAGAGGAAAGTCCTACATAGGCGAGTGATTTTATCACTAACAGTAGCTGGTATGGGCATGATTGAAAGCCAAAAACATTCCACGCCCTGAATGACCGACTTAATAAGTCCCATTCTGCCCGCATAAGAGAGAGTTGCGATGTTCCATGCGTTGATGTAAGAAGCTACTTTATCAATAAACGGCTCATAGTGGATGACCCTCAAGTTTTTAGCATCTAAAGGGATGCCCAAGTAACGAAAAGGCATTGAACCAATCTGGAAGTTTGTAATGCGCTTTATATGATCCAACACATCCTCGGGAATACCAGCAACATAAAGGTTCGACTTTAGAGCATTCGAATTAAGTCCCGAACAGTGATCGAACGCATGAAGGCACTCCATAATAATACGAATTGAGTGTGTGTCGCCCCTAGACAGGAGTAATAAGTCATCCGCGAAGGCCAAATGGGTAATCCGAAGACTTCCACATTTCGGATGATAATTAAACTCCGCCTCATGTGTATGCTTCTTGATCAACCTAGATAAGTACTCCAGGCAAATGACAAAGAGAGATGGCGAGATAGGATCACCTTGGCGAAGACCCTTCTGTCCTTTGAAATGGCCATAGATGCTGCCATTGACGGAGACAGAATAGGACGCGGAAGAGATGCATTCCATAATAAGATTGACAAACCGTTCAGGAAAATTAAGATCACTCAAAACAGCCCGTAAGAAATTCCAATCAACCGAGTCGAAAGCCTTGGTAAGGTCTACTTTGAGCATACAACGTGGCGAGACCCTCTTACGGCTGTAATTGCGTAAAAGCTCTTGGGCAAGGTGACTATTCTCAACCATGCTCCTTTCATGGACGAAGGCTGATTGAGCTTGATCGATAATGCAACAAAGAACTGTTTCCACCCTCGATGCTATGATCTTGGTGATAACCTTGTAGATAATATTACAGCAAGAAATCGGTATATAATCACCAACCGTTGAGCAATGCGAAGTCTTTGGCACGAGAGCAATAACAGTGTGATTAACCTGTTTTAGTAGGTATCCCGTACCAAAGAATTCCTTAACAGCATCACAAAATATTTACCTACAATGCCCCAAGATTTTTTGTAAAAATAGGACGTAAAACCATCCGGACCTGGGGCCTTTTCGTCCCCCCATCTCGAACAGTGCCCCTTTTATTCCAGCATTAGTGATCGGCCTGATCAGGTCCTCCCCTTGGGTGTTGGAGATACACGGGCCAGACGGTATTACAGTAGGGTCAACAGGGATACAGTTACCCTTGGTGCCAAGAAGTCCCTTATAGTAATTTACGAACTCAGTAGCAACCTGGTTGACGGAGTTAGTGACGGAACCATCGCCCTTATTAATAGAGACGATGAAGTTTCTAGCTTTGTTCCGTTTAACCATGGAGTGGAAAAATTTAGTACATCTATCAGCATTCTTAAGGTGATCGCATTTGGCGAGTTGTGTCATGAAGCTCCTCTCGGCATCAGTGAGATGAATAGCTTTATGCCTTAGAGAAACAATCAGCTCCTGGTTGTTAGAGTCGTTTGGGTTGGCCAGACCAAAAGCTTGGGCCTCAGCCAATTCCTCCGTTGCCCTCTTTACTCTAGAGGAGATATGAGAGAAGTTCTTATCATTGAGGCGCTTGAGGGGCCATTTAAGGCATGATTATTTGCGACATAAAATGTATTAGGCCGTACCCCAGCAATTACTCGACCAGGCATCAGTGACAATATTCCCAAAGTCATGGTGGGTAGTCCACATGTTGAAAAATCTGAATGGTCTATTCTGGGGCCTCGTATGTTCAAATAAAGAAACAACGCAAGGCGAGTGATCCGAACAAGTCCCAGGCAGTAAGAATTTGGCATGTCCCAACCAGCCATCATTGAGCCATTTGGCGTTAACCATGGCTCTGTCAAGTTTACTCATTTTCCCCGAGATAAAGTACGTAAAGTTGCAGCCAGAAGAAGGAAGGTCTGAGAGATCGACAACATTGCAACAAACCGTGACGTCCCTAATATCGTAATTGGTGATCTGTGCCATGTTGAGTCTTTCCTCTGATTTCATGACAGTGTTGAAGTCACCCAGAATCAGCCACGGAAGGTTCACTGTAAGACCATAATTCCGCATAGAAAGCCACATCGGTCGTTGATCAGTGATGGAGTGTAAACCGTACACAAAAGAGATATGAAAGGATTTAGAGGAAATCCTGCATGATACATTACAATGAATAGCTTGCGGGTGTATGTCAATGGGCTGGAGTAGGACTTTGGCCGGATTCCAAATGATGAAAATTCTCCCGGCCAAATGAAGATCAAAGTTATGGGCCACTTCTCAGCCACGAAGTCTCCCATAATTCATAAAACGTTGCAGTTTGGAAACGTTGAGTTTAGATTCCAGGATACCAAAGATGTCTATGTTCTCAATCTGGATGAGTTCACAAATCCCGTCCTTTTTGGAGGGGTCGTTTAGACCCCTAATGTTCCACGAGGCAATGATCATTTCGATAGTCCTCCGGACCTAGGGCCTTCGGTGTATCTGCATGTTTATTTTTGCTCTTCCCAGGCTTGGGCATATTGGCATACATGGCCTTATTAGGTGGCATAGCCGGACCCTTACTTTTGGTCGCAGCCTTGCCATTTTTTCCAACCAACGTGAACCCGTCATCCTGGGTGATTTTGAGCGGTAGGGTGGCGAGTTCTGGGTCTGAAGCCCCACCGTTGTGTCCGCATTACCCGAACTATTAGTAATAGAGTCTTGAGCATCATAAAGACTAGTACCAACTTTGGTTCGAACCCCGACAGACTGGTCCCCAAGAATACCTGAACTAGCCTCTGTAAGTGTCTCCAAAGGCTGATCAGTCCTCCCCTTTTCAGTTAAATTACGGTGGTATCTTTGACTGTTCCAACCTCAGTTTGTACCCCAGAAGGCTGGCCCCCATGAAGGAGCAGAACATCTCCATTGTCACAACTTTGCGGACTGTACGGCCTCGATGCGAGCCCAGTGGCCCCCTGATGATCAAAAGCCTTATCACATGTGTCATTCTCGGTTTGTACCCCGGAAGACTGGCCCCCAAGAATAACCGAGACTCCTTCATTTTTGCAAGAGTTCCCACCTTTATCGACCTCGGTTTACAACTCCGAAGGCCGACCTACCGAATGAGTCGCTTGACACTTCTTGTCATTACCCTACTGACTATTTGGACGAGGAGAGGAAGAAGGGGTAGCAATGTTTGAGTATACTGGCTTCCCCTCAACCCGTCTTTTAGTGGACGCCGAATGCTCCTCACATTCAGTATCGGAATGCCCAACCCTTCTACATTTAGTGCAAAAGGAAGGGAACTTTTCATAGAAGATTTTCTGTACAACAGGCTCCGCCTTGCCTATATCAAGCTTGATTTCATGAATAGGGTCTTTGGAAATATCTACTTCTACCAAAGCACGAGGATAATTTATTTGATTTCTCTTACGAGTAAGTAGATCAGTGGCAACCGACTTTCCCACCCGCGATAAGATTTTGCTTAGAGCCGTAGTGTTCCAAAGCTCAAGAGGAAGAGAAGGGAGTCTCACCCAAAGGGGGACAACACAGATTTCCTGTGAGTCGAAAGTGAAGCACTTGGGGATGTCTTTGAGTAAAAGGGCAGTGCTGTAAACAAAGTGAGGCCCCTTGCTGATAACCTTAATTTTATCTTCAGCCGAATCAAATCTGAAAATGGACCAGCCATTACTGTGAACGCTAAATCGGTATTTAACCCCCCAATAGCGACATAATTTTTGCAAGGCAGGACCTCCCGGGTATTTACCAGCAAAGTAGCCACCCAAAAGGTGTCCCCAGGTGGAATGAAGGTCATCGAAATCCTCGTCATCAAAGACAACGGTATCCTCATGTTGCGGTACATCCACAAGATGAAGTTTTGAACCGTTATTGGTGTCCTTGTTACCCTTAACCATTTTTCCCATGTTGTCTTGGGGTCAGGGATGGTAGGGGCCAAAGTCGGTTTAACCTTATCATTAGTTATCACAAAATCAGGAACAAGAATTTTATCAGGAGGCACCACAGAAACAGAATCGTCCCCGACGTTGGAGGAGGAAGAGTCCTTCGATCCAAGGGTACGAGAGACCGAAGAAGAAGAGGGGGAGGGGTCTGAAACACCCCGAAAAAGGGCAGAAGTGGAGGGAGGGTATGAAACGCCCCGAATACAACCAGGCCTTAGAGAAATATTCAAAGACGAATCTGGCTGAGTAAGAGTAGCCTGAAACTCCTGAACAGAGACCTCTGGAAGCGAAGGGGAGATAAGAACCGAAGGCTTCGGCTCCCCATTCGGATAGAATTCGACGGACGCCTGATCCATAGTGATGGGCAAGGGCGAGAAATATGTGCGCTTCTTTTTAGCCAGAATGAGAAAACAGACTACTGAAAGCAAAGTCAAAGGCCTATAGATAGCCGAAAATCGAGGGAGCAGTAGCTGTTGTCTGACCCAAAAAAATTGGGAGGCAGACTACAGGCCGAAAATCCTGGGCGCCAGACTGCAGTCCGAAAATCCTGGGGGCTTGTCCATTGCTCATGATGTTCTGATCTTGTTCAAGGCGCCCAATTCCTTGCTCAAGTTTGCCTCCCAGGTTTTTTTCCGATCGCAGCCGCGCCAGATTTTCGGCTGTAGTCCGCCTCCGGTTTTGGGTCGATCGCAGCCTATCGCTCCCTCGATTTTCGGCTATCTGTAGGCCTTTGACTTTGCTTTCAGTAGCCTGTTTTCTCATTCTGGCTAAAAAGAAGCGCACATATTTCTCGCCCCTGCCCATCACTATGGGTCAGGCGTCCGTCGAATTCTCTCCGGCCAAGCCTTCTGCTCGATCTCCCTTCGCCGAGAGGTCTCGCTCAGAGTTTCAGGCTACTCTTACTCAGCCAGATTCGTCTTTGAATATTTCTCTAAGGCCTGGTTGTATTCGGGGCGTTTCATACCCTCCCTCTACTTCTGCCCTTTTTCGGGGTGTTTCAGACCCCTCATCTTCTTCTTCTTCGGTCTCTCGTACCTTTGGATTGGAGGACTCTTCCTCCTCCAACGTCGGGGACGATTCTGTTTCTGTGGTGCCTCCTGATAAAATTCTTGTTCCTGATTTTGTGATAACTAATGATAAGGTTAAACCGACTTTGGCCCCTACCATCCCTGACCCCAAGGCAGCATGGGAAAAAATGGTTAAGGGTAACAGGGACGCCAATAACGGTTCAAAACTTCATCTTGTGGATGTACCGCAACATGAGGATACCGTTGTCTTTGATGATGAGGATTTCGATGACCTTCATTCCACCTGGGGACACCTTTTGGTTGGCTACTTTGCTGGTAAATACCGGGAGGTCCTGCCTTGCAAAAATTATGTCGCTCTTGGGGGGTTAAATACCGATTTAGCATTCACAGTAGTGGCTGGACCATTTTCATATTTGATTCGGCTGAAGATAAAATTAAGGTTATCAGCAAGGGGTCTCACTTTGTTTACAGCACTGCCCTTTTACTCAAAGACATCCCCAAGTGCTTCACTTTCGACTCACAGGAAATCTGTGTTGTCCCCCTTTGGGTGAGACTCCCTTCTCTTCCTCTTGAGCTTTGGAACACTACGGCTCTAAGCAAAATCTTATCGCGGGTGGGAAAGCCGGTTGCCACTGATCTACTTACTCGTAAGAGAAACCAAATAAATTATGCTCGTGCTTTGGTAGAAGTAGATGTTTCCAAAGACCCTATTCATGAAATCAGGCTTGATATAGGCAAGGCGGAGCCTGTTGTACAGAAAATCTTCTATGAAAAGTTCCCTTCCTTTTGCACTAAATGTAGAAGGGTTGGGCATTCCGATACTGAATGTGAGGAGCATTCGGCGTCCACTAAAAGACGGGTTGAGGGGAAGCCAGTATACTCAAACATTGCTACCCCTCCTCGTCCAAATAGTCAGCAGGGTAATGACAAGGAGTGTCAAGCGACTCATTCGGTAGGTCGGCCTTCGGAGTTTTAAACCGAGGTCGATAAAGGTGGGAACTCTTGCAGAAATGAAGGAGTCTCGGTTATTCTTGGGGGCCAGTCTTCCGGGGTACAAACCGAGAATGACACATGTGATAAGGCTTCGGTGATCATTGGGGGCCAGCCTTCGGGGGCTCAGACCGAGGCTGGTACAGGTCTGCAAAGTTGTGACAATGGAGATGTTCTGCTCCTTCATGGGGGCCAGCCTTCTGGGGTACAAACTGAGGTTGGAACAGGTCAGCATACCACTCAGAATTTAACTGAAAAGGGGAGGACTGATCAGCCTTTGGAGACACTTACAGAGGCTAGTTCGGGTATTCTTGGGGACCAGTCTGTCGGGGTTCGAACCAAAGTTGGTACTAGTCTTTATGATGCTCAAGACTCTATTACTAATAGTTCGGCTAATGCGGACACAACGGTGGGGCTTCAGACCGAAGCAGGAACTCAGTCTACCCTACCAGCTCTCAAAATCACCCAGGATGACGGGTTCACGTTGGTTGGAAAAAATGGCAAGGCTGCGACCAAAAGTAAGGGTCCGGCTATGCCACCTAGTAAGGCCATGTATGCCAATATGGCCAAGCCTGGGAAGAGCAAGAAGAAGAGCAAAAATAAACATGCAGATACACCGAAGGGCCCTAGGCCCGGAGGCCTATCGAAATGATCATTTCCTCGTGGAACATTAGGGGTCTAAACGACCCCTCCAAAAATGACGGGATTTGTGAACTCGTCTAGAATGAGAACATAGACATCTTTGGTATCCTGGAATCTAAACTCAACGTTTCCAAACTGCAACGTTTTATGAATTATGGGAGACTTCGTGGCTGGGAGTATCTTGTTAATGCTGCAAAAGTTATTGACAAGTTTCCACTTACCAATGTCTGTTGGTGGTAACCTTTGCGTGTTCTCAAACCCCCAATTGATTCTTGCAGTATTAAAACCATAAATTCATCAACCAAAGAGAAAGAAATGATTTTTTTGTGCTTATATTTACTACTGTGTTCACTATTACTCCTTGTGTATTGGTAAGACTCTCCCATCGAAAATAGAATGAAAACATAGATTTTTTATATGTACTTGGACAATACTCACTCTATAAGCTAGTTTTTGGGTTAAGTTAGACCAAAAATTCATTCTCTACTTGGTATCAGAAATCAAATCCTAACTTCTTTTTCTCCATAAGCCGTCGCCCCTCCCCCCTCGGCAGCCCTCTTCCTCGGCAACCCTCTTCCTCCTTTCTTCGACTTTCCTCTCTTCCTCTCCAATTTTCAATGGCTGAACAACCTAAATTTCATCTTGCTCTTGCAGTTAACAACATCAAGAATTTTATTTTCATAACTCTTGAGATGAAAAAGGTTTAGTATTTATCTTGGGCGAAATTATTTAAGATTCATTGTCGTGTATACAAAGTCATCGATCATATCATCCCTCCAAAATCAAAGCCCTAAGAAAAACCTGATGATTCTGACAATGAACTTTGGTCCCGCTTAGATGCGGTTGTCCTACAATGGATCTATGACACGATCTCGAACGATCTATTGCATACAATCATTGAAATCGATGCCACTACACGACAAACGTGGAGCGCTTGGAAAATATTTTTCATGACAACAAGACACAATGTGCCTTGTATCCGGAAAATCAATTTTAGGCCATTCCGCAGTTTTCTAATGTGTCGGCCTATTGTCAAGAACTTAAGATGATTGCCGATCAACTCTCCAACGTCGGTGCACCGGTCACTAATCAACGATTGGTGATGCAACTTATTGTGGGTTTAAATGAAAATTATGATGGCGCCGCTATCATCCTCCAACGAAGCACGTCATTGTCTCCGTTCTATGAGGCTCGTTCAAGATTCATTCTTGAAGAAACCCAAAAAACAAAGCGGACAACGACTAATGCCAGCACAACCGACACCACCCTCATAGCCACCGGCGGCAACCATGCTTACCCGAGAGGCTCGGCTCTCGCCCCATCCCACAGGCAAGCCAACGATCCGACACGTGACTCACGTTTCTGGAATAACAACAGTGGAAGAAATTTATGGAACAACGGCGGCAGGAGGCATCCCCTGCCGGCTGGCAGCCACCAACAACGGCAACAACAATGGCAGCAACCTTAGTCGTGGGTTGCCTACCCGCTATGGGTTGTGTGGGCTCCACCGGCATGGGCTGCTCCACCGTGCCCCTATTCGACATCCTCCTAGGCCCAACCTCCGACCCGATAGGCCCAGTCCGGCATCCTCGGTGCACGTCCACAACAAGCATACAATGCACAAGTTTTTCCTCTTTCAACCTACGCACTGACGGATATTGAGGCAACTATGAACACAATGTCTCTCAACGTTTCTGACAACAATTGGTACATAGACACTTGGTGCCACATCTTATATGACAACATCCCAATGTACTCTCTCATCTTATTTTAAATTGAGCAATTTAAATCGTATTATTATTGTTGATAGTGGAGAAGGCATTCTCATTCGAGGTTATGGACAATCATTTCTTTCCTCACCACACCCCCCGTTAGCCTTAAAAATGTCCCCCGTGCCCCGAAACTTATCAAAAATTTGATCTTTGTGCGTCGTTTCACAACCGACAATAATGTTTTCCTTGAATTTGATCTTTTTTGTTTTTTCTGTGAATGACCTTATGACAAGGATGCGAATACCGAGATGTGATAGCAACAAGGACCTTTATCCTATCACCAGCTCCGTCAGTCATCCAACATCATCTCTATCAACCTTTGCATCAATTTTGTCTCCTTTATTGCATAATAAATTAGGACATCCGGGAGACTCTGTTTTACGCTCCCTTAGAAAAGATAAATTTATTGCTTACAAACACGTCTCCTCATGTTTGTGAATCTTGTGTTTTCTTGGAAAACATGTCAAGTTGCCATTTTATTCTTCATCCACTTGTACTTTAATGCCTTTTGATATTATACACTGTGATTTATGGACTTCTCCTAGCTTAAGCACGACCGGGCATCGATACTATGTGTTGTTTTTAGATGATTATTCAAACTTTCTATGGACGTTTTCCATTGGTAATAAGTCCCAAGTCTATTCTGTTTTTTCGTCATTCAACACTTTCATTAAGACACAATTTGAATTGAGTATTAAATGTTTCCAATGTGATAATGGGAGGGAATTCGATAATAATTAATTCAAACTTTTCTGCGCCAAATACGGGCTTGTTTTTCATTTTTTCTATCCCTACATCTCTCCATAAAATGGCAAAGCCGAACGAAAAGTAGAACCATAAACAACTTAGTGCGTGCCCTTCTTGCTCACGCCTCTACCCTCCCTATTTTTGGCATCACGCTATATCAATGACAACCTATCTCTTGAACATTCTCTCAAACAAGTCTCTCAAACACAAGTCTCCCACTCAAGTTCTCTATCTCCGGAATCCTTACTATAAGCATTTATGAACTTTCGGATGTCTGTGCTATCCCCTCCATCCCTCCACACAAATCAATAAGCTGCAACCTCGATCACCCCTGTGCGTCTTTCTTGGCTACCCCAAACCGTGTCAAGCCGAAAAATAATCATTTCTCGGCATGTCATATTCGATGAGTCCTAATTCCCCTTTGCTTCTCAATTCTCCATCTTCAAATTCCTATGAATTCCTAAATTATGGCCTAAATCCCTTCTAATTCATCACCGACACCGACAGCCGTCCCCACCACTGCTGTCCCGAGGCAGTATACCCAGCCTCGCAACAAGAGCCTCAGAACAACCCGTCACGACCTTCCGTCTCTGTTGTCTCTCGGCTAGCCCCCCTCCCGATGCCACTGCCCCTTCTCGGCCCCACCCCTACTCCCGACAGTCCACCCAGTCCTACCTCTACTTCTCGGCCACCCCATTTCAATCATGTCCAACCTCCCGCGGCACATCCACAGACAATGGAAACCCGTGCTATGCTCGACATTTTCAAACCCAAACGGCTATTTAACTTGTCCACTTCTATTGTCCCTTCCCCGTTCCTCGTAATCCGAAAGATGTCTTGTCGGATCCTAATTGAAAAAATGCGATGATTGACGAATATAATGCGCTTATTGAAAATAAGACGTGGGATCTAGTACCTCGTCTTCTTGATGTTAATATTATTCGTTCTATGTGGATTTTGTGACATAAAAAGAAATCTTATGGTTCTTTTGAGAGGCACAAGTCCCGTCTTGTAGGTGATGACATGTCTCAACAAGTGGGAGTGGATTGTGATGAAACTTTCAGCCCGGTGGTGAAACCAGTGACTATTCTGACCGTTCTCAGTATTGCTTTGTCCAAGTCTTGGCCTATTCTTCAACTTGACGTCAAAAATGCTTTCTTGCATGGAGACCTTCATGAAACCGTATATATGCATCAACCTATGTGATTTAGGGGTCCGATTCATCCAAATTATGTGTGTTTTGCCTCTATGAAGGATTTGGGCCCCCTAAGCTATTTTGTGGGCATTGCTGTTACGAGACATGCAAGTGGCTTATTTCTTTGTCAAAGGAAGTACGCCGAAGAGATCCTTGATCGAGCAGGCATGACGTCTTGCGAACCAGCCCACACACCGGTGGACACTAATTCCAAATTTAGTGCCTCTTCGGGTTTTCTGTATGCTGACCCGACTCACTATCGCAGTTTAGCAGGAGCGTTGCAGTATCTCACTTTCACGAGACCAGACATACTCTGTAGGAGTATGTTTCTTGTCTTTCATTAATTATTTTGTACAATATATATAGTGTTACATAATTACAAACTAGATAACTAAATCTTCCTAATTACAATTGGCATAAAAATTTACTTAATATAAAAGAATGGATCTTAGGTCTAACTCAATCCCAAAAGCTAGCTTGTAGAGTGAGGATTGACCAAGTCCATATAAGGAATCAATGTTTTCATTCTATTTTCGATGTGAACACTTAACATGTATGATGAAATTGGAATCATACCAGGATTCTGATAGCTTTTGCATGTTCCTTCACTGTGAAATTCAAATTTCCTTTAGCTCAGGCAAGTTCCGCATGCTGTCTGATCTTGTTGTAACATTTTTTTTTTGAAACTAGATTTGCATTATCTTATTGTAATTCTCTTAGGGTAATTTTCAAAAATATATAACCCAACTCAATGCTTTTCATCCACAGAGCCACATTTCTTAGATTACACCTGACTAGCCATTTTTTTTTTTGGCAGTAGTATATATACTCTTATATATTACTAGTGTGTAGTATTTATACACTATATAAACAATGTATCTACCTTATATAAAAGTGTAAAATGGTGTATAAAAATGTATCTATCTTGTATAAAGGTGTATGACACGTCGTCAGTTAAAAAGATAAATTTCTTTTGTGATTTTCATTGTAGTTTTTGTTCAAAATCTGTCTAAATCTCTATCATATCACTTCAAAATTTATAGATAACCTCCTTAGACTATTTTCAATAAGTTTAAACAACATTCACTCAAATTCTCACAAAAATCAGATTTTTAAACCCACTTGTTCAACAATGGTAGGTTATTTTACAAAATCAGTACTCTAACATGATTTGGAACAGCAAAATTAAGTTTATTAACTAACAATTAAGAAACGACTGGGTTGAAGAAAAAAAAAATAAGGGAAGTGCTCTAGCTTTCAAATTACAACAATGAGCTAATCCAGGTGTTATTTTAAAACCTCCCTCCAGGCTTGCCTTCATAGAGTGACCTCCCTAATAATAAGTGTAAAAATCTCTTTCTATCATGTCATCTTCTAAGCCACTCTCACCTTTCCCCGAGAAGTTTACTTCAAGAGTGAAATAGATAATTGAACGTCTCCAAATCCAAAATTTGCATTGGAATGGAAATACAAGACATTATTGCGGTCAAATATTCTCCTACTGTGTATATATATATGTGGCATTTTTATGTACAAACGTAATGGAGGCCTAATAGGCGTAAAATAAACACACGATATTTCCTTGTTTTTTCTTCCTCCTCTTCCTAGTCGAATACTTTATTGAGTTATTCTCATGCGCAACAGTGACAAACAAAAGACTTGTTTTTTTTGTTGTCAAGCAATAGGAACATTTACACTGGAAACACTAGTAGACACGAACTTACACTTATTCTGAGAGTTTGGAGAGGTAGAAAACCGATCTAATGTCGGTAGGAATGGTAAACGAGATAAAGTGGAGTTTTCCTTAGTTTTTGTTAGAAGGTAGAGTAGTCAATAAGGGATGATTTTACACGATGCATAAATAATCTTTTAGTTCAAAATTTGAGAAGATGACTATTGATGAATTACCTCTAGATGATCACAAACATGGACTTGATTGAAATAGATATATTTAAACAAACTAGTACCAGCTTTTTCTTTTTTCTTTTCTGTTTCTACTGGTTCTGCTCCTCTCCCTCTGCGATCTGGTAGTCTCGCCGATCGGAAACACGTTGGGCGGAACCCTAATACCGGCGTTCAGCTCTCTTCCCCGGCGTCTGGCTCCGACCAGATATGTACGGAAATTGACGGGACTTAACCAAAATATATGTACGTCGGCGATCGATACGACGTTGAGGCCCGAACAGTAGCAGCAAACAATGGACTCAGCGGCAGACTCGACATCTCCGACCAGGTTTTATCTCTCCTGTCTGGATAGTCAATTCCAGCCTTTTAGAATCTTGAGTGACATTGTTGTTCTTGATTTTAGTTACTATAACTGTAGCAGTTTAAATTCCCATATATTGTCGACCTCTTGCTGTTATATTCTCTTTATTTCTTGTTGCTTGTTTCCAATTCGTGAGTGTTGAATTCTGTTTCGTGGTTATATCTGTTTTGTTCTTTGTTCCTCCCTGATTTCTTGTGCTAGCTAGTGATTCTGGCTATCAAGTTGTACGTATAGGCTTTTGCTTGCATATTCTGTTGTGGTGCTTGAATTGCTTTGTTTTCCTACTTTCGTTTTGTAAACCTTGTTTATTGCTGATTATCGTGCCCGTTTATTTACCGCCGCTCGCGACGTAATGGCGTCGATTCCCTCTGGATTGATTAAATGCTGTTGAGGAGTCGCCACGCTGTCGCGCCCATTTTTTACCGCGGCTCGCGACGTAATGGCGCCGATTCCCTCTAGAATGATAAATGTTGTTGAGAAGTCGCCACCTAATTATTCTAAAGTGAATTAGGGCACCTAAATGTTAACTAAATGCTGCAAAATAACTCAAATTTTATGGTCTGCGAAACTAATGAGATTCTAGGTAAGGGTTCTTTATTATCCTAAAGGGAAGGGGTTGGGCATCCTTTAAGATCCGCTAACTTGCAGTTATCCGGTCAAACTCAGGTTAATTATTATGCTAAGGAAAATGCATGTTTTTACAAGTATAAAATTTAAAAAATGTTGCAAGTAGTTAATAAAAGATGCATTTTTGATAAAGTAATGATTTTTTCCTTTTTGATGAGTTTTGCAAAAGTGATTGTGATTTTGGGAAATATAATCCAAAAAGTATGCATGACATTGTTTATGAAAAATACATATAAAATCGACCTTTTAGATAAAAGCATGCATTGCAAGACATTGTTTATAAAATATATGCAAAGTATATTTTCAAATAAAAAAAGCGTGCATTTGTGTGGTATGATTATTCTAACATACAAAGTTGATTTATAAAAAATATGTATTTGGATGACTTTGATTAAAATATATACAAGGTGATTTTTGGGTGAAACATGTATTCGTATTGCATTATTTACAAAAAATACATGCAAAGTAATTTGTTGGATAAAAACATACATTTTGATTGCATTATTTACGGAATATATGCAAAGTGATTTTTTTGGATAAAACATGCATTTGTATGACATTGTTTATAAATATATATAAAGTGATTTTTGTAAGAAGAAAAACAACTTATTTGTAATGCAAAGAAAATGATATTTTGGAAGCCATTTAAATAACAAATCAGATAAAAATAAGACTCTATTTTGTATGATTAATAATGTGAGTAAAAGGTGACCAATATTTTTGAAAATTATGAACAGTTCAAAAATAAACTAGAGTTTTGGAGGTATGAGAGACGAACCTAAAATAAATAAACTAACATTTTGGAAGTGTGGGTGACGGGTCTAAAATAGATAAACTAGCGATTTTCGATTTTAAATCTATTCTTTCTAAATTATTAATTCTAAGTCTACATATTCTAAACATTTCAATAATTACACAAGCAAAATAAATAATATTACAATACATAATAAAATAAAGCTGAATTAAAGAAAATTAAACAACAATAAAATAAATCATCTCTGAGGGGAACTTGTCTTCTT
This sequence comes from Anisodus acutangulus, assembly GCA_029783415.1. NCBI lineage: Eukaryota > Viridiplantae > Streptophyta > Magnoliopsida > Solanales > Solanaceae > Anisodus > Anisodus acutangulus. The sequence goes on along the minus strand of CM056497.1, from coordinate 11,214,600 downwards.
TAACTTTTGAAAGTGTTCCTTGCAAGCTGTCAAGAACAAACGGTTAGAAACAGTTGAATATAAATAACTTCAGATTCGTATCCAAAACAGTAAATGTTTTTATTACGGAAGGCTCAGACTTAAATTTTGAAAAGATCATTACAATCACGTCGTGGTTGCGAACATATGACTCGTTGGTCATTTTAGTTGCCTTGCCTACCGAACATGTTGGTCTCTCGGATGGAAAAAAGATTTAAGTTTCATCTTTGCCCAGAAGTTTTATTTCCGTCTTTCAAACTGGGGAGGTCTAAAAAATCGACGGATATTTTTTCATCAGCCAGAGTGTAATATCATGTTCAAATCAGTAAATCATACCCAAAACAGCAAACCGAAACCAGGAACCATTTTTCGATGGGACACGACCTCAAATTCAATTGCATTGGCCTAAGTGTAGTATTTGTTCGAATTAGTAAAATAACAAAGTATCCGCGTAATGGATATTCAAATACCAAAATAAACCAACAGTCCGCGATCAAAACATCCAACCCGAATTTTGAATTTTTGAATCGAAGCAGAATTCGAATCCGCTTCTGAAAACCAACCCGAGATAGAACAGACCTGACCCGGAGTCAAACTTTTTTTTTTATTTTTCATATAACTAACAACAAAATATTGAAATAAAATTCTGAAAATTTTACCCGTCGAACGATAATCTTAACAAAGGACAAGAAAATCGAAAATCGTGACAAAGATCAGTCCAACACATTAGAATCAAGAAAATAGCACCAAAGCAAAGTAAGTACCACGAATCGATTTGTACAATATAAAATCAGTAACATAGCTATAGAATCGAAAAACAGTGTCGAATCCGAGAAACACATTTGTTTCTATTGCAAATTTTAGATAACCAATCAAAGGTAAAAAAGATAATTATTGCATATTTTTTGGTTTTTTGGCACTGGTTTCAATCCGAAACAGAAAACAGACCCAACCCGGAAACCCGACCCGACCCGAAAACAGAGAACATCAAAACAAAAAAAAAGAAAACAGATTTTTGGGGGATTGAAACTAGTATTCAAAAGGTATATTTCGGATTGAAAATTAGGGAACAGATGTATTTTTTTTTTCTAAACAAAGATTAACAACAAACCAATCATTTCAGATTCGGATTTACCTTTAATTTTCGATGCTTTTTCTTTTCTGATTTCGACCTTTTTTTTTATATTTCAGACCCAAAATCCCCCAAACAAAACGGATTTCCAGCCCCCTTTTAAAATGAAGAACGCATGCAAAGAAGAAACAAACAACCTTAAGAAGATTTCAGATTTCTTTTTTCAAATTTAAAAACTCAATTTTTGAACCTCAAAAATCCTCCTCCCTAACATGAAGAACAAGATGGGTATTTATAGAATGATTTCTCCATAAACTGTGCACTCCCCCCCCCCCCCCTAACCGAGTTTGAATTTCAAAACGAAAAGGGGCTAAAATGATGATTTTTGGAAGCGGATTTGAAGGGTTGAAATCGCGGATTTTCAGGGATAAGGGTAGGGGATGTGTCGGGTGTCAGGGGTTGGTGGTGGTGAGGTGACCGGTTGGTGAGGGGTGTGGGTCACCGAATTTTTTGGGCTGACCGAGGGTGACGGGTTGGTGAAGAAGGGGAAGGGTCCGTTTGGTTTGAAAGAGAAAAATGAAAAATGGAGTTTTAGGTTTTTAGAGATTAGGGTTAGTTGATAATGGGTTGACCGGTTGGGCTTTTGGGGTTTGGGCCGAACCGGTTTGAAAGAGAAGGGAGTGAAAGGATTTTCTTTTTGGGAAATAAAAGGGGAATCGGTTTGAGATGGGAATTGGGTTGAAAATGGTGTTGGGTAGAAATTGGGTTGGAAAATAAATGGGTTATGGGTTTAAAATATAAAAGGGGGTTTTATTATTAAAAGTATTTTTTTTGCAAAATAAATAAATTATAAAGATACAAATAACGATGTGATAATAATAAGAACATAATATATACGAGATGCTTAATGCTTAATTAAAAAATAAAATGCAATGCCATTTTGCGAAAAATAAAATAATATGGAGTATTAGGATAAAACTATGCTTTAAGATATTAAAAGGCAAACAATAGTGAAAATGCGAATAATAATAATAAATAATGATATTGAAAATAGACGACGATATTAGAACCTTATATATATATATATTAAAATTATTTTGAGGTGTCAAGAAATATTTAAAAAATGCAAATAAATCGGAAAAGATGGGACAAAATTGAGTGTCAACACTGATAACCTGCACCCTAGTTGTTATATACTTGGTTACTGGCTTTCAAATATCTTCTTGCCTTTAGTTATATCATTCTTGGCATTTCTGTTTTAGGTGTAAACCTTTGATTAGTCTATTAGTTTATATCCGCTTTAGTGGCTTTGGTGACTGATGGTAGACTAGGGCCATATTCTCGATCGGGGACATGGGCAAGGGTTAGAAGGGGTGAGTGGGATAAGAGAGATTGGGAATTTAACGGGGAAGTCCATAGAGCTAGTTAAGATTCTTAAGAAAAAGAGGATTAATATAGCATGTGTCTAGGAGACCAAATTGGTAGGACCTAAGGCTAAGGATGTGGACAAGTATAAATTATGGTTCTCAGGTAGGTTGAGGTATAGGAATGGGGTAAGAATTTTGGTAGACAACGAGCTAAGGGATGAGGCCGTAGAGGTTAGGAGGGTCAATGACAAGATGATGGAGATTAAGTTGGTAATTGGAGGGTTCACTATGAACATTATTAGTGCTTACGCACTGCATGCGGGCTTGGACGAGGAGGAGAAGAAGCACTTTTGGGAGGATTTGGACGAGGTGATGGGAGGGATACCACCCACTGAGAAGTTATTTATAGGAGGGGATTTCAATGGACATATCGGGTCACTTCCGGGGGTTTATGAAGACATGCATGGAGGCTTTGGCCTCGGGGCTAAGAACGGGGGAGACGTCTCACTTTTGGAGTTCGCTAAAGCTTTTAGGATGGTGATAGCCAATTTGAGGTTCATGAATAAGGAGGAGCACTTGGCGACTTTCCGTAATTTGGTGGCTAAGACTCATAGAGACTTTTTGCTCCGTAGGAATGTTGACTATGGTCTTTGTAAAGACTACAATGTTATCCCGAGTGAGTATCTTACAGCTCGATATAAGCTTTCGGTAATGGATTTGGAGATCAAAATAGAGAAGAAGGGGAGGGTTGTGGATGACAGACTAAGAATCAAATGGGAGAGTTTGACCATGGCTAGTGCAAATGAGATGATAGAGAGGTTGATAGCCAGGGGGCTTGGGGGAGTAGTGGAGATGCGACCGGTATGTGGGACAGTACAGTCAGTTGCATTCGGGGAGGTAGCTAGAGAAGTGTTAGGGGTCTCGCGGGGTAGCCGTGGTGGGCATCGAGGAGACTGGTGGTGGAGTGGTAAAGTTCAAGAGAAGGTGGAAGCAAAGAAAACGACGTATGCGAAATTGGTAGAAAGCAAGGATGATGTGGAGAAGTAGACGAATAGAGAATTATATAAGATGGCGAGGAAGGAGGCAAAACTAGCGGTTACGTCGGCAAAAACTATGGCTTTTGAACGCCTGTATGTGGAATTAGAGGGAAAAAGCGGGGATAAGAAGTTGTACAGACTTGTCAAGGTGAGGGAGATGAGGACTCCTTGACTTGGATCACGTGAGGTGCATCAAGGACGAGGATAACAAAGTACCGGTGGAAAACACGCGTATTAGACGGAGGTGGCAGTCTTACTTCCATAAACTCTTGTAATAAAAAGGAGATAAAGACATTGTGCTGGGAGATCTGGAGCAATCTGAAAGGTACCGGGATTTTAGATATTGTAGAAGTATTAAGGTTGAGGAGGTTAAGGGTGTTGTTCGCAGGATGCGTAGGGGACGAGCGACTGATCCTGATAAGATCCCAGTTGAATTTTGGAAGAGCGCAGGCAGGGCAGATTTGAAGTGGCTGACTGAGTTGTTTAATGTCATTTTTAAGATGGTAAGAATGCCTGAATAATGGAGGTGGAGTACAATGATTCCTTTGTACAAGAACAAAGGTGACGTCCAGAGTTGCAATAACTATAGGGGTATCAAGCTGTTAAGCCACACTATGAAAGTTTGGAAAAAGGTCGTGGAAATGAGGGTGGGGAGAGGCGTGTCTATTTCCGAGAACTAGTTTGGATTCATGCCGGGGCATTTGATTACAAAAGTCATTCATATTATTAAGAGGTTGGTGGAGTAGTATAGGGAGAGGAAGAGAGACTTACATATGGTTTTTATCGACCTCGAGAAGGCATGCGACAAAGTCTCCAGGGAGGTTCTATGGAGATGTTTGGAGGTTAGAGGTGTACATGTGACGTACACTAGGGCGATCAAAGATATGTATGATAGAGCCAAGACCAGGGTACGTACAGTAGGAGGAGACTCGGCGCACTTTCCAGTGATGATGGGGCTGCACCACGGATCAACTCTTAGCCCATTCTTATTTGTCTTGGTGATGGATAGACTGATGCGATAAATTCAAGGATAGGTGTCATGGTGTATGTTATTCGAAAATGACATATTCTTGATTGATGAGACTCGCAGCGGAGTGAACGCTAAGCTGGAGGTTTGGAGACAGACTCTGGAGTCTAAAGGGTTCAGGCTGAGTAGGACCAAGACAGAATACTTGGAGTGCAAGTTCAGTAACGGGAGCGACCATGAGACATGCATGGAGGTGAGGCTTGATAATTAGGTCATTCCAAAGAAAGGTAGCTTCAAGTATCTCGAGTCTATTATCAAAGGGAATGGAGAGATCGATGAGAGGTCACACACCGTTTTGGTGCAGGGTGGATGAAATGGAAGCTCTCATCTGGAGTCTTGTGCGATGAAAGGTGCCACCAAAACTTAAAGGTATGTTCTATAGGGTGGTGGTTAGACCGACTATGTTGTATGGGGATAAGTGTTGACCAGTCAAGACTTCGCACATTCAAAAGATGAAAGTTGCGGAGATGAGGATGCTGAGATGGATGTGGGGGCATACAAGGAGGGATAAAATTAGAAATGATGATATCCGGGGCAGTGTGGGAGTGGCCTCGGTGGAGGATAAGATGCGGAAAGCGAGGTTGAGATGGTTCGAGCATGTGCAGAGGAGAGGCACAAATGCCCCAGTGCGGAGGTGTGAGAGGTTGGCTATGGACGAGTTCAGAAGGGGTAGAGGTAGGCCGAAGAAGTATTGAGGAGAGGTGATTAGACGGAAATGTACGCAGACCTTATTCCATATATATCCAGTATAGTACCTCATATAAACTTATTGCATTACTCTACCGAATTGTCATGCATGATTTCTAATTTTCACTCCTTATACCATATCTTATACTACATAAACTTATTGCCTGAGTGTTGGTAGGAACATGTATGGAGATAGGAGTTAGAGTTCAAAAGCTGTAACGGAATAAAAGTACATGAAATTCGTGCAACTGAAAAAGGTCATTTTTCTGCTTTTGATAAAAAGTATTTTTCTTATTTTAATTTTTTTCTCTAACCAAACACCAGAAAACAATTTATTCATAAAAATATTTTCCAGCACACAAATCACATAATTAACAATAAAAAAGAGTTCAATTTGAAATGAGAAAGGGGCTTGACAAACTTAAAAGATGTTCAATTTCAACTTCAACGTTTTGTGGCCCTGCAGTGTCATCTAAAGATGTATAGCTCTTTCTGCTAATAGTAAATTACTAGAATGTGCAGTTCTTAGTCCTAATGATTTTCTTTTTAATAGGAGTACTAGTTTTTGTTCCTAACTTGGGTTACATATCTCTTTTTCTCTAATAATTTTCCATGTTTTATTTATTGACCATTCTCTTGCTTTTGTATTGAGAAATTATACGTAGGGTTGGGAATAGTTCGAGCAAAACCAAAATCTGAATATTTTAGATTTTTCGTTCGAATTTTCGAATTACTAATACAGTGTATGTTAAGCAGTGAGGTGAATTGTGCTGATCAAATTTGATCCCGGCTAACGCATAAATTGAATTACAAATTTATATGCTCAATTTTTTTCACATTGCCAATAGATATTAGCTTGGAGAAACTTTGAGATCAAATTAATGGCCATATACTTAAATCTTGTTAGCTAGTTTTGCTCCGCCTGCTATTGCTAATTCCATAAACTCTTCGCTAATTTACATTCTTAACATGTAAATGCCACCGTTATCTGAAGATAAATGTGTTGGGAAGAAACAAGCAACATCAAATTTCATGACAAGGTAATAGCTGAAGAATACCCAAGTCAAAGAACTTCCCATACTATTTAAACACAAGGAGCAAACTAAATTTAAGCGCAAACGGAAATTTGGGCACTAACTATACCAACAATAAGATAGAAAAGCAAGCAAAATAAATCAAATACAAGAGACATCAAATTTATGTGGAAACCCCCCTTCAATGTGAAGAGTAAACAACCACAGGACCTCCGGCCCACAAAAGCTCCACTAAAATCAACAAGAGTTACAACAATGTTCTCCAAATTGTTACAACGTCAACGCAAAACACTGAGCAACAATACATAAAAGCTAGACTAAAACTAATGAAGAAAGGAAAGAAATCACCCCAAAATGAGCTACTATTCACGAGCCAAAATCTAGGGCTACTGGACTCCAAATCCACCTCATTCGGTTCCCAAATAAAAGATTAAGGTGAGAGAAACATGTTGCCCAAAAATTAGCTTAATCGGATAAGGAACGAAGCAGAAATCGCAATTTGAAGTGGACTGTTGTAGCTGATTTTCACTATACGAAAATCAACACTTCTCTCTCGCTTTTTCTCTTTATATGGCTGCTATGAATTCACTCTTGTGTTGTTGAAATCATACCTAAGTTGGTCTCTTATATAGTGGCCTTTAGGAAAAAAGTTGGATGGTCCAAATTGTGCTTTTATTTATCCACATAGGAAGGGGAAAATCCAAAATCCAACAATTCTCCCTCCCGTCTATGTGGAGGAGACCGTCATCCCAACGATCATGCAACACTCTTCAAACTTTTCTCTTGGCAAAACTTTAGTCATCATGTCAAAATCATTACCATCCGTGTGAATCTTCTCAAGTTCAAGCAACTTAGAATCTAATACATCACGAATCCAATGGTATCTCACATCAATATGCTTCGACCTACCATAAGTTCAAGCAACTTAGAATCTAATACATCATGAATACAAGGATATCTCATATCAATATGCTTTGACCTACCATGGAATATAGAATTCTTGTCAAGATGAATAGCACTTTGACTGTCGCAATAAAGCACATATCTCTTTTGAGTGGATCCAAGTTCCCCTCCACAAATCTCTTCATCTAGAGCAACTCTTTATAAGCTCAGTTTTTGCAGTAGATAGAGCAACACATTGTTACAACCTAGATTTCCAAGACGTTGCTCCCCCTGCACAAGTAATCAAGAATCCCGAAGTAGACTTGCGAGTATCAACATCACCGGCCATATCTGAATCAGTGTAACCACAAAGAATAGACTTTCCTGTATCAAAACACAAACTCAGACTAGAAGTGCCAAAAAGATACTTCATAACCCACTTCACAACATTCCAATGCTCTCTTCCTGGATTAGAATGAAAATGGCTAACATTATCAACAACATGAGTAATATCTGGTCATGTACAAATTATTGCATACATCAAACTTGACCTGTCCAAATCTCGGGTCGGGCTGGGTCAAGTGACTTTTTTTTCTGCTTGTCCGACCCTGACCCTGTTTTATTTTTTAATTTTCAGACCCTGGCCATAGGGATGGCAGTGGGTCGGGTTTGGGGTGGGCTTTGGGATTCCCGTATCCTACCCACCCTCCCAAATGTGTCACCCATACCCTACCCATTACCCACTGGGTATATAATTTACATACCCTTATTTTCCTCTTTCGGGTATTGAGTACCCGCGGGTTATACACTTCCTCTAATAAAATACAAAAAATTTACAAATTTCATAAAATATATTACCAAATAAGTTTCATAATTACCAAACACAATCAAAGTTCAATGAAAAAAATTGTCCAAACACTAATGTCATCTCAAAAATAAAATGCAATTACATCAAACATGTCTTCAAGGTCTTCAAACTTTTAGTGTGCTTCTCCATAAATCTATGAAAAACAAAAAAAATGATAAAAAAAGAGATTATATAGAAAAAAGTATATCTCAATATAAAGAAAGAAAAAACACAACAATAAAGTCATACCTTGGAGCAACAAAGCACTACATTGACCATTGAAAAATTTTCAAAGTATTACCAAAGGATCTACAACATTGGTAAAAAATTAATTGAATTAACCAAATAGAAAAAAATTACACCTTCATTTATTAATAAGTAACATATGTAAGATTTCATACCTTCATCATCCACATCTTCATCAATACAAATGGTTGGACATTCAACTAAGTTTGTTGTAGTACTAGGAACTTCATCTACAAATAAAATCACACAATTAAAAAAAATATGAATCATGTATATAAAATTCCAAATTGAATGAATTTTGAAATTTGTAAACAAATGTATTCACAATTTACCTTTCACAATATTTCACAACCAACTCTGAGAGCACATCAATGCTTCAATTGTTTATGGGTGAAGTCGACTGCGTTGTGCGCTAACTACTCTCCCCCGGTACTAAATGCAGACTATGATGCAACAGTTGAAACAAGTATGGACAATATATCCCTAGCAATGTGGGATATTTATGTGAATAAATCTTCCACCATGCCAAAACATCAAAGTCTTTACCTGCCTTGATTATGAGATCATCTTCCAAGTAATTGTCTAACTCATTTTTCACACTACCTCTGTTCCTCCTTTTGGCACTTGCAAAGGTATAGAACTTAGGTGGGTATGCCGAGTCATCACTTTGACTAGCCAAACCAGAAGATATCTTTATAATTTATAATTACAATTATATATATATATATATATATATATATATATATATATATATATATATATATATTATCTATATAATTAAAATTATATATACATAGGTCGGGTAGGGTAGGTTAGGGACGGGTCGGGTATCCTACCCATGGGGTAACGGGTCGGGTACGGGTATGGTTCAACCATATCCTTACCCTCTCTTAACCCACCCTCAGACAGTCAGGTTAATACCCTACCCGACCCATGAGTCGGTCAAAGCGGGTAATTACCCGCGTTGACCGGGTCAGGTCAATTTTGCCATCCCTACCTGGCCCTGACCCTTCGGGGACCCTACGGGTCACGGTTCGCCCCTGACCCGCTCTACAAAAAAATAAAACACTAAGCAAACACTGCAATTCTACCCAATCCGTTATCCGATATAATTTGTCACCAATTAAAAATTACAACAAGCAGAAGCATGAGATCATTAAAAATTACACCAAAAAGAACTGAAGCAGATTTCACACTTTTTGTTGTAAATCCATAAACAAACAAGAGGCAAGTACAAACCAACATCACGATAATTCATCAACATCATCATAAGCATCATCATCATCATCACTAGATTCTTCTTTGGTTGTCCCTTCACCTATATAAGTAAAAAATAAATATTCATAAAATAAAAAATAATATAAATTATATTAAAAAGATACGCGGGTTGGGGTCGAGTCGGTGATCGGGCCGGATCAAGTGGGTAAAAAATTCTGACCCTGGCACGCCCCTACATATGATCGGGTCCCCGCTTTTTCGGGTTAGGTGGCTCACGGGTCAGATATAAGCTGACCCTGACCCTAGTTTTTTCGGATCGGGTTGGGAGGGTCCCCGACCCGATGGATAGGTCTACATCAAACTGCCAACAACAGAATCATAAGAAACTTTCTTCATGTTACGTCCTGTATATACACACGTTAAGTTACGTCGTAAGCTAGTCAACGTAAAGTCGGGGAACACGATTATCTTTGAGGTTATAAGTGATCACTAAGTGTTGAAAGGGTTAGAGGTTAAACGAGTCGAAGAGAATACGTTTCGTCGAAAAATACGGACCATATTTATTTTATGGATGAATAGTGAACAGTGACGTGAATAGTGAATAGTAAACAATGACATGAATAGTGAACAATGACGTGAATAGTGAAGTTCGAGAATTTTCTTTAAAACAAAATTGAGAGCTCGTTTTAGCTCAATTTTTCCCCAAAAAAATTAGTTTCCAAACCCTCTCTAAGAGTTCTCATGTGATCCTAGGCCAAAATCAAAGGCAAATCAAACAAATTCAATGTGGGGAATCCCGTGAACATCGCTAGATCGTCTCCCTCCTTGTTCTAACGATTTTGGAGGAAGTTGATAGTGAAGTAAGCTTGGAATTGAAGCATTTATTGTGGTTTAAGATAAGTTTAATCTCCTCCATCATATTCTTAATATTATATAAGTGTTTAAGATGGAATTGTTTAAAGATTTTCATAAATTAATTCTTAGAAGCTTCGAACTTGAGTTGTATTAATATTGGGTTGATTTGTGTGAATTAGGAATATGTTATGAGCTTGTTGAGATGTTGATGAGGTTGAGGATATGGATGAGAGTTGGTATGAAGTTTTAGTGTTGGAAATTCATGTAAATTTGGATATAAAAGGGTGTATAAACTTCATGAACATAAGTTGCTCGATAAAATATCCAAATAAGTTTTCTTGTTATTTTTGTGAGATATAAGGTTGGAAAAATGGATGAATATATTTGTTATCATGTTATAGGTATTGTTGAGTCAAAGTAATATATTCTTAAGGGGTGACAAGGGTTGTATGAGTTCTAATCCTAGTTTACCGCTCGTCGTGATATGTTGATGACTTGTTAATGATATATTGTACATTATTGTTGATGTTGTTCTTGTTGTGTTGCTCTGGTTGTTGTTGATGATGTGTGGAGTTGTAGGAAGTCAAAGTTATAGGGGAGATGTTGTCTGAATTTATATAGATAAGTTACTAACTTAGAGATTCAAACTAAATTCCTTCTTGGCATTAATCATGGACCTTGTTGTATTAATGTTGATTGAGTTGTTTTGTGAGCTACTTTGAAAGTGTTGAGGAGACAAATATATCGAGGTATGAAAGGTTCACTTCTTTCTTTTGGCATGGTGAATATAGAAACGACGACTACACAATTAAATCCGAGAAAAACTCTACTTTTAGTCTTTAAGGAAGTACTTGTGATTCTCCTGCCAATTTGTTGTTGTATATTACACATCCATTATCGAGGTTAATTTACATATTCGAAGGCACCCTTCTTATGTTAATGAAAATCGATTCCTTATTGGTTTCCCTGAAAGCTAAGTCAATGGTGTGATTTATCATTTTTATGGAGTCATATGAAAGAGTAACATGTGATATGTTATTCACATAAGGATAGTCTGAAGTGTAACGATCTTACGTCACTCTGGCGAGTTCAAAAGATTATTACATGCTATTTAAATGGTGTATGTATATGGATTACATATTTATATTGCCCACATAGGCCTATAACGTTCTATACTCAGCTTATACAAATATGATATTGATGATATTGTCCACAGAGGCTTATGGTGTTATATACGCGATATATTATATGAAAGATACTACCCACAGAGGCCTACGGTGTTATATACACAATTATATTTCATTAATGTATATTATGGTCCACGGTGGCATTTTCGAGTTACAGGTTGTCTCATTTGATTTTCTTTACCTTTTGATGCTCTCATTTATATTTACATGTCTTACATATTCAGTACATCTTTTGTAATGACGTCTCTTTTGTCGGGGGATGCTATGTTTCATGACCGCAGGTTCAGGTAGACGATTTGGTGAGCCTCCTTGGTAGGTCCACTTTTTAGCTTGAGTTGGTGCACTCTTCTTCTTTCGGAGTTGCTGATCGAGTTTTGGGGTATGTTTATATGTATATGGTTATTTTGGGTATGTCGGGGATCTGTCCCGACTTGATGACACATGGTAGTACTCCTAGAGTCTTGCAGACTAGAGGTTGTTGTACATATGTTTTGTTGGGACTTTCCTGCGTGCAGATTATGGTTGTTTTATATCTTATTATTGCCATTTGGAGGCCTTATCGGCCTAGGTCTCGTGTCATGTAGTTCAGGAATTACAATTGATACACTTGGGTCTTAGGGTACTAGGTGTCGACCATACCTTCCAAGGTTAAGGTGTTACAAACTTGTGATTCTCCTACCAATTTGTTGTTGTATATTACCCATCCATTGTCGAGGTTACTTTCCGTATTCCAATGCACCCTTCTTATGTCAATAAAAGTCGCTTCCTTATTGGTTTCCCTGAAAGTTAAGTCAATAGTGTGATTTATCGTTCTTATGGAGTCGTATGAAAAAGTAACATGTGATACTTATATGCATAAAGATAGTTGGAGGTGTAACGACCTTACGTCACTCCGACGAGTTCAAAAGATTATTACATGGTCTTTAAATGGTCTTTATGTATATGTATTACATATTTATATTGCTCACAGAGCCATATGGAGTTATATACGCATCTTATACATATATGATACTGATGATATTGTCCACAGAGGCCTACGATGTTATATACGCTATATATTATATGAAAGATATTGTCCACGGAGGCCTACATTGTTATATACACAATTATATTTCATTAATGTATATTATGGTTCACATAGGCATTTACGAGTTATAGGTTGTCTCATTTGGTTTCCTTTACCTTTTGATGCTCTCATTTATATTTACTTGCCTTACATATTTAGTACATATTTCGTACTAACGTTCCTTTTGTCGGGGGACGCTGCGTTTCATGTCCACAAGTTCAGGTATACGATTTGGTGAGCCTCCTCAGTAGGTCTACTATTCAGCTTTAGTTGGTGCATTACTCTTCTTTCAGAGTTGTTGATCGCGTTTTGGGGTATGTTTATATATATATGGTTATTTTGGGTATGTCGAGCCCCTGTCCTGACTTGATCCATATGGTAGTACTCCTAGAGGCTTACAGACTAGAGGTTGTTGTACATATGCTGTGTTGGGTCTTTTTTGCATACATGTTATGATTTCTTTCTGTCTTTTTATTTTTTTTGGAGGCCTTGTCGGCCTAGGTCTCGTGTCATGTGGTTCAGGAATTACAGTTGGTACATTCAGGCCATAGGGTGCCGGGTGCCGGCCACCTCCTCAAGGTTGGGGTGTGACACTTCATATCTTGTTTCTCATCATCACTGGAAGAACATTGCTTCGTACTCAATTTGAAGTGCATAGCTAAATATGTATTGACAACCTTAGTTTTGTCTGTGTTGAACCTGTGAAGTACTGTTGAGAAATCCAGGTTCATTGAAAACTTAGGTATTTAGGTGGAATACTATAACGAACAATATTAGAATCATGAAGAATTTCTCCTTCCCAAAATAATGAAACCTTAACAGTTCGAGGAGGAGACACCATTTTTTAAAAAATTTAGGAGTTGGATGATTTTTTCAAGAACTTGGAATTTAGATGAGTAAAACTTTGAAAATTGATGAGTCTTTCCCTCATCCAAAATTCATGTTAAATAGACAATGGATGAGTTCTTCCAATAATTGTCATAGTATTATGTCAAATCAAGCACGAATGAGTAAATGAATAATTGATTGCAAAATGCAACAATTTATTACGTAATTGGACTAAAATGAACCTTTTAAAAAACGTGGGCGGCCCTAGTTATAACAACCCCTATTGTACAGGAATTTCCTGCGCAAAAGGACTTAGTTGTGCCGTTACGATTAAGTCCTTTTGCGCAGTAATTTTCTGTGCAAAAGATACTTTTGTCACTTTTTAAAAAATGAGGTACTTTGATTGCTATTTTTTTCTTTTGGGTCATTTAAGTTCCGGACTCGATTGTTGATCAATCATATTTGAATTAATTTTTTTTTTAATTTCCAAGACGAACCAATCAATCACTAAAATGAAATTGGTTTGATTTGGTTATATTATATTTCAATTTGGACCTCTTTTTACTTCAAGTAATGATAATTGTGGCATCAAATTACAATATTTGACCTTAGAGTCGTAGATCGAGAAGAATTTTCAGTGCTGATAGAAACTATCTTGTTAAAAATTTGTAAAATTTAAGCATGTGTGCTGGTTGAAGAGTCTTTTTAATAAATTACTCCCTCCATCCAAAAAAAGAATGACGGCGTTCTTAATACAACCGTCAAATTAACGTTCAATTTAAACCACGAACACTGATTTCACCATTTTTTGAAATAAATTACGGACGACATAAAAAGTACCATACTTTTTTTTACATATTTAATAAACGGTTTGGCAAATGATAGGCAAATAAACAAAAAAAAAATTGACTTAGAAATGATAATAAGGTAATATAATAATAAATAGAGGAAATGAATAAAAAAGGATTTCATAGATTGAATTTTTGATATTTTTCTACTTAGAACTTATAAATAAAAAATTCTGAGGAGTACTGAAGCTAAGCACAAGAAATAGTTTTGTTGGAATGAACTGAATCCCTCCATCCTTAATTAGAGGTCTCAAATTCAAACTTTTAAATATAAAAAAGAATTTTAATAGGGAGCGTACCTAATACAAATATTGGATACTAGATAGAATACAAAAGAACGAGTACTGAAATGAGCATAAAATAGAGAAAGTCAAACCAAAACAGCTCAATTTCTAGTTTGGCCAACTTTCCCGGTAAACCACAATTATAGTGAGAACGTATTTTCAGTGCATTTGCTACTGATTCGATCACTTCTTCATCGTTAATCCATGTTCACTTTGAACCTTGCTTTGCACCGAGGGAAGGTCATCATCTAGATAAGAGAAAATTAAGGTTAAACTTTTCTTTGGTGGTCGCTTTGTGACTTATGTCTTGCTTAATTTAGAAAATAGCACGTAATTGAAATGCGTGTCCAATTCGGCTTGAGAAACTTGAATAGTATAATGACTGAAAAATATGTTACTTTATCATGCACTAATAATTGCACCTCATTTTCAGTAAGAGTAGTTCGATTTTGAAATTTTAAAAATTTAATGAATATTGAGCAAATTTAAGAAATAATAATACTTTACTCGTGACTACATGTGTAAACTTTAATTTCTATTGAACATATTTGATTAAAGCCGGATTTTTTTGTTTCTCATTCGGTGTTCGATATTCATATTGAAGCCTGACTAAATTTGGATCGCGCATTGCAGGACCTATTTACCGCATGAAATTCACGTGATATAGGTACTTAGTATAATCCTTCTTTTTTAAGCACATTACTTTGATTCTTACAACAACACATATATTAGGGGTGAGCGGGTCCGGATACCCTAAGTTTTTTTAACTACCAGGACTCTACCCAATAAAATATCGGTTCCTAAATTTACTACCCGGAACTTACCCATAGCAATCATTACCCGGAACCTGTAAAATTTTTCTCCAATGTGCAGAAAAACTCAACAGTTACACCTTATGAAGAAGTTGACATTAAAAAGAGAAGTATCATACATATTCAAACTTTCAAATACAATT
Organism: Anisodus acutangulus; assembly: GCA_029783415.1. NCBI lineage: Eukaryota > Viridiplantae > Streptophyta > Magnoliopsida > Solanales > Solanaceae > Anisodus > Anisodus acutangulus. Next base: position 11,199,142 of record CM056497.1, on the reverse strand, counting down.
TTTCAACTTCAATTAATTACTACTTTTTCTCAAACATCACTCAATTCATGTCCAAACAACTACTAAAAGAAATGAACTCATTGAAAGGAAAAAGAGGAACTTACATGGTAAAGCAACCTTGACACTTCACATCCTACAGAACAAAAAAAATCAAATAAATCGCACATCAATTTCAATAATGCAAAACACAAATTCATGATTTCAAAGTACATAAATACATTGAAGATTCGTTTTTACCATGAAGAAAGAGTTGGGAGATTGAACCAAACTCTTGAGTTTGTGCTTTCTCTTCTCATGCTCGACTGAAGGGTTCAACAAGTCGACATCATTTGGAAGAACCTTCAAAATCCAATCATAACAGATAATGTTAAAGCAAAATCTGATATTAGTTTGAATAGCAAAGAATGAAAATTTTGGTTAATTTTCTGGAGTGAGGAACAATGACAACAAGAGAGGAGAGGTTTAAAAGGGGTGTGGGTTATGGAAAATGGCTAGGGCTTCTGCCCTTTTGCTTTGTTTAAAGCTTAGTGGGCTGAGCTGGCTGACTGAGTCGACAAGACTCGGCCAAAAATATAAAGAAATGCCCCAAAGCCCAAACCTAATAATTTAAAAGGGGTGTGGGTTCATAGGTTCCGGATATCGATTCCGGATCCAGGTACCCTGTCGCTATTTACCGGAACCGAAATCGGACCCGACATTTATCGATTCCTAATTTTGTTACCCGGAACCTACCCGTTATTATAATATATCTATCCGAAACATATCCGTTAGTGTCAGTTCCGATCGAGTATCTGAATACCTTGTACCTGTGCTCACCCCTACCATTATATCACTGTTAACCAATCATATATGGAAAGAGTAAACAGTAATAAGATGAACATACGAATAAGGCCATCCAAATATATGACCAATTAAAACTTCGACACTTTTCAAAAATCAAAAGCCAATTGGAAAAGATAAACAAATCAATTCCCATCAGTCAAAGTATTGTTCCACGTTGTCTTCCACGATTTAATAATGTTCCATATTCCATTTTGATGTAACAGTAGTTAAAAATATAACGAACGAAAAAGAACAATATATTATAAACCAATTAAAAATATTATAATTTAAAATATATGTTTTGGCATGTTTGTCACATTCCAATTGGACGGAGGTAAGTTGTGGACCATAGGGTGATGACACGAAAATATACAGAGTCATAAATAAGCCGTAAAAAGTCACTATCCCAAATCCTAGGGTTTAGATCACATGTCAAATACCCAAAAGGAGAAAGTAGTACAAAGGCACTTGGGAAGGAGTTAGTCACTCTCATGCATGACCCAAACCGTTTACCGTGATTGAAATGATTGAGATCCCTCCATTTATAATCAAAGCTAAGGCTTTCGTCGGAGAGATATAACTCTGATTCTCAGCACATACATATTATCTGATATACAAATTGATCATGTGATTTGATTTGTACTAGAGATGCAGGGAAGAGCTAGAGAAATGACACCATAGCTGATAGAACTAAAGACAAGGTATCGACCGACAAGAAAGTAAAAAATTAATAATCTTCGAGTTCGAGCTAAAAAATCTCTTGGTAGGGAACGTTTTCCTCTTTAATGACAAGGTATAGACAGACGATAAAGTAAAAAATGATCCTCGAGTTCGAGCTGAAAAGCTCTTGGTAGGAAGCGATGTAAATTTTAAATTAATCAGACGAATGCATATAAAATACCAGATAATTACATTTAAAAAACCACTTTCATGAAGTGTTTCCATCAAGAGTGTTACATCTTACAACTTTGAAAATTACCAATCTGAAGAATGGAGGTGGAGTACAATGGTTCCTTTGTACAAAACAAAGGTGATATTCAGAGTTACAACAATTATAGGGGTATCAAGTTGTTGAGCCACACTATGAAAGTTTGGGAAATGATCGTGGAGATGAGGGTGAGAAGAGGCGTGTCTATTTCCGAGAACCATTTTGGATTCATGCCGGGACGTTCGAATACATAAGTCATTCATCTTATTAGGAGGTTGGTGGAGCTATATAGGGAGAGGAAAATAGACTTACATATGGTTTTCATCGACCTCGAGAAGGCATACGACAAAGTCCTTACGGAGGTTCTATGGAGATGTTTGGAGGCTAAAGGTGTACCTGTGGCGTACACTAGGGCGATCAAGGATATGTATGATGGAGCCAAGACCAGGGTACGTACAGTAGGAGGAAACTCGGAGCACTTTTCAGTGATGATGGGGCTGCACCAGGGATCAACTCTTAGCCCATTCTTATTTGTCTTGGTGATGGATGGACTGATGTGATAAATTCAAGGGTAGGTGCCATGGTGTATGTTATTTGCAGATGCCATATCCTTGATTGAAGAGACTCGCAGCGGGGTGAACGTTAAGCTGGAGGTTTGGAGACAGACTCTGTAATCTAAAGGGTTCAGGCTGAGTAGGACCAAGACAAAATACTTGGAGTGCAAGTTCAGCAACGGGAGTGACCCTGAGACAAGCGTGGAGGTGAGGCTTGAGACTCACGGCATTTCAAAGAAAATAAGCTTCAAGTACATCGGGTCGATTATCCAAGGGAATTGAGAGATCGATGACGATGTCACACATCGTATTGGGGCAGGGTGGATGAAATGGATGCTTGCTTCTAGAGTCTTGTGAGACAAAAAGGTGCCACCAAAACTTAAAGGCAAGTTTTATAGGGCAGTGGGTAGACCGACTATGTTGTATGACGCGAAGTGTTAGCCTGTCAAACACGTTGCACACCCAAAGGATGAGATTGACGGAGATGAGGATGTTGAGATGGATGTGTGGGCATACAAGGAGGGATAGGATTAGAAATGATGATATCCGGGGTAGAGTGGCAGTGGCCTCGGTGGAGGATAATATGCGGGAAGCGAAGTTGAGATGGTTTGAACATATGTGGAGGAGAGACACAAATGCCCCAGTGCGGAGGTTGGCTATGGACGTGTTCAGGAGGGGTAGAGGTAGGTCGAAGAAATATTGGGGAGAGGTAATTAGACGGGATATGGAGCAGGCGCAACTTACTGAGGACATGACCTTAGATAGGGGGTTGTGGAGGACACAAATTAGGGTAGTAGGTAGTCGAGCGCAGTCCTACTTACGCCTACAATCGGGTAGTTGTAGTGTTATTACTGTAGGCCCGCTTAGCATATCCTAAGAATAGACGTAGTATTGCTTTATAGCCTTCTGTTGTTTTATTTCTATTGGTATGCGTTCTGCAATGTACTTGGTTTATCTCATTTATCTGTGTTAGATACTGCTTCCTCTTTCTTCTTTTTCTTTTCCTTTTCAGGATGCGCTATTATGGCGTATTTGCGTTTGCTGTCAGCATTTTCATACTGCTTTAAATTTTTAATTTTTGACCGTGACTGACTGTTTTTTCTGCTTTGCTTGTCCTGAGCCGAGGGTCTCTCGGAAACAATCGCTCTACCTACCAGGGTAGAGGTAAGATCTGCATATACTCTACCCTCTCAGACCCCACGTTGTGGAATTTCACTGGGTATGTTGTTGTTGGTGGTATATATTGTGTAGAGAAGGAACTATTGAAGGCACATGCACGTATACTATATTGGGTATGGTTCGAAGTAAACTTTCGAGTGGCTTGTTTTTTGCTTCACTTGGAAATGTGTATGTAAGCAAGAAAAATTTGGCACAAGAGAGAAACAGAATTCTATTAACATACTTAAAATGGAGGTTAGGCCTATGTGTTGAGTCATGAAAGCTTCATTCAACTGTAATTGCTATGACAAATTAGGGCTTTGTATTAATCATCAGTGGACCCAATAATTATCCTTCTGTCTATACCAAACTATGATGGCTAATTGACGCATATTTATCATTAGTTCTCCAACCTGGCTATTAAGACGTGCTTTTTTTAACTAAAGCATTCACTTTGGTGACACTAAATTCTTTTATTTAATTCACTAGTGCAACTGAAAGTGCATATGTAGCTTCACTGAAGGAGAATTAATTAGTTGATAATTAAGCACAACTTATGAACACATTCTTAACTAATTAAGGCTAATCATAAGTATATTCTTTTTTAGGTTTGATCTCGATCTCTAATTAACTAACTTTGCTTATTAGGTAAGGTCGGAGTATTCAGAAAATCTGATTTCTAGTTTATTTAAGAACCTAACTCCAAAAACAAGATGATATCATTCCCCTATTATTGATATTCGGTGGTTCTATTTTCTAAAGTAGTATAATAATCATCGGTAAAACGTGCAGTTTTTTCTTCCATTTAACGTTATACTATATAACAAGAATTTTTGTTGTTGTAATATTCCCTTGTCGTGGTATTCCAGTTTTTTTACTGATATATAAACGGATGAACTTATCAATCTTGATCGTTACAATGGGCGATGCAACCGCATCAAACATGATATATATCAAGAAGACCAATAAACTACGATTATATACTAAATAAATTTCATTGAATTCAACAAATGTTGTCAATTTTTTAAGTCCATTAATGTAAAAGTAATTGAGAAATTCTTTTTAATTTCTTTTATTTATAGTTTCATTTCTTCTTGGTAATTGAGTAAAGGTAATACGTGTCATCTGTCAAAAAACTGACCAACCATTGGCTTTAACAAATGAAACATACATCTTCACGTTTTCTTACTCATTTACGTTCTTCAAGTTTTCTAGACCTTAAGAAAGGTACTTTGCAAAGTCAGATGATGTATATGCAAGTACTACAGTGGGGTTAATTTTTGCTAAAGACAAAGAAAATGTAGAAAATTGTAAACAAGAAACTACAGTAGGGAAGGCAAGAAATGAGTGGAAAAATATTACCCCGTTAGACATTTATACTAATCTAATAAATATAGGATATATATGTTTTTTACATAAACTTTTATCACTCTATTCTTGTTAATTATATCACATTTTACCCAAGTTATATTATTAACTATATCCAATTAATATGAGTAGTACGATTTGATAATATAAATATTGAATGTGAGTAAATTATTCGTAATAAGGTGCTGATTGGCAGACGACTTTGTCGACGGAAAGGAAAATGCAATTGAGAAATTTTTAGCCACAAATGACTTTTCATCTCTTCTTTATTTTTCCATACGAATATCTCATGATAAACACAAGGATCTATTTGGTCAATTTTAAAATCCGGTAGTCGAAAAATAATAGGACATAAAATTAGGTGAGGAAATTTAAGCTTTAAACTTGGAATTAGAATTTGTGTACGTTTGTGTTGGTACTTTTTTCTTTTCCACATTTGGAGTTTCAAATCAAACCAGCAACTTATGATAGGACACGTGACCTAATTTTAAATAATTGGCCTGTTAAGAATTGTCACGTTCAAACGATGCAGGTGGCGGAGATGAGGATGCTTAGATGGATGTGTGGTTATACGAGGAGAGACATGATTAAAAATGAAGTTATACGAGACAAGGTTGGAGTGGCCTCCATGACGGATAAGATGATGAAGGCGCGACTGAGATGGTTTAGGCATGTGAAGAGGAGGTGTGAGAATGCTTCAATTAGGAGGTGCGAGAGATTGACGGTCGCATGAGTTAGGAGAGGTAGAGGTAGATCGAAAAAGAATTGAGGGGAGGTGATTAGACAGGATATGACACAATTTTAGCTGACTGAGGACATGATCGTAGATAGGAAGATTTGGAGGTCGAAGATTGGGATAAAAGGTTAGTGAGTAGTTGAGTTTTATCGCGATGTATGTGAGAGATGTGGAGGGCTAGCCTCACCGTCTCATTTTCTCCTTGGCTTAGTAGTAGTATTTCGGTATTACTCTTATGTGTGTATTATTCCATTTGTCTTAGTAGTAGTATTTCAATATTATTTTATGTATTCTTTATCTAGATATTTTGTTGTCTTATTTTCTTGTATCCTGCCTTGACTGCATTCTTTATGAGCCGATGGTCTACCGGAAACCTCTCTAACCCACAAAGGTAGAGGTAAGATCTGCGTACATCATACCCTCTCAGACCCCACTTTGTGGCATTACACTGGGTATGTTGTTGTTGATTGAATATGAGATAAATTTATACCTTCAACCAAACTAAATTCTGAATATCCACCTTACCCAATCAAACTTAGTACTCCTTTATCTCAATTTATATAACACATTTTTCTTTTTAGTCAATTAAAAAAGAATGACATATTTTCTTATTCGGCAATAATTTGATTTTAAACTTTACCTTTTACGCTTAACGAGATAATTTATAACGGCACAAATATCTTTGATTTGTTTTAGATCAAAAGATTCAAAAGTATTTCTTTATTTTTTAAATTATGTGCCCAATCAAACTACATTATATATATATAAATAAATAATTGAGACAAACAGAGGAAATTTTATTTTGTCCTACCTCTAAGGTGGAATAAATTAGTTCAAAAAATTATAATTCCAAATCTATAATCCCAAAATAACTTTTTGCCTCAGAGTCTTAAGACGAGGTCTCCCGAAAACAGCTACTATCTACCAAGATTGATGTAAGGTCTGTGTACATTATATTTTCTAGACCTCACGTTGTGGAATTTAACTGGATATGTTGTTGTTGTAGTAGTGTTTGACTGAGATAATTGTTGATGAGTTGTGATGAAGTAGCGGAGTTGTTTGGTTTGCGAAACATGTACATCTGTAAATCACGATGCCATTTTTATGCTACACTGCTTAAGCTGCGATTTGTAAGGCTTGTGATCCCAAATATAATCAGATTAACAAAAAGTTGATCCAGACGCGCCCATTATTAAGCACTCAACTTGAAGAGCACTAATTTTTCTTCTATAAAAGCGAGTAAAAAGAACAGCAAAAACCAGCGAGTTGTTCATTTCTCATCCCGACAAAGCCTTAGATCCTCCGAGAATACCTCTCCCTCTTACACTCCATTTTTTTTTCTGCTTGCTTAATTTATCAAGAAGACTGTACTAAATTGCGCCGGGGTGTACACTACGCACCCCAATCCTCATCTTCTCCATATCTACCTCACATCACAGTCTCTAGCTTTCACTTTCACTCCCTCAAAGACTTTACACTCTATAATAATAACCCCCAAACATTTTCAAAAAAAAACACTTCTCCCAGCATTACCACATAGGATTTTTCAATCCACTCATTTTAGTGTTAATAATAAAATTCACACTAATATTTATTCACGAATGTGTATATAATTGTTGAAAATGGATCCACCTATTATTAATGAATCATCATTCTCGGCGGCCAACCCTTCTTCTTACAGCTTAGCTGAGATTTGGCCGTTTTCCACGGAGGCGAATGGTGGAGGAGGAGGCTTAGGTCTTAGAATGAGCAGTTTTAATGGTTTATTAGAAGTGGCTGCTAACTCCATTAACGAATCTACTGTGACGGAGCAGAGCGGAAGAAGCGGCAGTGGTGGTGTGAGGAAGAGGGATATGAATTTGGAGGATGAGTCTTCTAAGCTTGTCTCAACTAGTGATGCTAATGATTTGGTAATTATAATTATAGTAGTACTTAACTTTTTAAATTCCTTTTTTTGATGTGGATAGATTACTGTTGATTTGACACTGGAGGCTGTTGAATTAAGTACTTCCTCTGTCCTAATTTGTTTGAAGATTTAGTAGTTTGGGAAATCAAAGACTCTTTGTTTGACTACGATACTCTTTTTATATATTATGCATTATTAATTATGTAGATTTATAGTACTTTTTATATCGTTTTTAAATATGGAATTTTTATTACAAAATAACAGAAGAACCTAGGTTTAAAATTAAGTAAAAAAAAGCTGTTTTGCTGTCTAAAGGTGTTACATTTTTAATTAAATTTAATGTCTAAAAACATTTCTTTCCTAATTTGGTGATGAATTATACATCCTTAAGATATTGATTTTTGTCAAATCAAACATATGCTAACCAAATCCTTGAGGTGTAAGTTGATGATGGGTTGATTTCTCGTCACTCAACTAATAGTTATTATATTAGAAAGTCACGGATCTTCTTGATTTCAATTTTCTTCAACAAAGAAGGTAACTTTCTGAGATAATAATTATTAGTTGAGTAACTATATGAGAAATCAACGCGATGATGTATGTGCTAATTGGCTATTTACTTGGTGAACCATTTTCATTTGGATCAACGTTATATTTCATAACTCAACTTCCGAGTTTTCAGTTGACGAATTGTCTTCTGTTTTGAAAGTTTTTCAAATATTTTACTAATTGAGAATCAGCTCGTGGATTCATCTTGAATAGTTTTCAGATTTAATGAAGCTACTTATTGATTTTCATAATAATTTGAATTATGTTTGCAGCAGGATGGTTCAGTGGCCAAACGCCTGAAAGCATCCCAATCTAAAGAAGAAATTGGCGCTTCAAAGGTAGAAGCAGAATCCAGTTCCCAGACGGCTAACAAGGGTACTGAACAAAGTAGTAAACCTGAACCACCTAAGGATTACATCCACGTAAGGGCAAGAAGGGGTCAAGCTACTGATAGCCACAGTCTAGCAGAGAGGGTAATGCCTTCGCTGAACTTCCCTAACTTTAATTGTTTAATGATTTCTTGACATTGGCTGAGTAGAATGTTAATTTATCAGGCCAGGAGAGAAAAGATCAGTGAGAGGATGAAAATTCTGCAAGATTTGGTTCCTGGATGTAATAAGGTCAGTAATTTTTTTGAAGTTATCCTATTATCTACCTTGAGCTTATGGCTATATATTTGAACTATTGGTAGATATTATGTGAAGGGTGATATACTTAGCATATATACAGAGGGGAACCTACATCAGTATTTGTGTGCTCTATTAGATTGAATGCATTTTCATGTACAATTTGCATTTTTGCAAGATTTAATTTGTAAGTTTATTACAGGTTATTGGAAAAGCCCTGGTTCTTGACGAAATAATCAATTATATCCAGTCACTACAGCGCCAAGTCCAGGTAGTTCCTCATCTTCCCTGTATTAAAGTTGTTCTTCATAAACAACTAAAGTCATAACCTCATCCTCTTTTCCTTGATTGAACTTTCCAGTTCTTGTCCATGAAGCTTGAAGCGGTCAATTCAAGGATGAACCACCTTATAGAAACCTTTCCTTCAAAAGATGTAAGTTATTTGGTGTTCTTTATGATATTTTTTCTTTATCTAAGAAATCTGGTAGATGGAATCAGGCTTATGTTGATTTATAACACTGTATGTTTCCATCTGTTAAGCCTTTCAAATTTCGCAAGTCGATTATTAATGAAGGATAAAAATTTGCTGGAGGTTGTTTTATCTGTTATTTTGTTTAATTTAGATGTAGATTTGTTGGGGGGAGATTCAGATGATAAATTCCAGAACCAAAACTTTTGATAATGGTAGATATGTTTCACTGCCCACTTTGTATATCATAGTTGCTCATGGCTGCAGTTGAAAATCCTTTTCACCCAAAGACCCTGGACCTAGAAGTAAGTTAAAAAGTTTCAATCACCATGGTTATGAGAAATTATATGTAGTCTTTCTCAAAAAGAAAAAAGAGAAATTATGTGATAGTAAAATGAAGTTATCGAATTAGTTGATTCTGATATCTTCCTCAAGCATCCGAAGAATGCTCGACCTCTATGCAACCACATTTCTCGAAAGAAATGTGATGTTTTCTCTCTGGTCCATGTAGAAGCATGCGCGGAAACAAGGAAAGCTCGTGCTCTCTTTTGATTTGAATCTTTTTCATGTACTGATTAGCCATTAAACTGACTCTGATTCAATTATCTTGAGGTAGTGTCAACAGGAAGTCACCTGCATTAGTGTCCGCAGCATTGTCCAAATTGCATTTTTATGGAAGCTTGTACTTTAGATTAAGGTTCACCCGGTACAGAATCCCACTTCTTTGTCGATCGGATAAAAGCTGAGACTTTTCTTTAGTTAAGTAAACAAGGCAAATCATACCACCTGAGATAGCACCGCTTGTTTCTGGACTCCCGATACCTTCTCTTTATCTTTTAATATTGTTTTACTCTAGGCATTAATTTCGAGAAGACCAGTATAGAACAGCAAGGAATAAATTTATATGGTTAATTTAGTTTTAGTTAGTATCTAGCTTTAGAGTATAAACTGGAACCATTTCCGATATTATTTAAGGAACTTTTTATATTCACAACTTTCCAGATAGACTATTCTTTAGAAGCACAAAAAGGGCCTGTAGTCTGTGGCGAATTTATGTATAAAAATTGGGTCACGTGAACCCATGGTCACTCGAGTAAACTCGGTATATTGTGGGTATAATTCTCAAAATATATCTAATATTAACTGAAGGAACACATGGTCAAATAAGATTGAGTGGTGCACTGGTGAAGCACTAGGTTTAGTTCCTTAAGGTCTTGGGATCAAACCCAACTTGCTGCATTTTTGTGTCTTCCTTTTTTTCTTTTTATTTCTAAAGCCGTCTTTAAAAGCAATGGTGTACCCATTCTCTTGAAATTCTATATTCGCCTATGCCTGTAGTGACCACTTTTTCGTTTCTTTCCTTATCTTTTTGGGGTGGGGAAATTGGTCTGGAAGTTTATCACCATTTACAGTTTGCTACCCAATTCTGTCTTCACAGTGATGATGTTTACGGATAAGTATTGAAAGTGAAGTTTAAGCTTTTTGCGCCATTGCTAGATCTGCACTTTACCATGTGAAATAAAATGATGTGATATTTAGGACAGATGTAAACCTTTTCCAATAAGCTTGCATGCTATCTGGCTCCACAATAAAGTCTATGACGTACTTATTACTTCTTTTGCCCCATTTCCAACTTCCACTTTCCCAAGTTCTCTATTCCTCTCAATGTATTGTTTTCTTATGTATGATTTGTCCTAGTTGATTATGTAGAAATGTGTGCATATAGACTACATGATTTTGCTTCTCAACTCGTGTGACCTTATGCGCGCCACCTTGAATTACATAACCAAACCAAGTTCGCTTGACCAACTGAACTGCTACTTAATGTTTTCATTCATGCATCAACACTAGTTCTATTGATCTTTGCTGTGTTTTCAATGTCAAGTTAATCTCTAAAATATTCATATTCATTGCAACACAATCTAGTGGTCGATTCTTTTCATGTTTCTGTACGTTTAATTTGGGTGGAAAGCTTCTCACCACTTTACTGATTTCTGGGGTCCTCTACTTACTCTTTCAGCTAGCACCGTCAGCATTTGATGCCACTGGAATGATCTTTGGCACACAAGCACCGAGAGAATATGCTCAAGGGGCACAATCCGAATGGCTCCATATGCAGGTTGGCAGCAGTTTTGACAGAGCAACATGACGGATACCCTAATGAATTGGAACATTAAGTTATTCATGAACATTAGCCTTCCGATTCATCATGATGTATTTTAGGGAACCTTGGCATTCTTAAATGTGTAATCATAATCATCAGTATTTCCAGTAGAACTGTCTGTTTTATCTTTGTATGATCAAGGTCGTCTAACTCAAGTGTAACTGTACTATGTTGTATTGGTATAAGAAATAGACTACGCAGACTTTCGCTATACTAGATTACGCTGATGCCTTCCTATTCCAAACGCTTTGAACATGCGCTATGCTCAGAATATATTCTTGCTCAAAGAACAGAACAAAATACATAAGACAGCTAAACTAAATAAAGGATTGGGAAAAAACATATAAAAAAATGGCCTGAAATCGAGTATTTCTATTTCCACACTAATCTGGAAGCAGATAAGTGGTTATATTTGTAAAGATTCCGCAATAAAACCCAGAAGGAAAAGCAGAGGTTTGGCAGGCAGCAGAACACGATTCTTCTACTTTTTTAGCTGTGGGCCTGAGTAGCCAAACTACTACCCAGTTAAAGACCTAAAACTGGGTGGGTCTACAAAGATTTTGGCTTCACTAGGAAGGTTTGAGTCAGTTTAGGAATTAATAATGGGCGTCAGGTATATGTCTATTCTGACGGTTCTGATAATATATTTTCTTTTGTCCCTTTTTAAACTTTTTTTAATCTTTGCTCTAGGTTCTTAGGTAATGTACAAGTGTTAGGCATTTGCATAATTGCACTGTCACCGACCTCTAGCACACTTATTCAATATCATCATCTAATCAGGGCCTAAGGCCCCAATCCTAAAAAGAAGGTTCCCATCAAAAGAAAGGCATAAGTAATGGACCATAGGCCATAAAACCCCTCCCAACGGTTATCGTTGCATGGTTTGTGGCAGGCTAAGTCAAATTGTCAAATTTCCTTTTGTTGCTTTTTTGTGTACCAATGATTATGGCATGAGATGAGTTTAAATAGAGAAGCATGATCAGTGGGGATTCATATAGTCGACTATAACTTATTTGAGATTGAGATGTGTAGTTGTCGTTGTTGCTTTGTTGCTGTTGGATTAAGTAGAACGCCGGTAGAGACCGGAGAGAACAAATTTAATGGAACAGAGAACATGCTTTCCACCTTAAATTTGAAATTATAATGGCTACATATGTGTTTAAAATACTGTAGTCCTTGCAGCATAGACTCAATTGCATGTTAATTAGCACTAAAACAGTTGTTTTGACTTCTAAATCTTCCGTCAGATTTGTGACGGTAAAGATCTCTAAGAAGAGATGGTTTCTCTTTTTTACTTTCTTAAATCTTACTGGCCTCCAAGTAAGAATCTCAGCTGGCATCCACCTTATGGAGGTTTCATACTTTCATTAGCTTAAACGCACATTGAATTGCACTACAACAATAACAACAACACAGAGAAATTAGTCTTGGTAGCTGTTCCAGGAGTAAAATAATCAACTTTTCTCACTTATACAAAAGATTATTGCTATGTTAAAAACCTAAGAACTTTTATTTGAGCAATAAAATGACAGCTGTGGGATTTGAACCCACACCCTTTCGGACCAGAGCCTAACTCTGGCGCATTAGACCACTTGGCCAAACTGTCTTAGCTAATATGTATTAATCTTAGTAATCGCCAGATTAAATTATATATGTTTAAAGTATATGACAAGTGATAGCTAACAATACATTGTATATGTAAAAGATATGGAGAAAAACAGCATGACTTATTTGTAAAGAGTAATTGCAAAAGAATAGAATCATTTGAGTACCCAAATCTACAGATCCATATGAAGAAGTAAGAATGCTTGTTGCTCTTCTGCATTATTGATGATAACACAATACATTAACATACCTGGAGATCTATGTACCAGATGAACATTTGAACAAATACACAACTGAACCTGAGAGAAAAAGTTCATGTTTTCGACCTTTTCTTTTCCATTCTGTTATTCAGCTGCTATAGTTTTAACTTTTAAGCACCAAATTTGGCCTTGATGCCATCAATAACACTTGCTTCAACTTGAAAGGTCTTAGTCAACACATCAACAGGAATTGGAGGCTTGGAAGCAAATAGTGTAGTTGGAGTACCACTGCACCTGGCAAATGACTGTTAAAAGCTGTGATTGTCATTGCCTTCAACTTCCCAACATTCATTTGGAAATGCACTAGTCCTGCAGTCAAAACTTTGATATAAAACACGTTGTCCGTTGTCATGAATCCAACGAATAGTTTCCCTTTAATGACTACCCCGGACTAAGTTGCACGAGGGTGTGAATGGGGTGGATTGAGTCCTCCTGGGGCATAGTCAACACGATTCATAGAGAGAATTAACGTGTTCAACCCTGGGAAAGAAAGAACATTTCCTGGTGCCACGCTGAATCCGAATACATTATCCGTGTTACCCTCTTTGCTTAGGCCATCGAAGAAGAAGTCATCCGATGTAACTTGAGAGGCAGGCTTGCAAGGAAAGCCGTTAAGAGATGTTGTATCGTTCAAAATTCCAACACAGAAATCCTGCAGTGGATCAGGATCAGCACAGTGTGAAGGAAACGGCAGGATTGCTAGAATAACCAACACTAATGCCACACGAGTAAGAAACCCGGAGTGAGACTTCAAGGCAGCCATTGGTTTAGTGTTGTAAATGAAAATTGAGATTCAAAGAATAGTGTGGAACTGTACAAATGGTACAGGAGTTCAAGGGCTATTTATTTGTCAAGCCAGAAACCAACCTGCTAAAATCAAATCATATACTATACATAAAGAAGGAAATTTAGTTGAGGTTAGTTGGCCCTTTTAACTATAGATAAGTGCAATGTCTCAACTTCAGGAAATAGTCAATCAAATTGTTAGTAAATTTAACTTGGGGATTACGACCTCTGTGAATTATTGAATCATTTGTCAAAGCTTGAGAATCATTCAACTTCTTTCTAGTCAGGTGGTTCATCATCCTAGTCCTTCCTATGGTACAACAAGTCAATAGAGACTTCTGTCAAGACTGTTATGGTCAGGGGGCTTCGTATCAAAAAATGGTCAGGAAGAAAAAAAGGGAAAACCTGGAAATTTTGCAAAAGACGAAATACTGAAGAACATCATTACCCGGTACCTATGCTAGTGAGGAGCAGGTACCTCTTGGAGTTAGTCGAGGTGCGCGCAAGCTGATCGAACACCACGGTTATACAAAAACCTATGAAGAACGTCATTTGCCCTTCCATCTCAAACATTTAGCAGAAAATTTTAGGTCTTCTTGGAATCACAACCACATATTCTTCAGTGAGTTTGATAAGTCCATAATGCCATTAGTCACTTTCTTCATATGTGAGTTGTTAAAGAAAATATTCTTTTAGTAGAGCTACCTAATAGTGATGTTAGTTCCCGGATATATTTTTGCCCATTTCTTGTTTAGTTGAATACTTTAAAGGCCACTCTACTTTCTGGAATAGAAAGGAAAGTTGACAACTTGGATCTATAACAACAGAACAGCATTGATTAGGTCATTTTTCACACCTAAAGGAAATTTTAGCACACGAGGACTTCTTCCATAGTTCCATTATGTAGAAAAACATGCAAATATTCAAAGATCAAATTTAGAAATGATCACCTTAACTGAACCACCCCTTTTATTTTCTTTTTAACTTACACTATTAGTAGAACAAAGGAAAAAGATCAAATTGGAGGAAACTGGAGTAGTTAAACCTACCCGAGCCCGATATTTTTGTTAAATAGGCTTGACATGTTCAACTAAAACTCAAACACTGGAACAAGTCGTTTATTAGCCTGATATTGATTATGATTCTAAATCCTAATCAATTTTATTGAGATGATTACGTCCATATTAGTTGGAGTATTACTTTCCCATAACGTGATTAGACTAACACATGCTGTCAACAGTACCTTGGAAGATTTAATTAATTTCATCGACTATGCCGCAATATGGTAACATTATGACGAGTAGCAATCCCATTTGGTAGATGACATAGGACATTAAACATTACACTAAATAAATGAAATGATACAGTTGGGTCGTAAGTGATGAACAAGCAAGTCTAAAGGGCAAATTAAAGAGAATTGCCCTTGAACAACCAGCTTTAAGAACCCTAATTGGGATTCAATAGATTAAGAAGAGAGAGGAGAGTTGTATTGCATTAGAACAATCATTGAATGACATTACAATGGCTAATTCTATCATTTACAGGCTTAGACACAATGGGTGGGAAACTAACTAACTAACTAACCGAAATGCTAATATCCAGCTCATCAATTACAATTGAATTAAGAATGGTAATGCACATCTAGATCATATCATGAAAATGATGCATGGATTTAGTCAAGTATTTGGTTGTTCGTATTCAAATATGAGATGTAAGGATACTTGAATATCGTACCATTTTTCTTTTTGGAACTTGATAACTTAGGTTTTTCAACTCTAGCGTTGGATAGCATTCAAGTCAATTCAGTGTTTTTACGTTGTATGGACAATAACGCTAATAACAATACCCTTTCATTTCCTTGGTATTTCATAGTATTGACTATTGAGTATGATCTGAGTAATATTGTTAACCACGTCCAACTATCAATAGTCTCTAATATGACATGCACTTAAAATGTTTCCCAATTAAAAGGGGGATAAGAGGATTCTAAAAGGGGGATAAGAGGATTCTAGGAAGAAACTGATATGTTTTACTTACAAATTTGTATAAATTCAACTCTGGTCCAGGATGGGAAAACCTCACTCATACCAGGTGTACACACAAATCAATATATGCAAAACACGTGTCTTTTCATATAAACCTTTATATATAAAATAAAAACTATGGTTAAGCGAGAAATATTCCAACTTTCATAGCACTTAAGGTTAAATTGATGGTTTGTTGTAAACGCTAGGTGAAGGTTAATCTCCAGGATACAAATTTCAAGAGGTAGGTTTAATGGTAATTCGTATGTCACCACAAATCAATGGTTCAAATCAATTGACATAAATGCTACCAAACTTACAAAGACATATTCTTTCATCAAAGAAACCTCTTCCTCCAGATGCTATTTCTCAAGAGAACAAGCCTTTATCTTTGTTCATGACTTCTAGATGCAATAGTGTTAGATACTCAAATCACAATTCACTTAGGACTGATTCCATCCCAACCTCTCTCTGAGGTGGCTGTGATGGGAACGATCATGAGGCTTGTGCATTTAAGAAAGCATAATTTCAATGGCATATCTCCAGCGCAGCTGGACTAATAGGAATCACACCGGAAGGTGATACAAGTGCATCCACAAGAATATCATTTGGAGATAGTGGTATTGTACCCTCGTCCACTATCTGCACCGAGTAAGAAAGTGCAACTGCAGTCCAAAAGTGAAAAGTCACTAAACAAAACAAAGTACGTTTTGTGGGTGTGAACTAAGAAGAAGCAATGGTGAACTGGCAAGTAATCCTGGAAAAAAGCAGACAGACATACTTTTGAGAGGTTGCTTCCAATTCCGCTCCTCTGCAAGCTCTTGATATCTTGATAAAAAGGTGTCATAGTAGCTATTTTTGTCAAATCATGAAAAACGAAGGATCATCAACAAGAGGACAAATATGTAAAAATGCATTGAAGACTGAACAGGGAAAACCATGTAACTACGCTTTTTCTTATTGTGTTATTCCTTTCTTTCTTTAACAGGTCACTCTTCTCCTTCCTTTCTTGTACTTTTTCTCTATTTTATCTTCATCAAAGCTGTTACTTCTGCAGAAGAAGAATTAAAGAGACAAAGGGATAAAACCTACCCTCCACCGCGGCCCAAACGTCTTCCAGCTTTGTCAAATGCAAGTCCTGAGAGAGAGAGAGAGAGTAAATATATAATAGCCAAAAGCAATATAATTGCCAATTATTTCAAGCTTCGAATCATTTAAAGTTTCACAAGTTAATGCCAAACATTAACGTACTTAAGAGAGAGAGAGAGTAAATATAAAGTAGGGGTGAGCACGGGTACAGGGTACCCAGATACCCGACCGGAACCGACACTAACGGGTAGGTTCCGGGTAGATATATTATAATAACGGGTAGGGTCCGGATAGTAAAATTAGGAACCGATCAATGTCGGGTCCGGTTCCGGTTCCGGCAAATAGAGACAGGGTACCCGGACCCGGAACCGATACCCGGAACCTATAAAATATTAAATATTTTTACTTTTTTTAGAAACATTTGGACCACTTTTAACTTTCTCCAAAATTGTTTGTTGCACGCCTACACATTGATTTTCCCCACCCCAAGACGTAAATATTTTAGCTTTTTCACCCCTTTATTCTAGAATGCTCTTTGTGCCCTAAGAGAAAACACTCAAAACTCTCTCAATAACAATGGCGTTTTAGCTACACCACCGAGCTTCATCGTCGTCGTTGTTGAAGCTTTCTCTCAGGTACTTTCATCGTTGTCGTCATTGAAGCTTACCTTTGCCTCTTTCTCTCCCTCGGTTGTGTTCACGTCATTCCTAAAATGCATATGGGTTCATATCTAACTCTTCAATTTCTTTTTAATATCATATGCTTCTGTTCTATTTCAGGCGATACTCATCTTCAATTTGTATTACTTTTTAATTTGAAATGTAAATCTATTTTTAAAATTTGTGTATATTTTTGTAGTTGTGAAGATGAAATTTAGGGATTTACTAGTATAATAAAGCTTTTCTTTGTGTATCGAAGAGCTTATGAACACGAAAATAAGTTTAATTCAGATATTTTCAAATTTATTTTGAAATCTTCAATTAATTGAGTGTCAAATTTGGCTTGCAATTTTAGGTTTTGGTTACAAAATTAGCTTTTCTAAAATGAATAAGTTTTCTAAAACTTCTTATAAGGGTACTAAAAACTCCGATTGCAGGCTAAAAAACTACTTGATGAAATTATTTTAGAACTCTTTTTTATTCTCATAGGCTTAAAAATTGTTGCTTAATTTGTGTTTTTTATTTACAGGATACCCGGGAACCTACTCGGATCCTGCGGGTCCGGGTAGGTTCCGGGTAATGATTGTTACGGGTAGGTTCCGGGTAGTAAATTTAGGAACCGATTTTTACCGGGTAGGGTCCGGGTAGTTAAAAAATATTAGGGTACCCGGACCCGCTCACCCCTAGCCAAAAGCAATATAGTTACCAACTATTTCAAGCTTCGAATCATTTAAAGTTTCACAAGTTAATGCCAAACATTAATGTACTTAAGAGAGAGAGAGAGTAAATATATAATAGCCAAAAGCAATATAGTTACCAATTATTTCAAGCTTGGAATCATTTAAAGTTTCACAAGTTAATGGCAAACATTAACGTACTTAAGAGAGAGAGAGAGAGAGTAAATATATAATAGCCAAAAGCAATATAATTACCAATTATTTCAAGCTTCGAATCATTTAAAGTTTCACAAGTTAACATTAACGTACTTAAAAGAGAGAGTAAAAATATAATAGCCAAAAGCAATATAATTACCAATTACTTCAAGCTTCGAATCATTTAAAGTTTCACAAGTTAATGCCAAACATTAACGTACTTACCAGGCAAAATTAACAAATCAACAGGCTCACTTGCGAACAAGACTGCAACAACAAAAAGTTTTTCAATTACTAGCATTAAGTCCACAATGCTGCTTCAATCTTCACCTTTGAAAGAAAACTGGGCAGAAATAAATGTATGAACCAACAAAATGTCCAAAATATGAGCTGTAAATCCAAACATAACCCAGAAAATGTACCATTACTCTGTTACTATCTTATGATGTAGGTCTAAAAGACCAGCACTCTTTTTTCTTTTTTTCCTTCTTCTTGTTTGTTTAAGTGGAAAATTTGACACTTATTTCAACAATAATAGTACAATACAAGGGCACACCAAAAAAAGGCATAAGTTTCAGAGATGCCAAAGTTCATCTTGTACACAACAACAACATACCTAGCGTAGTCCTTTTCATCTTGTACAAATGAACCTAAAAATCTGCTATGCTCTTTTCAATTTGTATCAAGTATATTACAATCTTTGATGGTCAATAGAAGCAGACAAAATCCGTTTAACGCTTTCACCTTTATTATCCTGTTCATGTGTTGCCTGTTTTAGACAAGTGCTCTACTTGCACTGAGGCACACCCAAAGTGTATACCATCACATTGAAAATGATTTCCTATAAGAAGTTCCCCTGATAGCCATGAATTTTTGTAGAGTGGCAGGTGTGTAAACAGAGAATATCCTATTAGTTCTAGAAACTAACTAGTTTGGCTGGCATTTATTTACTTAAAAGGAAGGGGCATATACCTGAAGGAGCCTCTAACAACTACTGTGTAATAGCACCTAAGGGTGTGGGCTAGTGGTTAATGAAGTGGGTTGAGCACCATGAGTTCTCAGGTTCAAATTTCAACATAGACAAAACACTAGGTGATTTCTTCTCATCTGTCCTAGCCTTGGTGGACATAGTTACCTGATACCGGCAAAATAACTACTGTGTAATTGTAACAACACAAATGAGAAAAAAACAGAAAAAGTTTCACTTTGAACAAGAGACGGACAACTAAATCTAACATGAGGCATCCTATGCACTAAATAATTTAATCAAGGCGTGCACATTAGGAAAGTTGGTAAAACATTTTAGCAAGGATTACCCCAAAATAGCAACTTAATCAGTTTACTGAAATGAGACAAACTTCCACAGACAGAGAGTGAATTGTTCCTCAAAATTCAATGAACTACTAGAGGTTTTAATTTGTTGAAAGTTCAAATAAAACAAGTTGATTATGGGCATCTACCTATAGTTTCAGCATCCAAAAAAGTTACAGCAGTGTAAAAAAAAAAGAACTACTAGTATTTACAAAGGAAAAGTAAATGTACCGTCTTCACGTTCATTTCCATCAGCATCTAATGGAGCTGGTTCCAGAATGTCCATTGAACTTGCAATCAAATCCTCAGTGCTTGAGATGCTAAGCATTCGCATGTTTCTGTTCCTATCCTCCACTCTTGGAACAAAAAGCTTCTTTCGCATCTGCAAATCCTAATCTTATTTGATAATGGGAAATGAGAACAAGAACTAAGTTCTATAACAAGTGAAATACTAAACAATGAAGAAAAAATAGAATTGTAACAAATGTTGCCACCTAGTGCTTAATAAAGAAAAATAGCCTTTCCAAATAGTGGTAGAATTAGCACAATTGCACAAAGCAACTGTCTTTCAATCACCTCAATAGGTTTGAAAACCATCTAGTCTTTAAATAGTCAGTTCCTCATAGATATAGCATAGGGCATATATCAATTAATCAATCAACCACGACTAAATCCCAAACCAATTGGTTCCGTGAGCCTCAGAATTGTTATAAACAAAAGATTGAAAGGATAAACTCCTACCATCTTCCACAGCCAAAAATTCTGCAATTTTCAAATGACAATTCTGATGCTTTCCCAGCTATTTAAACATTTTGATGGATTAGAAACACACCTCTGGATGGCTTGTGAGAATATGAGACAGTATTCGGGTTGTATCTACTTCTCGCAAAACACTAGAGCTTATGTAAGCGCACAATCCCTTGCAAGCCTTAAACCATGGAGCCTCCAATACAATTCTTTGTATTGCTTCATCTAATCAGTCACATCGAAACCAAACTATCAACATACATTCAAAAGGAAGACAAATAAAACAATTTCTACAACAACCAACGTGTATTGAAAAAAAGTTACTCCCTCCGTTTGAAAATGTTTGTTGTACTTTCCTTTTTAGCATGTTTAAAAAATGAATGTCTCTTTCCTTTTTTGCAACACTTTAATTTCAACTTTTCACGTGGCATATTTTAAGAGCTAAACATTAAAGGATATTTTGATACATTTTGCAAATGGTTAACTTTTAATACCATACCACAAAATTTAAAAGTTTTCCTCTAGTTTCTTACACTTTGTATAGAGTAAAAACCAGACAATCATTTTGAAACGGATGTAGTACTACCTTCTTGGGATCTAAGGGTGGGATCCATGGATTTGAGATCTCTTTTAATAACCGAACGGAGGGCTTTTTTCTGCTTGAAGATTGTGTCCAAATGGGCAGCGTCGGAACTGAAGCTTTTCTCTCCGGCGGTGCTCATGGAGGAGGTTTGACGGCGGAGGATGGCGGAGCGGGTGGTGGACAGTGCTACTGCAGTAGCTGATGTGGCTACTGCCCAAGGAATGGTCATCTAATCGGCTGTCGTGCGTGCGCACACGTGATTTATGTGTGCTTTTTCTCACGTTTCGAAATGCCCGTATTTCTATACTACGCTGATAACACTTGGATTAGTAATATGCGTCCAATTTTAGTTTGTATGAAAGATAGTTATTCAATTTTACTTATTCATTTTAAGAAA
The DNA here is from genome assembly GCA_029783415.1 of Anisodus acutangulus. NCBI lineage: Eukaryota > Viridiplantae > Streptophyta > Magnoliopsida > Solanales > Solanaceae > Anisodus > Anisodus acutangulus. The sequence goes on along the minus strand of CM056497.1, from coordinate 11,177,529 downwards.
TTAATATTTTATATTTATTTTATTTTTATCATTTATTATTAGATTAATAAATTCAAAAAATATTAATAATTATACAATTTTTAAAATATATTTTTATTTATTTCGATCATTAGATTACTTATCAATAATTAGAGGTGATATAGTAAAATTATCATTCTATTTTTTACTATTTAATAAGCGTGACAAGCCAAAATATGACAAATAAAAATGAACGGAGGGAGTATCATACATACTTATAAAATATAATTTATTTTAAGAGATTTAATATTTAAAATAACGAGAAGTTATTGATTTGTGTTTTTTCAATGCTATCTTTTCTAATTAGTGGAGTGCTTATTAAGTGAGATATTACAAAAAAAAAAAAATAACAGGGTGTGGCCATTGGCTAGTGTAGACAAATATTCTTATAATTGTAATTAGGAATTTTTAAATATATTTCTTCAGGGTTGTGCGTAATATGAACAGAATGAAGTATTTTGATACTTGGCTATATTGATTGGCCAATCTTTGACGGTAAGAACTAAGAACATGATTTCTCATATGAATCGTTCGCGAAATAGCTTAGGATTAATTGACAACATGTTATGTGCCGTACATTTTCTTTTAACAATTGTGATGACTAGTTCTATCATTACATGCGATTTTATGTTGTAAATATGGATTCTTGTTAAAGTGAGTTAAAAGTATAATACAGTAACTAATTTTAGTATTAAAAGACAATTTACATATAGAATATATCTAATCAAATTTCATCATATTGATTGCAAATCAACTTCGAATAGTTCATATAAGTAAGGCTGGTCAACTGGGCGGGTCGGCCCGGTCCCGACTAGACCCCTCCCCGACCCCGGTTTCGCCCCTACTCCGCTATAAAAAAAAATCAGTAACGGAACTCGAATCGGAATGGGACCTAGGCTCGTCCCTCCCGCCACAGTCCCGCTACGCCCGACCCGCCCCGGTCCCGCCCGATCCCTCCCCTTTGCAAAAATCTGATCGTTGCACAACGACCATTTTATATTTTGGCCGTTGTGCAACGGCCATTTTTGGCCTCCCCCTACTCCCTTAATATTTATTTTTAACATTTAAGTTAATATATTTGCACTTTAACCCAATTTTTCAACTATAAATACTTCATTTTCTCTTCATCTTTCTCATAAATCTTCCTACAATCTCTCTAATCTCTTAATCTATCTCTCTACAAGTCTACATTGTCTACTAAATATTAAATATATTTATTCATTTGTATAACTACATCAAAGTTCAAAAATTGGGAGTGAAGTTGACAACTAGCTTGAGGATCATCCATCGAACAAAATTTCAATTTTCAACCTCGATTACACGTCGGCGTTACGTCGGCATTTGGTACATTCATTCCTTCATTAAATTATTATTGTTTATTTATTTTAATTAGCGCACTTAATTTCATTATCTTTAACTATTTATTAGCACAATTAAAATGGAATGATTTAGAGGTATGTTTAAGGGTAAGGATAAGGCTTCTTCTAGTATGGGTAACAAGGGCAGAGGTACTTCTTCTAGTCATCCTATTCCTAGACAGGATGATTTGGTTGATTACACACGTATAAATGAAACTGAATTTTTTTAATGATATGCCATTAGAGTTAGACGACGAGATATTTTCTGAAACTCAACCGGACCTTAATATAGAAGATAATATAGATGACACACCCACTAATCTAAATGACACACCCACTAGTGCACCTCAAACTGGAACGCCTCTTATTCCTCCTAGTATGAGACGAGGCCCAATAAAATGAAAATTAAAATCAAATGTATGTATTTTTTTTTATAGGGACGAAGAGAATCAAGTAGTTAGATGTCAAATTTGTAAAAATATTTATAAATTTAAAATGGGAAAAGGTCAAGGTGGGACGGGAGGTTTATTGAGACACGTACAAAACTTTCACAAAGCTAGGTGAGACCAATACCTGGCTGAAAAATTGGGTGCGCCAATGCCCTCTCAGTCGGGACAAGGTTCACATACTGTCCCGGACCAAGTACATGGGCAAATTTACCCTATGACGGGGGAATTGTAGGCCCTAAATACGATAAACATAGAGATAGAGAAGCACTAGCAAAATTAGTTGTGGTAGAGGGTTTGCCTTTTTCTTTTCCATCCTCTCCTGATTTTATTCATTACATTAGAGATATGTATAATCGTGTTTTTAACGATTTTCCTAGATCAACTGTTATGAGAGATATATTTAAATTTGCACATGAATATCAACAATATTTACGTTATTCCTTATATCAATTTCGTGGTAAAGTATCTATCACGTATGTCGTAGTACTAACGACCATGATTATTTTACTAGGTGGAATTCTTTATACGAACAACTACTTGTTGCTTATGATTATAGAAGACCTATAACTTTATTTTTTAACACCCATAATCGAAATCCAACTGATATGGTTGTGGATAACGATTGGGAAAATTTTTTAGAACTTATTGTATTTCTAGAGAAATTTTTTCAAGCAACAAAAGAATTTTTCGGTATATATTATCCTACTATTTCAACTATGTTATTTTATATAGCTCTAATATTTTTATTACTTAGTGAATATATGGAAAAAAACCAGCTTATAAGGCCCCTATTAAAAAATGTTTATCAAATTAAAAAACAATTATTCATATTCCCACTATTTATATTATTGGTGTTGTATTAAATCCAACTATTAAAATAGACAGTTGTAAAATACTTGTTGAAACTATTTATGATTGTATAACCGTACTTCCACTTTCAACTCTAAAAAATTCAAATGACCCACCACCTATTGAACAAACTAAAGAAGTGTTGTCTAGCATATAAGATGAATACAAAAAAATATATAGGCATTACCAACAAGAAAGTACTAGCAACCAACCGGCTTTCATACCATCTTCTTCTTCTTCAACACAACCTCAAAAAAGACATGTCGTTTCTGCAGCTAGTATTGAAAGTCTTAGACATAGAATGTATAGTGGTAACACTACTAACCAAGTTAGCGAGTTTGATGTTTTTGTTTTGCAGGGTATTGTACCGTACCAAGCAGTTTTCAATGAAGAAGGACGTGAAGACTTGCTGAAATATTGGAGGGAGAATGAGAAGACATTTTCGACACTTTCAAAGATGGCCTGAGATATGTTGAACATTCAAGCGTCATCAACAGCGCCTGAAAGCGCTTTTTCTGCTGGCAAATTTCAAATAGGAGAACATAGACACTCATTAGCGGGAGACAGCTTGGAGATTGCAGTATTATTCAGAGATTGGATACGAGCGGATCGGAGAAGGTGCGGTCAACCGGAGATCAACGAAGAAGAAGACGAAAAATACAATGAAATCTTATCCGACGAAGATGGAAGCGACGTCGAGCAATTTGACCAACAAATATCAATTCCAACCGAAGAACCACAAGAAATTATAAAGAAACTAGAAAAGGTGTTTTTAAATATGTAATTTTTTTAATTGCAATTTTACTATGTTATTTGCAACTTTCAATACCACAAAGTTGCAATTTTGACAATTGTATTACAAAAAAATCATATTTCTATTAAATAATATAAGAGGCACAAAATAGCATTGAGATGTTTTTATTACACTATCTTGTTCAATTATTGAGGTTTTTATATATATGTTATTTTAAAAAATTAAGTGCAAAAAAAAAATCAGAAAAACCCGACCCCGTCTCACCCCGACCCGATAATACCGGTCCCCTTTTCCGACGGGACCGGAAACGGGACAGGACATCGGCGGATCCCGCCAGTCCCGCCCTACCCGTCCCGTTGGGTCCCGGCCCCGTACCCGCCCCGTTGGCCACCCTTACCTATAAGCCAGCGGAAACATGTTTTATTCAGATTAACCTATAATTTCCTTTAAAACAGCATTCTTAGTAGTACTCAAGTATACTTCCATGTATATAATAAAAACTATAAAAAAAAAAAAAAAAGAGGAAAATAATCCCAAATACAAGTAATCCGCAGTTTGCCACCTAGGATCCGGGATGAAAAATAAATTCACAGTTGATATTTGCACCAAATCATATTAGTTTTTCTCTATGTGCATGCTTTGATGCGAGCACGATTGATGATGACCACCAATTTAGTTAATTGATCCGCCAAGCACTTTCCTATTAATTAGTTAAACAAGAAAGAGTGACTATTTGGTACATATAGCTGAAATCCACAGCACCACTCAATTTTTGGAAACATTTACATTAAGGAAACAGTCTTCCTTTCTTCCTTCTACACAGATACTAGAGAGAAATCAAGAGCTAGGTCATGATCTGGGGTTTACTTTAGCCACCAAGATCATGATCTATCTCATTTCATTCCTTGCCTTTTGATCACTGAATTCTTAAAATTTCCAAAAGCACATTCTTTGTCTTGATTTTTGTTCGGGTGTTTTTATTAGACAAAAGTTTAAGGTAAAAAGAATGGCTTCACGATCTTTTAAACGTTTGGTTGAACAAAAGATGGGAAGAGTTGGTTTTTTCTTCGTATATGCTGTTCTTGAATGGGTGATGATCCTTATCCTTTTCATTGATGGCTTTCTTGCATTTTTCACCAATGAATTCGCCAAGTTCTTTGAATTGAAAGTCCCCTGCTTGCTCTGCACGAGGATCGATCACATTTTCATTAAAAGAAACTCCAGTTTCTATTACAACGATTCCATTTGTGAAGGCCACAAGAAGGACATTTCTTCTCTCGCGTATTGTCATGTCCACAAGAAGCTTTCTGATATTAGGAACATGTGTGAAGGCTGCCTTCTCTCTTTTGCAACAGAGAAGGAGGCTGATTGTGATAGGTACAAGTCATTAGTTGGGATTTTGCATAAAGACATTGATTGCTTTGTGGATGATGATCAAAGAAAGTCCACTAAATCAGTGAAGAATGAAGAAGAGGTTATCAAAACTGGAAGTGTTGTCGTCCTGGATTGTTCTTGTTGTGGGGAGCCTTTGAAATTGAGGACTAAATATTCACGGAACTCATCTATAAATGGAAATCATTGTTCTCAAGCTCCTGCCCCGTCTCCTCGATCTCCCTTAACGTGGAAAAATGAGGAATCGGGCAACATGGAATTGCCTCATATTCAGTACACAAAGCTCAAGTTTATCTCAGATAATGACTCAGACCTTCCAGATGATGAGGGTCACCAGGATGCAGGTACCTATTTGTCTTGACTATTTCAATGGCAACTTTTACAATTAGAGTTTTAACTTCTATCAAATGTCATTATGTATAACTTAAATCCTTACAATTATCATTACGACTCATAACCTCATTCATTGGTAGCATATATGAGACTGTTATTGTTAAAGGAGATAGTTATAATATTATTTGGGGGTGGGGAATAGTTATAATTTTGCCCGTTATTTGTCTTTGATGCTTGTGGGATTACACCGGGTATGTTGTTGTTGTTGTTGTATCTGTCTTTGATGCTACAAGATTTGGTTATGGAATACCCCCTTTAGTCAGCTTTGTCGTTCTGACCGGTAGGCTATACAGCGAACCTGCCTTGCTGACATCTAGGATATTACATTATAGTTGCGCTTGCCCTCACTTAGAAACTCTAAGCCCCCTATTAGAGCAAGGCATGCTTTTCTATTAGCTGGTGGATTTTGTCATTCTTCTGATGATAAGTTGAAACTAAGGTGTTATAGTCGGCTAATATTTCAAATGTGTAGCAGGTAGAGAGGATATTAAAGCGGCTACTGTCCCGCTGCTACCAGATCCCGAGGACATACATGACGAATCTTGCAGAACCCCAAGTTCTGCAAGAAACAAGTTCTTTGGGATCTCATTGTCAGACTCTGCTCAAGCCAGTCCTAAGTGGCCTCATAGGCCCAGAAAATTGGGTGGTGATAAGAGTGAATTCACCTCAGATCCTAATGACACAAGTGCAGTGAACGAAGCAGATGATGACATCTTGCATCGCTTAAAGAGGCAGGTCCGTCTGGACCGAAAGTCTCTCATGGAACTCTACATGGAATTAGATGAAGAAAGAAGTGCCTCTACTGTTGCAGCAAACAATGCCATGGCCATGATCACGCGTTTGCAAGCAGAGAAGGCGGCAGTCCAAATGGAAGCCTTGCAGTATCAGAGAATGATGGAAGAGCAGGCAGAATATGACCAAGAGGCCTTACAAGTCATGAAAGAACTAGTTTTGAAGAGAGAGGAAGAGATAAAGGTCTTGGAGGCTGAACTCGATACCTACAGGGAGAGATATGGAGTTATCAAGAAAGTCGGTAGTGAGGTATGTGAAGTTGACGCAGATGACGATTATCAAGAGTTGAGATCTCAGTCATCCTTCAGTGAAAGATCCGACTGTGGCAGTCCTGGTGAAGTAGACCAGAATGGAATAAATGAGTTCCATATTGAACGTCTTGAGGAATACAAAGAGGGAAATGTCGATGAATCAAACCTTGAAATTGAGAACGAGAGATCTTATCTACAGGGTTTGTTAACAAACCTTGAGAAGAAGATTAAAATACCACCTGATGTTGAATCTCATGTGTTGGAATCAAATGTGATTCAAGACAGAGGTATATACGAGTCTTTTTCCTTATTTATCAGCCTATCTATTTCTTTTCATTCTTGTTGAAAGTCAGAATACAGATACTAAATGTTATGTAATGTTGTTAGGAAATGACAATAAGGTTACTCTTACAAGAGAAGTGTCTCTAATTAGAGAGAGATTGAGAGCTGTTGAAGCAGAAAGTGGCTTCTTAAAACACGCCGCCATGACATTACAGAGGGGTGGAGAAGGAACCAAACTCTTGACGGAGATAGCTCAACATCTGCGAGAGCTTAGACACTCTGATACAGCAACAGGGGCTGCAAATGCATGACTTTTGTCCAAAAAGGTGATTTTTCCCTAGTGATTTCTTTTCTTAGTTGATATCAATAGGTACTATAATTTCTTTAAAGCGGAGAAATGAGAATAATTAGAAAGTTACATAGTTATGTGTGGTTTAAATTTTCTACAGATGAGTGTTCAAGAGCTACAGAATCATTCATATGCTCCTTTTAGCTAAAATTCAACTCCAATTATACATTTTTTGTTCGTGTTTTCAGAGATCAATTTTTTCTTTGTATGTTTTGTTAGAATAGAAGACTTCATATATGGTATCCTATTACGAAAAGGATTGTAATATAGAATAGGAATAGGATTTCATATATAGTATCCTAGTAGAAAATTATTGTGATGGAGTGTCTATAAATAGAGCTCAGTGTAATCGTGTAGATACAGCAATTCAATAATAATATTTTCTCACATGATATTAGAGCTTCTACGATCTTGATAGAGAATCAAAGAGCTTTCGTTGCGGGCGGGTGGCACTAGCCAATGTGTGTCGCCCATCTGGCCAAAGATAATGGTAGAGTAAAGATTGTAGAGAACTTTCATATATTTATAAATAAAATATTCTCTCAAAAAAGTAGGCGTGAACAGTGTCGCGTGAACAGTGTCGCGTGAACAATGTAGCGTGAACGGTGTTTTCCCGACGTGAATAGATACCAGATTCCGATCGTCGCAACTAGGGTTCCAACAATTCCACGTCTCGGGACATTCTTTTAAGAATTATTTTTGTTGTCAGCATCGCGTAAAGATTCCGAGATGACCACTTTCTTCGAGGTTTGACAAGTTTTCCGGCATAAGTTATTTTCCCGTATGGTCGTGCTATCATTCCGATCCTACCCACAAAATACCATCACAGTTCCGTGCCTCAATTCTGGCGATAGTTTTGTGTCCCGTAGAGTCGTGTCATCATTCTGATCCTACCCACAAAATACAATCACAGTCCCGTGCCTCAATTCCAGCGATTGTTTTGCGTCATTCTCTTCTAGATCATTAGTAAGAAAGTATCCGCTATGTAATATTCCAGTGAAGATTCGAAAAAATAATAAATATCACCACCACGCATAATTTTTCCGGTGATTGCTAGCGTCACATCTCTATCTAGTGGTGTTATGCAGAATCTGACACCACCACAACATAGATCGGGTTCAAGCTAGCGAGAGACTAATTGTTGTGCAAATTTTCAACAATTTCCAGGAAAGCAAATCAGTCATTGTGCAACAACATAGTTGTCTGCTACAAAACTACTTTGGTAGTGTGCGCAAATTCTAACACCACCACAAGGTAGATCAGTCTCTTCCAACTAAAACCCAGTCAGCTGCTCCGACGAATATTCACTCACACGCCATCACGTGCCGCTCGAAGTGCCAGCTCCGGCTAGCACGTCAGATCCACGCGCCGCACATGCACCTTTTACCGGCCAGATCTCAGTTATTTTCTTCTTGGGTTATGTTTGTCAGATTCCATCTATCCATATTTCAAGTTAGATTTCGCTACGTCTCTTGATTTTAATATGTTAAAACTCCAAAAATACGGGAATTGGAAGTTCAAGTCCTATGATTACTTCAAAGCCCTTAAGGAGGAGATCAGAAAATTGCACATCACAGTCCATGAAGAAGCGACAAAGACGATGTCGTTTTGGAAGATCTCGACCTATGTGTAGTTATTGTAATAGGCTTGAACACATTGGTGAAGCATCTATTCTCTCCATAGTAACCTTGAAGAGGAAGTTTATATGGAGCAACCACCTGGTTTTGTTGCTCAAGGGGAGTCTAATCCGATTGCGTCGGTCACTTTATGGTCTGAAACAATCTCCCAGAGCTTGGTTTGAAAAATTCAGTACAGTAATTCAAGAGTTTGGCATGACTCGCATTAAAGGTCTCAGCAGATTGAAGTATTTTCTAGGTATTGAGGTTTCTCAATCCAAATCAGGTATACTCTCCGGTGATATTATTACAAAATTGTTTAGTTGAGTGATTAGTTTGCAGATATTTTCACCAAGTCCCTCACTGGTCCTCGTATTATTTACATCTGTAACAAGCTCGGTATATATGACTTGTATGCACCAGCTTGAGGGGGAGTGTTAGAATAGAGGATTTCATATATAGTATCCTAGTAAGAAAATTATTGTAATTGAGTGTCTATAAATAGAGCTCAGTGTAATCATGTAGATACAACAATTTAATAATAATATTTTCTCACATGTTTCATGTCAATTGTCAGTTCCCTCATCTACTGGAGCTTAATGCTCCTAGCAGGCTATAGAACCTTGCTACCAAAATTTTCGGGGTCGTGTTCTTAAGGGGCATAGTTTTCCAAGATGATGCTACAACTATCTAGAATATTTCACAGGGTAATAGAGTTTATTTAGTAATCCAATGAGCTAGATAGCTTTATTTTTCTGAATTTGTGAACATAAGCTTACCCATTCATCATTTCAGTTTTGTTGCATTTAACTGCTAATTGCAGCAGGAGTCAGTTATGTAACAATTGTTTTTTGCAGTTCCATTTCTTCCTTTTCCTCTCCTGTTCTTCTTCCATATTAGGATGTACAGTCTTGGAAGGAGCCGTGAAGGCGTCAGCTTTGGCGTTTCCTCGGAGCTTTACTTCTGATTACCTAGAGCCTTGAGGTCCTCCAGGTAATATTCTATTGCATGCTAGTACATTCACTGAATCCGTCATGGATATTTAACTCGAAATTTGGTATTAGTTAAACAAACCTAGCACTAGAAATTATTTTGGCGGATTTTAGATTGTTGAAGCATCTAAGTAGTAGCCGTGAAATTCCTTCTGCTGTTTGACGGGACGAAGGGTAGAGTTTGGGTTGAGATAGTTCTGCAGACTGGGGAGTATAAGCCAATTTCTTTTTCCAAAACTAGAAGAAAAAAACACCAATTTTAAGTGAAGACATGGGAATGTGTTAATATCATTCTGCGATGGACCGAATAGAATATCAAAAGAAATTGATTGCTTTAAACTTCGACTTTCCAGGATGAGGATTAAATTTTAAGTGCTGAGTTTGAAGTACTTAAAATGATAATCTCCTTGAAAACGTTAACTCAGATTGGGTTCTTATTGACCTATGATCCTATTTTGAAATATTTTTCTCCTATATTTCGGATGCTGGGTTACAAGTTAAGGATAGACCCATTTGGGTCAGGATTACCATTTTCCTATAGGAAAGAAGAAAACATAGAACTACTATCTAACCTATTGTTAAGACTCGAGGTATATGGCTCAATATGAGATTACTTGATCTGCAGGCAGTGATTAATACTACTTTTTGCAGGTGAAATTGGCTTGGAACCAGACAACTTTGAAATAATCCAGCAAAAGGCATTATGGACTCACAGGACTTTAATGAGAAACGAAGAAATAGTTTTGCTAAATGTAAATGCATAGAGATGGTTATATATTTGTAAGATACCCACCTCCCTGAACCATCTATTTCAGACTTCTTGGTTCATAAGATGCTACAACAGGAATTTTACTGACAGCAGTTGTACACACATGCTTGTTTAGCAGATAATATAACTTAGACGTAATTAAACAAGCACAGTGGAAGGTGTGAGTGAGCATAAAATGGTTCCTAATCCTCTTATGCATTACTTTAGCTTTCTTTTACACTTGTAGACCTTTATTTGGTTCCTAAAGCCTCAATTTACTAGAATCTTTGTTTCTTTTTCTTCTTTTTTTCATTTTCTTTTCCTCTCTTTTATATGAGGGGATGAAATACTCCTTCAAAACATTAGATTCATGTTAACGCATTGATAAGAGCTGCTATTGACAGTTCCAATCTCGGCTTCTGAGCCAAAATCAGACTTTAGACAAGCTTCTCCAATTCCCAGAGCTTTCATCAGAGAATGCCACTAAAGTACAGTTATTGTACGAAACACATCATAAATGGTATAGCAACCAATGCTAGAATGACCAGAAAATCCAAAATAACAAGATGACTCCAACAGATTATATTGTACATACACAGAAGAAAGTTTTCTGCCCAATAAAGACACAATGGTCACCCTAAACCATAAACTCAATGACCTTTTACAAATCAAGTAGCAACCTATAAGGCTGATAGTCCATAAGTTTCTAAAATATAATAACTTAGCATAACCAACCTTCTCGAATGACTTCTACTAAGCTGTAGAAGATAGAGTGAAGTTATCCAGATAGGCGAACCCCAGTTATTGCCTAATTAAGCTTAAGGCAATACATCGGCAGACATGTAAGGTGAGATGCAGCCTTGTACCTAAGCATTAGACGGAGTATTCAGAAAATTTATCAGACAATCGTAATTCTCATTCTTTCTCTAGTGTCATGCACAAGTTGAAAGAATTGCAATTGAAAAGTAAGTCAACAAAATTTCAGAAGTAAATATGAAAAAAGAAGTTATTCTCAGTAACACAATTCCCAGAAGTTGTCCCCTCCATTCTTAAATGCTTTCTTCGACATCATTAGCCCCAAGTGAAAAGAACAGATGAATGTGTATTACAGGTTCATCAGCAGATGTACTTACCTTGAAAACTATACGCAACCATTCTAGTACTTTCTGAAAACAAAGTTTCTTCTTTTTACTTTTCCTTTTTCTCCTTTTTGGTTTCTGGTAAGTTCCTGAAAACGAAGTTTCAAGCTAGCCATCATAGGGATTTGCGGGTATCTCACATGGAGTGATCCCCTCATCCTTCACCTGTGATGAAGGATCAAATCCCATGATTTAATTCCCCCTCCCCCTCTCCCTATAGCACTAAAATATTAAGAGGGAAAAAATAGGTCATGATCGTCATTTCTTAATTGGGAAAAGACTGTAGGGTTTTGTTGGGTACAAAGCACATAAGTAAGGCACAGCGGAAGTTTAAAAGTTTTGTTTCTTACTTACCCCAACAACATTTCTGGTATGGTTATTGGACAAGTGGCACTTGGAACAACCCCTAGTTCCTTCAGGAACTCAGATATCGCGACAACTTCTTTACCAGCTTCCGATCCAGCAATGTACTCAGCTTCTATTGTCGAATCAGCAGTTATAGCTTGTTTGGAACTTTTCCAGCTTACTGCTCCACTATTAAAAATGAATGTGTAACCTGATTGAGATTTGTAGTCATCAACATCTGTCTGGAAGCTAGCATCAGTGTACCCAGTACATACCAGCTTTACTTGTCCACCATAGACTAAGAAATATTCTTTAGTTCGTCTAAGATACTTAAGAATACTCTTGACTGTTTTCCAGTGTTCTTCCCCAGGATTCTGCTGGAACTTGTAAGTCATGCTAAGTGCAAAGGCCACATCTGGCCTAGTACAGGTCATGGCATACATGATCGGTCCTATAGCCGAAGCATATGGGATCCTTTTCATGCGTTCAAGTTCCATAGTATTAGAAGGACTATCCTTCTTAGATAACTTGATGCCCTGTCCCATAGGTAGACCGCCTTTCTTGAAATTTTCCATAGAAAAACGTCTAAGCACTTTGTCTATGTAGACTGACTGTGACATCCCCAACAATCTGTTAGGTCTATCTCTATAGATCCTAATCCCCAGAATGTAGGAGGCTTCACCTAAATCCTTCATCATGAAGGTACTGGACAACCACTCTTTGACTGACTGCAGGAGAGTCTTATTGTCTCCCATTATTAATATGTCATCTACATATATGATAATGAAGGCAATACTCTCATCCTTGCATTTACTATAAACACATGGATCCTCTTTGCTTCTGACGAAATCAAATGACTTGATAGGCTTGTCAAAGCAAATGTTCCAACTCCTCGAGGCTTGCTTAAGCCCATAAATGGACTTTTGTAGCTTGCATACAACATTTGGTTTGGACTCAATTAAAAAACCCTCAAGTTGTTTCATATACACTTCCTCAACTAGATTACCATTGAGGAAAGCAGTTTTGACGTCCATCTGCCAAATGTCATAGTCATAATATGCAACTATTGCAAGTAAAATCCGAATGGACTTAATCTTAGCAACAGGTGAAAAGGTTTCATCATAATCGACCCCAGGCCGTTGATTATAACCTTTAGCCACCAATCTTGCTTTATAAGTCTGTATCTTGCCATATGCATCAATCTTCTTCTTGAAAACTCATTTGCATCCTATGGGTCTAACCCCTGTTGGCAAATCAACCAAGTTCCAAACTTGATTTATGTACATCGAGTCCATCTCAGATTTCATGGCTTCTTGCCATCTCTGCGAATCAATGTCTAACATAGCTTCGATGTAGGTTGTAGGTTCATCGTCATCAGGAATATCTATCTCATTGTGTGTTTCCACAAGGAGATTAAGTCTTTCAGGCGGACGATGAGTCCTAGTGGTCCAACGGAGTTGAGTATTCTGTGTTTCAGTGTTTGTTGCATTCTGATTGTGAGAAGGTCTTTGTGTGTTGGACAATCCATCGCCTTGAGAGCTTTCAGGAATGTCATTTTCATGTATTTCCTTAATGGAATGATGTACAACCATTGTATCATCTTCCATTGGTTGTGTATGAGAGCCTTGCATTTCTGCACTATCTCTCACAACACTCCCACTGGTTGAAGGGCGTACTCTAAGTACCCAATCTTCACTAGATACTCCCACTGAATCCTTGTTTAGGTCATTCGACAAGGGTTCATTTTCTGTGTTATCTTGTGGTTCTTGAATTTCTTCAAGTTCTATCTCTGTGCAGCTATGTTCCTTGTAGACATATTCTTCTTCAAAGTACATAAGTAAGGCACAGCGGAAGTTTAAAAGTTTTGTTTCTTACTTACCCCAACAACATTTCTGGTATGGTTATACAACAATTAAACTTGTAGCATAAAGCATATACTTACAAGTTAGAATATCTGGAATCTTTTTCTACTGTGAGGTGCACACGCAATTGTCCTTCCGATTGCAAGCTTCAATGTATTTCTCTTTCGGAAGCTAAGAAATCCGTCAGAGGTTCGAGAGAGTATTTGATTCTAAGTCTCTAAGGCTTAGAATGTTATTCTGAAAATTAGTGTATAAATGATGAGGTGAACGCCTCTATTTATAGTTGAAAAATAGATCAAAACCATATTAGGGTTTGACCTTGGGCCTGGCCCAAAATTCGAGGCAGAGGCGTCGCGGCCCTAGGGTATGGGCGTCGCGGCGCTCGACGTGCTCCTGCACTGTCTCGATTTATTTTTTGTGCATTCTTAATTAAATCAAAATCCAATTTTGACTTAATTAAAATAATCATTATTCATTTAAATATCTCGATTCTAAATCGAACATTTAATTACTCTCTCAATACATCCTTAGATCGAAACGGATAATCGACATAGTGTGACCCTACAGGACTTCTCATATCGACATTAATCAAATTAAGGTCTACACGAAACTCCTCGACGGCGCCGAAAGACGAACTCAATATGTGAAGTACGTTTATGCAAATCCAGTAAACTTAACCTTTATGTGGTAAGATAAAATCATTTCATTCACGACGCACCCGACCAAGCTTAGGATTTGTCAAGTGTCTATCCAAATGGCTTAATCATTGTATCTCATCTATATTAGTTGACGACTAGACCATATTCTAAATATGTCTATTGCGTTGGCCAACGACTTAGTCAACCTAATATCACTGAGAATCCGAGTGTTCTCTCGAATATACATTCGAGGAATGAATCCTAATCTTGGCTCAACTACCACCTTTAATCCACATCGTAATGTACCCAATACAAGCCGTATCTCAACCTATAAGGCATTTGAGCTGGGGACGGGATCAAAGTACATTACTTTGTAGACAAGGCGCGTATTGACCTCAAGTCTAAGGACTTCTATCTTCCACACGCTGATCATACTTTAGATAAGTATAACAAACAGTATATCAACAGGGTATACCAATACTTCCAAAGTATTCATGTGTCCATCACGAGTAGCCATTACTCGTAGCAGGTGAGACATACTACATCCTCCAAGGATGTGATGCAGACCACATGTCGACTTATCACATATCATCGATATCCCATTCTTGATGATCATTAGTCGAGGCTATTTTAAGAGTTACGCTCTATCATGAATATATCACTCTATTAATGACACTGTAAGCTCAAGGGATGCATATTAATGAATAATTACAAACAATCAAATAATAATTCAATAATTGCAAATCCCAAAATATTAATCTCCATTAATAATAATATGAATGTGTATAAAGTACATTTGTCCTAATACAGATTGTCTCTAGGACATAAATATACTTTCAAAGACATGGATAACATCATACCAAAAGAACACTATCTTTGTTTGCAAATTGTATATAAACAAGCTCTCAGAACACTATCTTTGTTTGCAAATTATATATAAACAAGCTATCTTTCAACCTTCTAAATAAAGAGGCAACTTATGATATACCGCATACGAAAGGATGCAGGATGTGAAACTTCATAATATTCCAGTAAATCATGCCAGAGAATAAAACAGCATGCAGCGTCTCATTTCCATGTTTTCTATTATTTCCTTGATACCTTTTGATTTAAAATGTGTCCTTTACACCTTATATTTCTTGAATTCTAATTCTTCTTACACAACATAAGTCATACAAATAAACAAGTAATGTACGCAAAGCAAAGAAAAAGAGTAAGACAAGGAACACGGGGGAATAGATTGACAAGTACCTGCAACAAACAAGTCGGAATTTTGATAAAGCCTTGCAATAGAAGATCCACCTTCTGCAGACTACTTTTTGGAACAGGGGTAATTACATAGAGTACGTGCTTGAAAGTGTCAATGGCACGCACTATTCCTGAATCATTTTAAAGCAGGGAGAGAAAGAAAACAATGAGAAGAAAGTGAAATCCATTAACAACAGCAAGTTTAAGCTTATTAGAAACATAAGACATTGACATTCACAGTAAACAGACATGTGAATGTTTTAAAAAAAAGTTCTATGGTTGGGAATTGCAAAAATTTCTCTAGTTAATAAAGGCAGCAGAGCTAGTAGTATTAAATAATGTTCAATGCGGACAATCAGTAATAATAACACAAACTTCTCCATCATCACATACAAGTGACCATATTTAATGTTGCAGAAATGGATCCAACAAGCAAGATCACTGTTAAGTGATGCAATAGTGCACAGTACATTTTATTAACTTATTCATTTAAAACTAAGCCATTCGCACCATGTTCATTCTTTTCGCTCTCATGGTTCTTCAACTACCCTATCTGTAGCTAAACATTTAAAATTCCACATATATAAACACTGACCATTCGGAAAAAACTGAAGACCTATAGACAAAGAACGCAACTAATTGTCCATTCAAAAGAAGCAAAACTGGCAGTGTTTGAGACGTCAACAAAACTGGCAATATCACAACACAAGTGTGGGAATCTTGTTGCAATAACTTACCCAATCCCATGCAGTCAGGAAAATTTTCAGAACCTTCTGAATCAACTGTCAAGCCAACAATAGTAGCATTCAAGCTGTAGAAAACCTCACTCTTCGGAACCTGGGATACAGATGTAGAACTAATCAAAACATGACAGAAATATCTAGACGTACTTGCTTGAATAAGACTGGAATAATAATTAACTAAATGAATTATGAATATATGAGGAAAGGAGGAAGCGAGTATGGAAAACGCCCGGGGCCAGAAGATCCAGCAGATATGGATGGCAGTTCTTTTGGCCGCTGTCAGTAAGACAGTAACGAAGCATTGCATCTAGAGCAGGTCATTCACCGTTGCTGAACCTACCTCACAATGAAGGTGTTTAATTTTGATACTTGATATAGGAATTTCGTATGGAGGATGGGCAGCTAATGCTCGAGAGAGTTCCTTGATTGTTGTGATTTTCATATCACTTGGAAAGCATTGTCTGAAATAGGCCATAACACGTAGATCGCGCAAAAGACATGCGTCCTTCTGTACAAGAACCCTGAGAAAAAAACATCAGAGGACTAAGAAACAACGGGGGATATAAATTGTTGAAGGAGCAGAGACAACTCCGCCAATTAAGAATAAATTCTGAAATTAGTTTAAAGGATATGAACTGAGATGTGGTGTGTTTAGTCTGTAAGTGTTTTTCTTTTCTTTCTCTCTCTCTCTCTCGCTCTATCATTTTAGTGGCTACGGTAAGAGATATTAATGTACATGGTAAAGCATCTTTGTCAAGATTATTTTCAATTTACAAGAAAGATAACTTCAATTGTCTGATGTAAAAACGAAAAAGAGAGATAAATTCATACGATCTGTTAAAAGAGTCCTGACGAGCAGAGTTGACCTCAATTAGAGTTGCAGCAGCACCATTACCATCATCCAACCAAAATGCACCAGCCGGAAGATTCTTGTTCACAGCTGATATGTAAATCTTAACAACATGGGTAGGAGAGATGTGTTTGATCATATCCACAAGAATGTCATAGCCAATACCTATAAGACAAGAAAAGCAGAATCAGACTTGATCATGAAAATTGTGACCACATCGATGAAAAAACGGACCAGACTAGCCTAAATTAAATAGAAATCAAGTAAATAAATATAGAAGCTTGCCTTTCACCCAGCCTGTTGTGTTAATGACAAGAGGCACCCCAGCATTTCCAGGACTTCCGCCGTTGCTCAACAGGTACGTTCTCCGGTAGTGATCATACAAGGCAAAAATATAAGCCAAATATGTTTTGGGATCCCTTTTTGAGGATATGTCACCAAAAAAGAAGCATCTGGAAGAAAAAAATTTGGAGTCAATATCAACATCAAGCAAATTTTGGCCTTGCTAACAAAAGAGGATGAAATTTCTTTCATTCAAGTGTCATATACTTCAATTACACTGCTTATGCACAAATTAGCTTACAGAACTCCTAAAGACAAAAGGAAGTAGCTTTTCCAGTTTCATGTAACAAACAAATAAGGCATCCCTCTCTTCACAAATTTTAAGCATGCCTTTTTCTAGTTAAACAAATAACAACAGAAGTGAATAAATGGCACAAACTTCGTTTTTCCAAGACACAGGTTCAACAATTATACCTCTCAGGAGTTTTTAGGCATGGAATTGACAGATCTGATGCAGAAAGACAAGAAAAGAGATGAAAGTGAATAAAAGCATCGCTGGAGAAGCTCAAACACAGACATCTAACAGTTCAGGAATAATTGGTGTACCTGAAGTTATTTTGTCAATTGTAGTAAGGGATAACAAACCAGGTGGAGTAAACTCTGTCTGCCCAACATCTGTATCCAAATAAGCGACTTTCTTGTATCTGAAAAGCCAAAGATTGTTTATTATCAGAATTTGTGCTTCCGTAATCAAAGTTCTCAAAACCTACTATGATAAACAGGTTATCCTTATCCAACTCAGACAAAAAGGACACAGAGCTTCTCATGAACAGCCAACAGTAATAACAGAAAAATGTGATGATCAACAAGTAACAATATACAGAGAAGAGTGGTTGTTGCTCATTATTCAATTCAGACAAAAAGGATATGGAGTTTATGATGCTGAACTCATTTGGTTCATTCTATTTGTGCGACCCATCCGAAATAAGTATCTTACAAATAGATTTGAGACTTCCAGGGAATCCCTAATTGTTTTTTCCTGTTAGCCTATCGATTATTTCTAAATTTGACCTGCTTAATCTAGAATAGACCGTGCAATCATTGAATTCAATGCCCCAAAGGATTCTCTTTTCTACTCTAGACAGCGAGAGTTGTTTCTTTCGATCACCATCCATTAGGAGTAATAGGTATTGATATATACCCGAATTTCGTTCTTTTATTAGCAATTGACAAGGTCGAAGTCATTCTATCTAATTTTATATTTTGGATGACTAAAATATAACAAAAAATTGCGGCATGACAAGTACCAATATGCAGAGGAAGAGTGGTAGGAGCACAAGGATTTCGAATCGTAAATACTTAATAGGACTGTATATAACCAATGTATTACTGTACTGTGATAACACTTAACTGGAATATATAATCGTTTTAAATACACTTGTTGACGAATTATGAAGTCAGGCAAATACAATACATAGCAGGATTTCATCAGTTCATTAAACAATTCATACTATATTTAGCTTTACTAGTTGACTACCATATGTTTGAGAAAATGAATAAGAGATACCTCTGAAGAAGAACGTTGACAAGGAGGCGAGAGAAAGTTGTCTTGCCGCTATTTTTGGGACCGCAAACAAACGCAACCGGCGGCGGCCAAGTGGTAGCTACGCTGTCGGCAGCATCGGACCACTCTTCCGGTATGAATATGTTACCAAATTGCAACTCGTTGTCGCCAAAGGACGCCATGTTTTCCCTATCTGCAGAGCAGCAAAGTAGTAAAACTGGAAACACACAAAGGCACGTTTTTCGTGTTATGTAGGAGAAGCGGGTGCGGGTCGGATACAAGCCCGAAAGGAAAAAGATACTACAAAATATTCTTTTTGGAAAATTTCCAATGATTTTCAGAAATAAGCAGAATATATGGATAATCTTCTAAACTTAGACAAATATATTTCATTTAGTCACTCCAATCGGTATATTCTAATTAAGCACCTGAGCATGATAAATTTTTGTAATAAGTTAACCACTTAATATATCAGTATCGACTGAAACAGACTTAGAAGTTTTACGACTTATTGAGGCTTATGTGTATCAATTTAGATTATTAGCAAAACCTCTAACTATTAAATATTAGCTATCCGTCGGAAATAACTCATCAATACTTCTCTCTAAATAAACTCTCACTCTTGCACTACCAATTGGGGCGGAGTTAAAATAAGATTTACGAGTTTGATTGAATTCAGTAATTTTGGTTCGAAGTATGTATTTGTTTTAAAAAAATTATTAAATAATTAATTTAAAACTCAATAACTTAAAAAGACTAGAATGTTACTCCCAAATTTCAAATCCTGAGTCCCTCTCTGACTAATAATAACATCTAAGTATGTAAAGGCTTAAAGCATAGTATGGTTATAAGAATTTGCATGAGCGAGTTTGATTGTGAAATCATATTTTAATTTATATTAGTTAAATATGTAAGAACTTTAATTACATGAATAATTAATTAACAAAACGAATCTCTTTAATCTGTTTAACGAGAAGTTATAGTTAATTATGGCAACATAAGTAAAATTTCACTTCCATTGAGTTCTCAAATGCTATGGTTTACCTTTGTTACTAACAAATGAAAAAGAACAAGTAACGCATACAACATCCTGGAGCAATATAAGCAGATGCCTTCAACTACTCATTTGTAAAAATGCAGAAGCATCAAATGCGCAGGTAGCACCTCATTGAATCATAAATACAAGTGCTTCTAATCATAGGAGTATGAGATATTCTTGCTAGTCTAGATATATTTGGTAGATTTGAGGCATATTCATCATCAAAGTCGAAAAAAGTACATTTACCCACTAGAGACACGGCTAAAAATTACTCGTATTAGGAGCCTCCACTATATTCAAGGACCATGAAATAGTCATTGTTTATTTTGTGAATGGTTGAGTCTAGTGGCGGATTTCGGATTTTAATTCAAAGGGTTCAAAAAAAAATTAAAATTTAATATAAAAAATAATGTTGTCCCGAAATTGAACCCTAGGCACTGGAGAGAATTTTAAACACTCTGGACTGCTTGAGCTAACTTTTTGTATTTGTTTAAGTACTAAACCCTGATACCCTCTAAATCCGCTCCTGGTTGAATCTGTTTAACCTTCATCTACGATTTGAGGATGTAAAGGTATCATGTCTTCGGTTGTTGAATATTTAGTAGGCGATTGGTCATAGATTTCAAATATTTTTCATTTTATTTAGAATTTATGGAGATAGGGTTGATAGTCCAGGTAGAAAGAGAGAAAAACTAAATAGTTAGGAAGAGAAAGAGAGAAATATAGTGATAATTCAAGTGTGTGTTTAACCATTAACTCTAAAATATATATTTAAAATAATATTCATGCTTAAACGTACTTTTCAAATTTGAAATACAACTCAAAAATGTAAAGTGAGTTGAAAAACAAAGAGTACAACTTTCAGATTAATTTTCATAGCGAAACTGATTTTAAATAAAGTAAAAAATCATACCTGAAATATAAATATATTTTTTCCCCTAGACCCCTCACCAAGAGCGGACCTAGCTTATAAGCGAGTTCACGTGAACCCAGCCGATTTTGCTTAAGCCTTATATGCATTAGGGAATTTATTAACTATTGATAAAAAAATATTAATTAAATTATTATTGTATATTAACATGAATCGTTGTAGGAATTTATAAATTTTAAGTTATGGATCTGTCTTGGCCTCTTGCGATAAGAAGGCATATTAAATAAGTTTCACTAAATATCTATAAAAAAAATTATTAAGTCATTAATTATGGTATATTAATTTAAGATTGTTATAATAATCCGTTAACTTTAAATCTTGGATCAGCCTCTATCCCTCGTCCTCGCTACCAGAAGGCGGATTAAATAAAGAAAAAAATATTTTCAGGACTACATCTTTAATTAACAGAATTCTAATTATATATATAAAAAGTAAGTTTTTCTTATAACTGTAATCCGAACACAACGATTATATATATAAATATATATATATTAAAAATGTTATGTTTTCATTATCACCCGCGCGCGTAACTGTTATTTGAAAGGGCAGCCCAAAAACAGAATACTACTATAAGTTGTTGATGAACGGGATACAATCCCATGACGAAATAAGCAGAACCAACTTCCACTCATTCTCACAGGTACTCTATCTCCATTGGATTTTTGAAACCCTTCTTCATCTCCCCTGTCATTCGTCTTGTTTCTTAATTAGCTTGAAGTTCAAGTAACTCACGTTATCTTCTTCAAATATTTCCTTTTAATTTCTTGTGATTGCATTTGTTCTTAAATTTGTAATAACTCCAAAAACTATCACGAAGAAAGTTCTTTTATGTACCAGAGAGGGTTTCTTGTCAAGAAAATGAACATAATGTAGTGTCCGGATGCCTATTGGGGAGGTTGTCCGGATACCAGACGCTCCACGTCTGGTTATGATATATTTCTTGGTGATAACTTGGTATCTTGGTCCTCCAAACGTCAAGTGACGTTGTCCAGATTCAGTGTCGAAGCAGAATACCGAGGTGTTGCCAATATGGTATCTGAATCGGAACCTTCTTCTCGAGCTCCACTGTCTGGTTCCGAAGGCAACATTGGTATATTGTTATAATGTTAGTGCTATTTATCTCTCTAGGAATCCGGTTAACCATCAATGCACTAAACATATTGAGCTAGACATTCACTTTGTTCGCGAAAAGATCGCTCGTGGACAAGTGCGCTGATTTTATTTGAAGATTTTCGGGACAGTCTCAGCATACGCCTACCTCCCGCTTCGACTGCGGGGGTGTGATAGAATATTTATAATTAATAGAATATTTATTGTAATTATTTAGTCATAATTGTAATTGATATTAGGATCATGTGAATATGGTAGGTAGATAAGTTAGTCAACTAATATCCTAATACTATCCTAATCATATCTTAATCTTAGCCTAATCCTAACCTTAGATGATGATGTATTTGTGGTATAATTACCACATCTTTAGAAGGTTACAATTGAGGAAAATATTCTTACGGTAACCTCCGCAACTTCCGAAAACTAAGAAGAAATTGCTATTTTGGTGTTGTTTTGGTTTCTCCCCAGCGTTCTGATGATCATATTATTTTGGTAACCTCTACAGCTTCTGGAAAAAGAAAAAGAATTAAAAATCATAATGTTTCAATTAAAATTTATAAATTTACTTATTCAAAGAATTTATATAACAACGGTAGTATTTGATTCATCTTACAGAAATCTCAATCATTGAAAGGTTTACGTAATGTTTTAAAGAACAATCAAGGTCTATGTAATGTTTTTCCTTTTCAATTTTCATTATTTGGTCATTTGATCTCAAACTTTTACTTTCAAGTAGAACATCAAAAATAATTTTCTGTATATTGAAATAAAAAATGCCGTAGTTCATGTTGTTGTTTTCTTTCAAATTTTCATTGCCCGATGATCTCACTTTTTATCAATAAGTAGAATATCACTTCATATTGATTTGAAATGAAAAAAATATTTGGATTAGTGTGTATTGAAAATAATCAACTCTAATTTAATGTGGATTGATAAAATGTTTTGGAAAAATGATTTAATTTTGAAATATATATATGATTCATTTTCAATTTTTGTTCTAGTTCAAAGCAACGACATACATAAGCCCATTCAAAGTATACTACTTAAGTCTTATCTTATCAATTATGTTGCAGAACGGTGAGGGTAATTCATTGAGTAATGAGTAAAAGGTGAGTTGAATTTTTAAAGAAAAGAAAGTTGAATCTGAGTACGTGGAGTAAATTGGGAGTGAAATTCACAAAGTATACCATTAATACTTTGAGTTAATTACACAAAAGATCATAAACTTATAATCGAATTGCAAGAAAATTATTCAACTGATTTTTCTTATAAAAACATTTAACTTTCATTTAAATATCAATTCGGGGGAAAATCGGTGAAGATTGGCCAGAGCTCATCAAACACATTTAAAAAAAAAAAATCATTTAACTCCTATATATTGGAATATTTTATAGATCAATTGACAAATACATTCATCTATGAAATGAAAAAGGAACTTTCTTAAGCTATTAGTTTATTTGTCAATTATTTTTTTCGTCTGAATTTTTATAGCACATTTTTAAGTCTTTCGTGACAAAATGCTACCTTTTTATATTTAAGAATAATACCTTTAAAAGGTTTCATGTAACTCTTGATGAAATGACTTTAATTTAAACCACCAATTTTAAGATATATTTTTTTATTAGAGTGAAGTCCACTTTACCCCATAACATGTTGAATGGGACAACAAATACCCCTTCATCTTAAATTAATGGCTAGAAATGAATTAGATTATTATATATATTTTTAAAATATAAAAAACAACCCTTAGTAGTACATATTATGACATATATTTTTAGTAATTAATTTTTTGAGTAATGATAATTTATAATTAAAATTCATACATCTCTTTTTTCTTCTTCTTTTTCCTTTGGATTTTTAAAATACTAACAATAGGCTTCTTGGTATATTTTTTAAAATTTAAACTTCAAATCTTGATACATCTCGTTATTTATATTATTATTAATATTCAAGATTTACTACAAATTTTCGTAAAGCATATTTATTTTAGTGTTATACTTGCATATTCAAATTTGTAAACTGTTTATTGATAAATATTATAGGTAAATCATAATAATCTCCAATATAAATATAGTTAATAACTGATATGATATTTAAAGTTTTTGAAAATTACTTGAAAATATTAATTCAAATAAGATTTTATCTCATAATACAAGAGATGAGAGAGGTATTATTTCTTAATCTCAAAATTTTAGGATTGTTAAAAAAAATTTACTCACTTATATCAATATTGTTGAATATTTTTTTTAGTAATTTTTAATTCTTAATCGGAAAAGCGTATAAAAGGCTATCACAAATTGAAAGTCATTTTTGACATTGATTTTTTCTTTTGAAAACTATTAGGCTTATGATATGTAAGAATGATATGGAAATAGAATAATATTTTATACAAAAGTGAATAGTTGAAATAAATTTGATCAAATATAGTTTCCAATACTAATAATACTAAATAAATAGATCAATATAATTTGAAACTCTACAAACAAAACAAAAAACTATGCAACAAAATGAAATTTCAAATATGAAAAGAAAAAAAAGATACGGATTTTAATGTACAATGCTATTGCTTAATTTATTTATTTTGAAAATAGTTTATGTAACAATTCATATTAATTCAAGGTCATTTTTGATAATTCAAAATATATGCTATAATTCAATTCATTTCTAACCATTGATTTAAGATCAAGGGGGTTTGTTGTCCCATTCAAGATGTAAGGGGATATTGTTTCCCAAAAATCCAATATTTTAAGTGGGTAAAGTGAACTTCACTCTTTTTATTATTAAAACTTATGTCCAACTAAAGTATAATCTAAATTGACGGATATATGAGGAAAATTGATTCCTTAATTTATTTCATTCTCATAGTCAAATATATATACAAGTATACAAAGCTAATATTAAGGAAGACTAATATAATTATCCTAAATTAAGTTATACTAATTTACAATCAAATCATAATCATAATAAATTATGATATTACAAAATATATGATATGAGATAATTATGGGATGTCCGCATAATTATCCTCCCAGTCCCTCGCAATCTTAGCGGGAGGTTCTCGTATGCTGATGTTCCTGAAATCATCAAAAAGTATGCGCGGAAGACCTTTTGTGAAGATGTCGGCAATCTGATAACGGGACGATACATGGAGAACACGGACTTGTCCACGTGCAACCTTTTCTAGGACATATAAGATATCCATTTCTATATATTTTGTGCGTTGATGCTGAACAGAATTATCGGATAAGTATATCGCACTTACATTATCACAATAAACCACAAATGTTTTTTCTATCGGACAATGTAGCTCTAGCAGAAGATTACGGAGCCAACATGATTCAGCAACCACATTGGCTAGCCCTCGATATTCCCGAGAATCAAACTTTTTCAGTGATAAAGAAATAGTATCAGACAGTACCTTTCCAACAACAAACCTCTAATTATGAGTAGGGTTAAAAGTTAGAACTTCGAAAACTATTCAGCTTATCTGATGAACTGTACCAGTCTAGACCTACCGAAGTATTTTTCCCATGGCTGTTAGATAACATTAGTTCTCCTCCCGTATCACGAATTTTCTGATGCATCGATTTCGTTAACTTACCAGACTCATACCAAACTTCTCAGAAGAAAAAATGTTTATTTTAGAGAATTAGCGTGATTGGTCAAGTTATTAGGAAAAGAAAAGTGCCTTTAAGTAATAAAATAAGCTGTTTTCTAAAAAGCCGAAAAAATAGTTTTTCTTCAAAAGTACTTTTAAAACTTTGATCAAGCACAAATTGCTACTCTAATAGTAATAAAAATTCTTTTTAATTAATTCGAACACTTTTCACATAAAATACTTATCAAAATATACCGAGTTTAATAGTTAGCAGCCTATCAGTTGTACGTTCCCATACAACTGCCACCAAGGGAAATTCATGGATTTTTTTTAGACGAATGTATTTATGACGGATAAACGAGAAAGAATGACTTTGCAAATTACAAGGGTAATATATGGAAACAACCAAATAAATGGTGTTCCTTCAACGTTGCTAATCCCATTTAAGTTTCAATCGAAAAACATAATTAAAATCCACCACATGAACAAGATATCGTGACCCACTGAGGATTTCGGATAACACATCACATGAGCAGACATTAATGGTCCTACCACTCGATTATTGTCACTACAATGAATGAGGAACAAGCCCCATCCACATTCATCAAAACATAATTGAGGGATTCTGATTTTAATGGAAAAAACATTGCTACATTCAACAGAAACCCACTTGATATTTTTCACATTATGGAACCACTCAGATACTGAATAGATAGTAGTGGAGACCACTATATTATGCCCATTGTTATTAGCAACAAGCACAAGGTCCATTGTTATTCAGTGTTAATTTTTCTCCCCAACTACAAACAATTAAACAAAGCAAAAAAAAGAAGACACTAACATAATACGAGTAAAGGCATAAAACAGGTATAGTAAGGCATGTACAAAACAAAAGGACCATACATCCTAGTCCACTAAGTACCTCATCTCTCCTTATAATATACTCCATTATAAAACTCCCTTTGCCTTTTTCTATGTTCTTACTTCATTTTTCTAGCTTTTAGTTATTAATTTAATAGAGATTCTTGTATGTCATGCCACACTGATAATGCTCTCTCCATTACTAAAATTTGACATCACTTGAAATCCTGAGTGCATAGTAGATGATGAGTGACTCTGATCTAGTGACAAAGACAATGTCAACGACAATGAAGATGATGCCTCCATTGTTGAGCTCTGATTCAAGTTAAATTCAGCTATTCTTGATGAATTTGACAGTGGAACAACAACAGGTACCGGCCGGAGGAATATAGATGAACCGTTATAACTTTGATCTCCTTGCCTAAGGATTGGACTTTCTATTTGCTTCCCAAAATTTACTGGCAAAGATGTCACCTGAAATGCATTGATTTTGGAAGTTTCTATAGGAGGAAATGATGTTGGTACCATAGTTGGTGGTATGGGGTGTTCTTGATGATTTTTCCTTTCTTCTATCGGCAATACCTGTTTCACATAGAAGCAAAGATTAGGTATTAAACTTTAAACTGCACCGAGACACCTTCGAATTTAATCATATACTCCCTCCCTTTCGTGTTACTTTCCTTTTTAGTCCGTTTTAAAAGGAATACCGCTTTCGTTTTTTGACACTCTTTAATCCCAATTTTCCACACGACATATTTAAAGACAAGAGCTTATGATGTTTAAGTGTGAATAGAGGCCAAGAACTCGAAAATCTGAGGAGACCTTAGGATAAGTTGCTAAAACAAAGGGGATGGGAGGATCGACAGGCCTTGCCTTAACCTGTCTGAGGCCAGTCAGGCTGAGGCGTTGCTAAATGCTCCGCCACGAAACAAGCTTTTCCGAATACGACAGATGCGGAAGTGTTCTCTTCTCTCTTACGGAAAAGTTGAAAGAGGAGAGTAAGTATCATTTAAAGGACATTATGGTACATTCTACATATGTTTAGTTTAAGATCACAAAATTCAGAAGACTTTTTTATATTCTTATATTCCGGGTAAAGTCAAAACCAAACAAATAAATTAAATTAAAATAAAGGGAGTACTATTTAAAAGGCAAGTAATTTAATTTTGTGATTGAGTGAAATACCGAGTCAGTGGTGATATCAAAGAGGCTAGAACGGCGGCGACGGCGATTGAGGTTAGTTCGCCGGAGGAAATATTTCTGAGCATGACTAGCAACCTGTGTCGGTGTGCGAGTCTTGACGAAATTTCTAGAGATTCCTCTCCAGTCTCCTTTACCCATTTTCTGCAATCCCAAAAGGAATAGCTTGTGCTCTTCCTCTGTCCATGGAACTCCTAAAATTAAATCCAAATGACATCCAACTTAATCAAAAATCAATATTAGTTGAAATCCAGAGAGTACTAGACAACAGGTTCCACAATAATTTCCAAAGGTGATATAGAAAGAAAACAAGCAGATAACATCAAAAATTTAATTTTTCTACGAGGCAAAGAAATAGGGGTCGCTGAGCTGAGTGTCTTTCGAAAAGAATATCTCTACCCCATAACTACCCCAAAGGTAGAGCTAAGGTCAATTTCATTTCGCACCGGAAACTATTCTAGGAGAAGTTCAAATCCGTTCCGTTCGGATATTGATTGGTCTTGGTTTGACATCCTTTTACCACTATCTTTCTTTCCGAAAAATGCAGCCCCTCTACCCATGTGAAATCTTCGATTTTTCCCCTTCCTCAATCCCTATCATGTTGTCTTACCCGGTACATTTAATAGTTTTTCCACTACAAACTGGTCAAGGCAAGGGTTTAAGTTATCCATTTAAGTGCGGAACAAGACCTGAATTGGGACGGTTGTTCCTGTTTGGAGAAGAATCAACAGAATAGCTAATAGCATAAAAACAGATCCAAGTAAAGCTTATGAGGGAAAGAAAAAAACAGGGGGTGCTCCTATGAGTGCAACCGACATTATAGAGCAGCTTGCGGGACGAAACAACAAGAGTCACATAAACAATTGGTATTACAGAAAAATGCAGCAAATCAGCCAGGTAATTCTCTCTTTTTGGATTACCCATACCCCACTTGTTGGATTACGCTGATTATGCTGTTGTTGCGAAGAAATGGGGGTTGATGGATTACATCAAAGAAGACATACACAGATTAAGTTTCAAAAGGAGATGATCTATTGACTATTAGACCGTTGACTTATAAGACAATTCATCAGCAAAAAAAAAAATGAAAGAAATAACCATATCACATAAGAAAGAGAAAAACAATGAATATTCAACAATCATGCAAAGAGCAAAAAACAGAACAAGATAATCAGGGATCTTACTAGCTCAGGGTTCGCTACTAAACTTTCACCTTGTTGTTAAGAGTTATGTAACTCTACTCTAGACTTGGATTATATATCCAAAAAGGTCCGACCGGCTTTGGTCGAGCAACCGCTACATTTCTCGAACGGCCACAGCCACCTCCGATTCTATGGTTCTCCCTGGCTGCGAGGCCTCACACGGGTAGAGTTCGGTATTCCTTTGTCGAAGTTTTTTGATTTCGTAGAGAGGGGTAGATTGATTTAGATCGTTCATAGTAGTTCTACCAATAGAAAAGATCAGCAGCAGGGGTGCGTGCTTCAACATCTAAGTTTCACACAAGGAACCTCCTGCTCGTAAGGATAAACTGTTCAATTTCCCACCTTATAATTACCTCCCCCATTTCCCTTCCCCTCCTCTCTGTAGTAAAAATTTGAAGAAAAAAAAAGAACTAGATAATCAGAGATCTGACCTCGCTTACGCTCACGGCCGGTGCCGGAGTTATGAGTAACAGCGTCGGCGGCGGAGGCATAGCCGTCATCGGTCATTTTAGAGGACTCATTGTTATTTCCGCTGTTGCTATTAGTATTGTTGTTGTCGTTAGAATTAGGCAGCTCGTACTGAGAGAGATTGTTCAAACTTACGCTCTTTCTCATGGGGTCCACCTTCACCCTCACGCCAAACAGCATGAACTCTCCTCCTCCTCCGCTGCCACCTCCAGACACGGCGGCCGGCGACGACTCGCCGCCGCACGTGAAAGAGTTGTGGCCGTTGGTTCCAGATTGCGCACAGCAGCTCGACATCCTAACGAATTATTCGAATTTGAAAAAACGGAGAAGACTATGCATACACAGGTAATGTAATGTATATATATGTAGATAAAACGCACACCGGGGGTGGGGTGGGGGGGTTGGGTTGAGGTTAACAGAGGCGCGTGGACAGGTGTGATAGGTAATTAAGGGAAGTCCATGTGGCAAAGTGTAACTTTACGATTTGAGAGAACAACGTGGCCTACATATGACGGACTGTTTATCCGATTCTTCTTCTTTCGCCTATCTGTTTCGGGTTCAACCCATATTAATCCGGGTTATAGACCCGTCCTCTTCAAGATATTTCCAGGTTATTTTTAATTTTGGAATAATAGCACTTTCAGTCCTTACTTAACTATTCATAAATTTTAATTTTAATCCTTATAATATATTACTAAGCATTAACCTTCAATTAATTAAATATTAGAAAATCATTTTTTGGTCAATTTTATGTGGAAATGTTTTTTTTATTAAGTATGATAAGTAGCAGTAAAAACTTAAATTAACATATGCGTAAATTAAAGTTATGAAAATTTACAAGCAAAGAAATCAAAATGTATATTTTAATTAATTGAAGATAGGTATGCTTTAGTCAAAATACCAAGGACCAGAATAAGAATTTGTTGATATTTGAGAGATGAAAGGAAACAAATTTCCCTTTAATTTTAACAGAAATAGTAGTACTTTACTAGTAATTTGTGAGAAATTAGACAAAGTGTCTATTTAATTACCGTATGATAAGTTCTTTTTATTCCTTATGTCTTAATCTGTCCGGGACTACCACTTTTTGCAGAGCCAATTTTTTTTCTTTTACTATAATATTCTTAAATATTACTATTTTTGTGGTTTTCGAATATATAAAGTTTATTTTAATAGAGTTAGGAAAAATAAGTATTCTAAGATCATGTCGTGATTAAATGCATTGATCCTCATATTCGGAACATCATACATCCTAGCTGGGACGACAAATGTGCATTTCTTAAATTTTGGATATTTCAGAAATTAGAAGTTTGGATTCTTCCTCATAAATGTGACAATGTTCTACCAAAAATATGTTGCGATGTTGATGCAATTTCCTTGTCAATACCTGCCACCAGGAAAGAAACGGAAGTTTGTTTGACTTGTGGCCTAAGTTCTGTTTTCCAATTTCTCATATCCATAATATTTAATGCTAAGTCATTTACTATCAACTATTTACGCAGATGCAAATAACCATTAAATGAAAGAAAAAAGTTGTTTTCGTCCCGGTGTTATTGCCTTATTTCGGAATTAGTCCTAATATTTGATTAAATATATTTAACGCTGTTAGAGTATATATCAATCATTGACGTAACTTAACCGTGCAAAGATACCGTTTGATTGTCATATGTTGATGACTCTTGATTGAAACCTTATTATTTTCGGATAGGTTTGAGCTTTTCTAAAATCTGTATCTCTGATAAAAATACTCCCTCCGGCCATTTTTATTTATCACATTTTGATTTGACATGTCTATTAAAGAGCTAAAAATAGAATGATAATTTTATTATATCACCCTTAATTATTGTTAAGTAACCTAATGATTGAAATAAATAAAATATAATTTAAAAGTTGTGCAATCACTAAAAATTTCTTGAACTTGTCAATCAAATAATAAATGATAGGATAAAATAGGTATAAAGTGGTGAATTATCTCTTGATTTTTTAAAATTAATAAGTAAAAATTGAATAATTATTTTTAATATAGTAGACAAGACGACTATATATTTGTGAGTCAATTACTAAAACTTACAGTCAAGTGGCACGGATGAAAGTTTCACATGCAATAAGAGTGAATTCATTTTTTCCACAAGTAAATTTTGTTTTTTTGCCTCCTTTTTTTCTTTTTTGGCAATGATTTATGATTAGTCATGGATGGTTCTGTTTTTAAAATGTCAAAGATGCAATTAAATAGGTCCACCTACCAAAGAATAACATTATCTTCATTTTGGATTAAAAAAAAATCGTCCTACTTAAGATAATAGATAGTGGACTAAGCGTAGACCAATTATTCAATATTAACATGATTAAGTTTCCTGCACAACTATCAAAGTTGTACGGTGAGCTTATAACTATCAAAATTATGGGCGAAAGTGAATGGGAAAAACAATAAAGGATCACGTGAAAAAAGAAATGCTTAGCCGATTGATTAACTGACAAACTTGTCTACTAATCATATATTTCCTTAGTTTTGTAAATAACAGATCTCGAAAGCTTTAGTACAACACAACTATGGATGTGTATGGAAAGAAATAATTTTTTGATTATTTTCATTAAATGAAAGACTATATATACAAGTTACATATTTTCATAATAGGAGAATCTTATTCCTAATTTATTCATAAAACCTTATTCTACTTGGATCCTAACTATACAATTATGGTAAGTGTATAATACTAATTACACCACAACACCTTACCTAATCTATCTTGTACATACACGGTAATATACAATCTACATACACGGTAATACAAATATACGAAACCCGAGAGTAATATACACAATATACACATGTATATTGTGTGTATATTATATATATTTAACACCCCCACCCCCCACCCCCCGCAGTCATAGCGGGCGGTCTTCGAACGCTGAGACTGTCTCTAAAATCTTCAAAAAGGACTGAGGGAAGACCATTTGTAAAGATGCCGGCAATCTGATATCTTGACGGGACATGGCAGACGCGTACCTGACCACGAGCAACCTTTTCGCGGACAAAGTGAATGTCCATCTCGATATGTTTAGTGCGTTAGTGCTGAACCGGATTACCAGAAAGGTAGATGACACTAATATTATCTCAATAAACCAAGGTTGCTTTCTAAATAGGCGAATGAAGCTCCAATAGCAAATTACGTAACCAACATGATTCAGATACCACATTAGCTACCACTCGATACTCGGCCTCGGCACTGGATCGGGACAATGTCGACTGACGTTTGCCAGACCATGAGACCAGGTTATTGCCAAGAAACATACAATAGCCAGACGTAGACCGTCTGGTGTCTGGACAGCCACCCCAATCAGCATCCATATACGAGACAAGTGTGGACGTCGATAAAGGATATAAATGCAACTCATATTCAAGTGTACCCTGAATATACCGAATGATGCGTTTGAGTGCATTCATGTGCTAAACTCTGGGATCATGCATGAACAAACACACCTGCTGGACAACATACGTAATATCTGGTCTCGTAAATGTAAGATATTGAAGAGCCCCTGCGAGACTGTGATAGCGGGTCAGATTCTCGTATGATACGCCGGCCGCGGCACTAAGCTTAGGCTTAGTATTAACTGGAGTGACAGTGGACTTACAGGATGACATCCCAGCCCTCTCAATGATCTCAGTTGCATACTTCCTCTGAGATAAGAACAACCCATCTGAATGACGAGTGACAACAATCCCCAAAAAGTAACTCAAGGGCCCCAAGTCTTTCATAGCAAACTCAGAGCTGAGCATGGTCATGATAGACTGGCGTAAGGCATTGGAAGAAGCAGTCAAAATGATATCATTCACATATAACAGAATATAGGCCAAGGATGAACCACGACGGTAGATGAACAAGGAATTATCCGACCTGCTGTGAGTGAACCCAATAGTCGAAACATAGTCTACAAACCTCGTATACCAGGCCTGTGGAGACTGCTTAAGCTCATATAAGGACTTCTTCAACAAACAGACATAATGCGGATGTGTA
Organism: Anisodus acutangulus; assembly: GCA_029783415.1. Lineage (NCBI taxonomy): Eukaryota > Viridiplantae > Streptophyta > Magnoliopsida > Solanales > Solanaceae > Anisodus > Anisodus acutangulus. Next base: position 11,144,190 of record CM056497.1, on the reverse strand, counting down.
GGATCCCTGAATCCCAAAGGTTGATGCATATAGACTATTTCCTTGAGATCCCCATGGAAGAAAACATTCTTTACATCTAACTGATGAATAGGCCATGCCTTCGAAAGAGCTAAGCTGAGCACAGTGCGAATGGTAGCCGGATTGACCACCGGACTAAACGTCTCACCACAATCCACACCAACCTGCCGAGTCTTACCATCGCCCATAAGACGCGCCTTATGTCGGGCAAATGACCCATCTGAATTTTCCTTATGAGCAAAAATCCACATAGACCTAATAATATTAATACCAGATAGACGGGGCACCAACTCCCACGTCTTATTATCAATAAGAGCATTATATTCATCGGTCATAGCAATTTTCCAATTCGGCTCATTTAATGCAGACACAGGATTTCGGGGTAAGGGTGATTTAAGAACATTCGAATGTAAATTAAAATGTATTTTTGGTATAAAAATCCCCCGTTGACTACGGGTGACTGGTCCATGACTCAGGGCAGAGGCAGGTGGATTTTGGGAATTTTCGGGACTCGGGATGGATCGCGGCAGCAAGAGCTGGCCGCCCAGATCGAGAACTAAAACCTGAATCGGGCCAACATCGACCCGAAGCGATTTGAACTGGGCAGAACGGATGGCCCAGTTGTTGGACCCAGATTTGAAGACGATACTGTGTGGGGAGTACCAACGGGCAGTGGGCCCGCTGGAGAATTTTGGGCGGGATACGTCCGAAAAATGATGAATAATATACGGGGATATACTATCATCCAAAAAATTATACGAATTAGGCACGTGAGTATTAACTTTAGCAAATAGAAATTGGGTTTCATAAAAAATTACATGGCGATTAATGATGATTTTATTGGAGGATAAATCAAAGCATTTATAACCACGATGATTAGACGAAAAATCCAAAAATACACACGGGGTAGACCGGGCCTGAAGTTTGTTAATTGTGGTGGACGGGAATAACGGATAACACAAGCACCCAAAGACCCGAAGATGAGAATAAAAATGAGTTTTATTATATAAAATTTATAGATGGGAAGAATATGTCAGACATTTGGAAGGAAAAATGTTAAGGAGGTATGTAGTCATTTGAAGAGCATGATGCCAAAAATATGGGGGTATGGAAGTGTGAATTAATAGAGTTCGGACAATGTTATTTATGGAACAAATTTTGCGTTCGACTTTCCCATTTTGTGAAGACGTATGAGAACAAGAAAATTGAAAATTGATCCCATTATTATCATAGAATTCCCGAAACACCCCATTGTCATATTCTTTGCCATTATCACACTGAATATTTTTTATTTCTCGTTCGAATTGGGTTCTAATGAATGCTCTAAATTTTAAGAATACGAAAAAAACTTGAGATTTTTTCGCTATCGAAAGCGTTTATAAAAACTTAGAATAATCATCCAAAAAGAGAACATAATACCGATGACCCAAAGAACTAAGAACAAGAGACGTCCATAAGTCGCTATGAATAATATCAAACTACATTAAAGTATGAGAATTTGAGTCAACAAATGGCAACCTAACAATTTTTCCTAAAGAACAAGACTGGCAATTTGGAGTACTACTCGTACCCTTACAAGAAATAAAATTATTTTTATCTAATGATGACAAAATAGATGATCCCGGATGACCTAGACGAGCATGCCACAAGGAAGGAGAAGGGGCTGCAAATGTGGATGGCAAGGCTTGACTCGATGGACCGGAACTGGGTGTGATAGGATAAAGATCTCCCCTACTATCACACCTCATGAGAGGACTCCCCATATTGAAATCCTTCACAGAGAAACCAAATGGATCAAATTCAATAGAAACAGAATTGTCAGTAGTGAATTTACGGACAACGACTAAGTTTTTAATCAATTTGGGGGCACGTAGGGTGTTTTTTAAGATAAGATAAGGATGAAGGGGAGATAAAATTTTATGACCATAACCACGAATTAGAATAGAATTACCATTACCAACAATTATGCCGCGAGGGTTGCTCAAATTGGAATAGGACGAGAGCATACCTGAATCGGATGTCATGTGGGTAGTGGCACCGATGTCCATATACCAATTCAGGTCCGGAGGATTTAAACCAAGCGTGTGCATTGCGGCTTCGATGTCTGTAGACGTGGGTGTCGTTGCTTGATAGGCCTGCGGGGGCCGAGGCCCAAGCACCCACGCTTCTTTGCCGGCCAGGCGTTGTTGTCGTGGACCATGTCGAATTGGGCCTGGATCTGGCTGGCGACCCACTACCGATTGGGCAAAAGCGGTGAGCCTAAGCGTTGTTGTGGGAAAAGCGGCCGGGCCCAAATCGCTGTGGGGCCCATTGCCACTGCATAGGGGGCACTGTGGGGCCCAGAACTGCTGTTGCTGCTGCTGACCACCGCGAGGACCCCCACCGCCACCATCATTCTGTCGGCTGCCGCCGCGGTTCTTGCCATTATTTTTCTTATTTTCACCCTTTTTATCGCCACCGTTATTGCGATTTTGGCCTGAGTTGTTAGAACCGGTAGGATACACCGTGGACTCGGTCATCATGACTACGGGACTAGCACCGGTAGCCGCTCATTTTGCCATGTCTGCTTCTTCGAGTGTAAGCATAAAATGAGCTTGATAAAATTGCGGAAGCGGATTGCTTTGCCAGAAGCGTTCCCACACCACTATAGGCCTCAGAGAGGCCGAAAACCATTTGGAGGACCAAACAATCATTTGAAACTGGCGCGCCAACATTGCGATCGTGAGTGAATATTGAACAGTTCGGCCCACGTCGTATATTGGACGTTTTCTATTTCAAGAACAAGGGGGATGTTATTCTTGATGTTAGAAACTGTAAGGGCAGGATGAAACATGTTCCGGGATGTAGACTTATTGATAGAACAATATGTGATTGAGAGATTTTGGGAGAAAAAAAATTGGGAAGTAGAGGTACTGGAATCAACCAATCAGAGAACAAGTTGCGGAAAAACTTTGGTCTCGGCTTTGTGCACTGGTTGGTCGACGGCCAAGAGGAAGAAAAGGGGGAGAGGATTTTAAGACCTAGACTTCTGATACCATGATAGAAATAATCATTTGATTATTTTCATTGATTGAAAGACTATATATACAAGTTACATATTACCATAATAGGAGAATCCTATTCCTAATCTATTCCTAAAACCTTATTCTACTTGGATCCTAACTATATAATTATGGTAAGTGTATAATACTAATTACACCACAACACCTTACCTAATCTATCTTGTACATACACGGTAATATACAATCTACATACACGGTAATACAAATATACGGAATCCGAGAGTAATATACACAATATACACATGTATATTGTGTGTATATTTAACAGGTATGTCCTTTCACAATTATTTGAAAGAAAAAATTATTTGTTCAAGATAATGTACTTGATTAATCTGACGTGCCTTTAATCTTTATTAACAACCAAATTTTATCCCTACCAAATTTACATGTTACCCCATTTGAGATTTAATCCACTCATTAGTCATCTAGTTCTTTTTATTTTCATTCATTGGTATGATTATCATGATCGTAAAGAATGGATATCCTGCATAACTCAACCTCAAAAGCTAGCTTATAAGATGAGGATTGTCCAAGTCTCATTTAAGGAATTCATGTTCCCATTCAATTTCTGATATGAGACTCTTAACACTCCCCGCACGCCCAGACCTTGTTAATTGGAGCGTGGATAATATAATTTGAGTGCCCAACATCGGTGAACAAGGAATTGGAATGAGTATGGCCCTGATACCATGTAAATAATGAATCTTGAGCTTAACTCAACCCCAAAAGCTATCTTGTAAGGTGAGGATTGTCCAAGTATCATATAAGGAGTTCATGTTCCCATTCCATTTTCTATGTGAGACTCTTAACTGTTAGAATAATTATGGGGCAATCTTATTCTCTCACCATTCGAGGAGACCATTTTTTCATTTGCAAATATTCAAATATTTCAAGTCATTGATTACAACTTTCTTGATGATTCAGACACTTCCCCTCTCATTCGAAACGCAATACATATTGCTAGTATTCCAACTCAAAATTTACCGCCCCTGCCAGCTGTCCCGCCACTGCCCCACAACCCGTCGACTCGCCCCCCCCCCCCATCCAGTCGACCACCCCCTACTCACCGTTCCGTCTGCACCCATTATTCAGATAAAAATCCCATTTGCTCGAATCTCGTGACGTCGCCACCGCAGCCCCGCCGACCACCCCCACCCCCGACAACCCCACTGCCCCTAGTTCCCGCCACCCAAACGACCCCACTGCCCCAGTTCCCGTCACCCAACCAGTCCCGATCTGACCCACCGCATGGAAACTCGTGCCTAGCATGAGATTTTTAAACCGAAAGTCCACTTTAACCTATCCACTCAGACTATCTCACCTCTATCTAAAAATTCAAAATTAGTCAAGTTTAACCCAATTAGAATGCGGTTATGCGTGAGAAATTTGACGCGCTCACTACACAACGCAATTGGGATCTTGTCCTTAAATCAGAGGAGATGAATGTGATTTGTTGCATGTGATTTTATGATCACAAATTCAAATACAATGATGAGTTTGATTACACTATTCAACAAGAAGTATTTTCACGTGAAGGGGACCTAAGAAAGCATTAGCCGTCGGTTTAAGCATATTCACGTAATGTTGGGAGGCAGCTGTGGTGATTATTCTATTTTTTTCCTTCCCTTTTGTTTTGTCAATTTATAAGCCGTCCGTACGTGGAAATAATTAACGAGCAATTGAAAGTGGAATCATCCGACAATAGAATGTGGGGTAAGAGTAAGTGGGTGTGTCCAATTTAGTCATTTTCTGACTTTAATAATTTACTATTGGAAATACCTATCCATATAAAAACATTTTTTTCATGTCGTGGATTTTTTATTTTCTATCCAAATTTCAATCAAGCCTCTTTAGTCTTTTATGACACGTTATCTTAATTCACATGGTTTTGAGAATATGTGAATTTTTTTTATTTTTTTTGATAATTCAGGTTTTCATGCTTGCGTCTGACTACTTCACTGATATTACCCAGACGTCCTGAAGGTAATAGTATGAGACAAGGTCAAATTCCCCAACATGCAGAGTTTCTTCGTGTTTGCGGGGAATCGAACCCACGTTGTTCCATGTCAGAGCGCCTTATAGCGCCCATGCTTTACCACTGAACTATGCCCCGAAGGATGAGAATATGTGAATATTGTTTGATCAGGTTCAGGTTCAGGTTCAGGTTCCATAACACAAAACCTACTTTCCTGACTATGTCATACAATAGGTATGTTTTCGGTTTTCTTTTGTCACAATAGTACTTTTAAAATATGTGAGTACTACTTTATTTTTCGGGGGTGTGTATTTGTATAAATTTTTTAGATTTCTTATTTTGATTGGTTAAAATATTTTTTAAAAATAATTTTTCTGAAAATTAAAAAATGACTTGTAGAATATTGGAAACAATAAATGACATTCCTGATTGATTCTCTCTACACCCCCACCCCCACAAATCCCAACCTTCACTCCCACCCCCACAGCACCTGTTGCCAAACCCACCCAAACGCCCCCATCCCTCAATCACCCTCAACCCCACCGACCCAACTTTCACACTTATTATTTTCTAAATTATATCTAAAAGTTTTCGGAATAGTATTTTTTTTATTTATCTTACACCAAAAAACAAGTTGGAAAAATCATTTATTTTTCGGAAAAACATTTTTCAGAATGTAATTTTGCATCACAAATATGACTAAGACTAAAAATAAGTACAACTTGATTAAAATGAAATAGAAAATGGCTAAATAATCATTCATAATGTCATATTGAATAGGAGAAATCTTTCCCTGTTATGCTCTCTTTTGATAATGAATAAAAATTGGTCTCCTAGCTGTGCCAATTGCTAGTTTTTTTTGTTTTGTTATAATTGGAAAAAAGATTTCTGTCGTATTGATTCTGTAAACAACTTCATACATATTCTTCCACAAATTAGATGTATAACTCCGATCATCGAGCACATAGTATATTCCTCCAGCTAATGATTGTCCCATTATTGTTCTGGGCCCAATTCCGCTATCTGCCTTTGTATCGGCTGATAGAATCGGAAGACAAATTAATTCTTTAACTTAAGCAATTTGGGCTGGAAACGGAACTCTAATCTCCAGCAATGGGTTCCCCAACTACTCCATAAAGCGTTAGGACGGTGGTTATGGTAAATTAAGAGGTAAGAAACATGAAATCAATCGAGTAAAGTAAAGGAAAGTAAAGGATAAAAGATAAAAGATAAAAGATAAAGATAAAATTTTGATATGTTTGATTGTGTGTGTGTTGTATATACAAAGAATGAGTATTTATAGTATTAAAGGGAAGAAAAAACTGTAGAAACGACCCCCCCATGTCGGCCATCAAGTAACCCACTAAGCTCAACGGTTGACTATGGGGAGGTGGTGTCGATTTTCTCGCCCTCTGCTCCTCTTGCTCGGATAATGACCCTCTCTTCTAGGTGTTGTTGGCCGTTAACGCTTTTAGGGGTCCGGAAACCCTTTTTGACTTGGTCGTTGAGGCGTCTGCATCTAAGTGGGTCCCGATCGTTCCTCTAACCAACAACTTCGGATAAGATGCCTTAGTAGCAGATGAAGTTATCGTAGTCGAGGGCTAGGAGTAAATTTGGCTCCGGAATAGTTTGATTGTCAGTGGATTCGGCTAAATATTTAAATTATTTTTGAGTGTTAACAATTACAAATTCACCTTTCTTTTTTCAAGACAAATTTGATCTGAAATTAAAGCTTTATTAAACTTAGCAGCCTAAATTTGATTCGGTTTAAAGATTAATTATTACTATAACAATTACTCTATCGGTTGCTTTTTACTTGTCCTTCATATTAAAAATATATTTTTTCTTTTACATGTCCAATTTAATAAATTAAGAGAGAATTATTTTATTTTTTTCAATCAGCAGAAACAAAAACTGAATAAAAAGTAAAGAGTACTGCAAAAATTGCGATAAAGTATGAACCCTATAACTTGAACCTCCAAATCAGCATAAGTAATCTTCTGTTTTGCTCATTTTATTAAGAACATATTATGAAACCTCGTTATAATTTTACACTTTTTAACAGAAAATAGCTTTGTGAATTGTGCAGAGATCATTCGAATTCAAGTTCTTGGTTCTCATTCTTGAAAACACAAATCACGTTCCAATTAAACAATTAATTTAATCTTTTTGGGAGCTCTAAAGGTCATAAAGCTTAGTTTATCCCACAAAATTAGGCTCTCTAGTGAAGCAAACTAGAATCAAAATTATAGAATACGAGGTTTGATTTCCTCTTCGTAGATTTGATTAAGGAGGTAGTAAATCGTTAAATATAGCCAAGTTGTCCATTATAGTAATTATAAACTAATTGATCCGCTCATTATGTTTTTTGTCTTCCTTAAACAGACACTATTTCCAGCGTATAATCTTAAATAGTGATACGCACTACAGTCTACAACTATGAATCACTTTAATTCAATATAATCCTACTTTGGACTATCGCCTACCGGGGATCTTGATGTTGATGTTAATTTCTTGTACGTACGAATGGGCTGAGAGAATGCCGCCTTTTTAAAAAGAAAAAAGAAAAATTGACATAAATAGTTACCCATCAAAGTAATAGCAAGTATATATATATATATATATAGATATATATAATTTATATAAAATATACATTATTGATACATAATAATAATATATTTTTTTATATATATTTAGTTAGCGGGTGTAATTAGTTTTGGCCCATTGGCCAAAAGTATAACTTGCCCTTTAAAAAAGCTTTAACATTAGGATATAACCTGGGGTGGGTTGGTCAAGAGCTTACCGGAAGGAGTTATGTGCTAAAAGAAAAATAGGAAACAATTAATTTGGAATGTCACAAATGAAACTTATTTTTCTCTGTACTTTTACTAAAAATGTCATTTTCTTAATCTTAAAGAACTAGTTAACAAGATAAAATATTTTTGACCAATCAAATAAAATATTTTTCATCATACCGAACACACTAGAAGTCTCGATTTTTTTTCTTTTAGTCATTGAGTCACACATAAACTTTTTATAATAACATACTAGTACAGAAATAAAAGTAGGAGAAAGCAATTAAGGAGGCAACGGCGCGTGATTTCCTGGATTACTTTCGTGTAATTTTGTCAATGGGATTATCCTAAGCTAGTACTTATTAATTTAAGACAAGGTTTTCATGTGAATTGTGTTGTCAAAGTAACTCTTTTGTCGCTTTGCTTTTGGGAGTTGATATTATACGACTCCTTTTCTTCTCCGTCTTTGACCTAATTTCTTACTTTGTAATATATATATATATATTCTGTAATGTAGAGTTCCCACTAACTTTTCAAAACGAGATGGATTGATTTGTATAATATTGGGCTGTTTTACAGAATAGCTTTTTTCATAGTGAAAGTAGTAAGGGTTCGTACGAGTTATCTAATCAAAATTGCATTCAAATCTCTTTATAACGGTATAATTTGTTTCTATATTTTTGCTCCTATAGCAAATTATTGTTATAGAAAACATATAAATAAACATAACATGAAAGATTGGTTTCACAAAAAATATAAATATTATAATAAAGTGTAGTTTATAAGATGTTATTAATGAAAGGCCTTCGTGCTTTTAGTGTAATAATTTTAGCGTACGTGCGTTGCACGTGTTACCGACAATGCAACCACATTAAAATCTGCAAAATCACACAATACCACAATATCAATTATCAATAAATTTGATACTCCCATCGGTTCAAAATAAATGTTCACTTAGCCTTTAACATATTCTTAAGCATATTGCATGTCAGACATATAACATGACACATTCAGCGTAATTAGCCGCTCTACCTATTAAGGTGGAGATAAGGTCTGTGTACACTCTATTCTCTTCATATCTCACGGTGTGGAATTTCACTGGATATGTTATTGTTTTATTCGGCGTAATACATTTGGTGCAAACTTCGTTTTGACATCATCGGGATGTTATATGGTAGTGAACTGCATTTGGGTTTTCTGATATGTAACCAATGAGTCAACTTTTCATTGACTGCCTGTTTCTAAAAGAAGTTGGAAGGATCATTATAGGTCAATAGATGAAAGACTTATAGCAGGGACTTTAACACATCTTCTGTAAGGAAATATCTTGGTTCTCTGAGGCTTACACTAAAAAGCTGACTGATATTTATCGTAATTCTGTCTTTACTATTTTTCTTAAATTATTATTTAATTATTTTTATAATATTTTATCTATTTTCTTTTTTTGAAAAAGTAAAAAACTCTACTATTATTTTGGAGTCTTTTTTTTTTACTTTAACAAATATTTTTTTGGGAAAAGTAAAAAAACTTTTTTACATCATTTAAAACTCTAACATATGCGGTATTACTTCTAAGTTCTAATAATACCTTTGATTAACCCTTTTACATAATTTACCAAAATCAAAAGAAACCCTTTTATATTTCGTTAAAATCTTCTAACGTATCTAGAACTCTTTTAACTCTAGATAAATGTATGTAGTATAGCTTCTAATATGGTAATACCTATAAATAATTTACACGAGTCAATGTCAGTATTGGATATTTTTAAAGAGTACTATTGTGTTACGACTATTACTTTTGCTATAAAATTTTGGTTTAGGAGTCTTAAATTTTCTTTTCTTTTTCTAGACTTCTTCCACAGCCTAAAATTTAAGATTTCAATTAATTAGAATTGTATTGTTCTACAAATTATTTACTTACTTGAATTAAATAGCATAACTTTAAATACCTCACATGTTAGAAGTATAAAGAAGTCTTCTTCTTCTTTTCTCTACGTAATGCTTCTTGACATCTTCCACCGCCAATTAGTTTTGTTTGGTATTTATTTTATGTTAATAAATCATTATCATTTTTTTTTCAATTCTGATCATGTTTATTTTGTTGGGAGTTTTTGCTCTATGGTACTTTATAAAGCAGTACGGGAAGTATATAACTATTACAAGTATTCGAAAGGATAAACAAAGATTCAATAATTCAACTAGTAATATGAAAATTACAATATAATCACAAAACTGAAATTACAATTTTGTTGAAGACGAAAAAATGGAAACTGGTTTTGCTGAGTCGAGTGTGGCACTCTGTCCTTAAGACAATATTGCCCCGTATGTATCCTTTATACGTCCTGGACAATTTGTCTCCCAAGATAAAACAACAATGGAACACTTGAGCAAAGGAAACTCAAGAGCTACCGTGAAGAATATTGAGTAACGAAATGATGCCTTGGAAGTTGTAGGAAGAAGAAAAGTTTCTGCTTGTGTAAGCTTCTGAATTTCGTGTATATTATATGTGTGTTCTTGGTCATTCTTTTGTGTGTCCTCAACAATGGTGTAAGGGGGTGTTTAAATAGGTGAGGGAGGGTGATTCGCCTCCATAATGACCTAAATAATGGCCATTATGGAGGTAGTAAAGCCACCAACATTAATGGGAGAAAGACCAACGGATTTGGCCATTATAGGAGGAGTAATTCAGCCAAAATAAATGGCTGAATTGAGAGCTTGAACGTTTCTGTTCTGACCGTCGAAATTCCAACTTTCTGAAAACTTCAGGGACCAAACTGTACATATTGAAACTTCAGGGATCAAACTGCACAACTGAAGGAATTCTGGTCCAAACTGCATCTGAAACTTCTGGGATCAAACTGTACTTCTGGCAAAGTTTTCTGGCCCAAAAAGATAATATCAGGAGCCCCACAGCCCGTGGACCCGTGGACCCGTGGACCCTGAACCCGGAACTCGAAACCGGACCGGACGGGCGGGCGGCGGCGGCGCGCGCGTGGACTTTCCTTGAACCGAAGCACATCTAGGTCATCCCTCCTTTAAACACATGGGATACCCCTTGGGGTCCCAAACCCCAAACCAATTTCGAGTCTTATATACACAACAATTCTTTCTTCCTCTACCGATGAGGGAGAATTGAACACAATACCACACTTTTCATGCTTCAAACACCTTACTTCGTGGACCAATATCTCTTTAATTTCTCAATGAAATTTGACGATTCTTGGCCCTACGGTTATCTACGTACTTAGTAGATCATGCATGTGTGAAGAACCGGATTCTCCAACATACGTAACACTAGTGTTTAAGCCGTTAAAGTTGGTCGGTCGCAACTCCCGCCAAAGGCAAATTTCCAACAATCCCCTCTTGAAAGAGATTTTGGCGCACTCACATGGTGTCTTTTTCATTTCCAAAGAATATTTCAATGGACCGACGCGTTGCATAAGGAGAGGTAGCCTCGACTTTGAACCTTCCATAGTTGAATACCATCGGACTTACTTATCGCGGTGAACGTGATGTCTTGAACCGTCAGTGTTTAGTGTAAGCCAAGACAATGATACCAACACAACAAATTCCCTTACTCTCTTCTTCGTAATGTTTTGTCCGTTTTGGCCATGGACAACGTCTTGGATTCTTAAGTGCGTTCATTTTGAGGTGGCCCGTCCTCGCACTTAAATAGGTGGTCTCCTACAAGGTATCCTGCTATACCCCACTTCACAAGTGTTAGGAACCATTAAAAGTTTTCCAAAAACCTAACCTCAACTGTTGAGGAGCATTACAGGTTTTGAAAACTTAACTTTTATCCACACTGCAGATACCACTTAAAGTCTTTCCCGCGAATGGCTTTGGATTTGGTATTTCTTTTCAGAAATCACTATCCGAAGTGCTCATGCTTTCACTTGAAGCGATCAAGCGAACCTTTACTGACTTAGTTTTCTCATTGAACCAAATTATCGGGATCTCCGGTTAGTAAGGTTGGAGTTACCCTGTATTGGTCCGTATATTTTGGGTTTTAAGCCCATTCCCTAGACAGTAGACCACTTGATCTCCGGGTAGTCCCTTAGTTTGTAAACAAGGAAGTGACACCGTGATGATCAAGCGTCATACTGATCTTATGTCTCTGACAAATCTCGACGGATATGTCCAGACGCCGTCATCCGTGTCCTTCCTAAAGCCGACCGGCTAGCCACGATGTATAAGCTTGAAGGCACGGGTTTCTCCCAATAAGGGACGTCCTCTAAGGAGTCGTGAAGTTACTCAACTTCTTTCATGCCTTGTATAAAGCGATAAACTCTGATTTCATCATGAATCGGCCGATGCAAGTTTGCTTAGAGGATTTTCCAAGAACCACCATACACATTTACTTGTGGCTTTGGTGTTCTTGAGATCGATGTCGGTTGCATCATTGTGTTCTCTCGAGAACATTTGGACATCGAATACTATAATCCGTAGATAAGCGAATAATTCGGATATCGTCATATCCGACTTAACACTTTCTATTGATCATGTATTAAGATCATCGGTGAAACTTAGTTCAACTGATACATTTGTAGGGCGATACCAGGTCGGTTGTAGTGTGTACAATACATTGAACTACACGTGATCCGTGCGTATCGCTTCCTTGTCTATGTGTGCATCATGATTCCAATCAGTTCTATGATTCATATCCATTGATGGCTTCAACGAGGCCATCAACTATCGACGATCCGTTAGATGTCTTTAGAAATCCAATTCCTAAGATGTCATCTGTGATATCCATATCTTTCATATCGAGACTTTGTTTCAATATGACTTTTACTTTCAGGCTGTTGATTCTCCAACTGTTGGCTTTCTAACTTCAGATTCAATGTTTCTGTGCTCAGATTCATTGTTTCTGTTTTATCTGAAACTTTCAGGACCAAAATGTAAACATTTCAGGGACCAAGATGAAAGTTCAGGAAGAAGCCCAACAGTCCAGAAAACCAACTCTGATTCTCTTATTCCAACTCTCCGGTTGGGAAGGCTGTTTCAACATTCATACCACGCAAGACTGCAATGGCCCATGATGTTAAGCTACTCCCAGGGGAGCACATGTACAAGTAGCCGAGGCTTTGAACTCGTCAGTAGATCCATCTACTTTGTACTCACTTTTGAGTATCATTTTTCACAACCCAAAGGTTCTTTTCCCGGAGGAAGATCAACCATTACGCAAGTATGGTTCTATATGATGGAATATATTTCTCTCTTTAGCTTCTTTCCAAAGCAGCGCTTTTGGAGATAACAATTGTTTGTTAATTGTCCATGGTTCGTTCTTAACCATACAAGCTAGAAGGACTGGAACAAGTCCTTATCCCCTCTTTGCTCTGTCTTGGTTCAACATCTAGAATCCCTGAGTTCTGCAGATCTGGAATATTAAGTTCCGGATAGCCAGCAACTTTCGAGTCATGTAGATACGGAACGTCTAGTTCCGGACAGCCAGGCCCTCGCGGGTTCTTGTTAACCTTGAGCAATTACTCCTTTTTCCTTTTCAAGGAAAGTTATCTTATAAGAATTCAACATTCTTTGACGCCAATAGGCGATAAGTACTACTGCTATTTACAGATCCAGTGGATATGCAATCTACAGTCTTAGGTCGAACTTGACCTGTTTCGGTAGTCCAACTTCTACCAAGCCACCCCACATCACAACTTTTGTATGTGAGATCCTTTTCATGTCTCACACGAAGAGTTATCCTTATCCTTATGCGGAGTTCCGTTGAGGATCGCATTAGCGGTAAGGATCGCCTTGCCCCACATAATTTAGGCGTACGGGTTTGCGCTTGGCTAACACCGTTAGACTGAGGTGAGTAATGAACAGTCGTTTAATGAACGCTGCTTCACATTCTCCCCCTCTATCGCTATGAATTTCGCAATCCATAGGCTTAGTTGATTTTCAACTTCTGCTTTGTAGCGCTTATCCGCTTCAACAACTTCATCTTTGCTTTTTAACAAACAAAGAATTCCATACGTTGTACCATCATCAATGAAGATCACAACGTACTTGTCTCCCCCCTCTATTTTGTATAAACTTCAAATCACCCAAGTAGGTGTGACTAAGTTCTAGAGGAGCAGTGCTTCTTTCGCTATTCCCTTGACAGAATTTGGAAAGGTCATTTTGCCTCTTCGCCTACCTCACATTCATTTTGAGGGTTTATGTCGAAAGGAGGCAACAATCTCAACATCGTTAGCTTTTGAATGACTTATTATTTAACGTGTCTTAATCTATGATGGCATAGATGCACGAATTACAAATATATCATTCATTGGGCTATAGACATATTGTACCATTCTTAGTTATTACAGACATGTTGGACTAGTCTCAAACCAACTTGACCAACAACGTCCCTTAAACCAAGTTAGGAACATGTATCACCTCTTTTAGAGTGATCTCATTCCCTGAAGTCCTATTGAGGACAACCTCTCCAGCCCCTTTGATTTTAGAGGTGGCGTTGCTTCACATGAACAACCTCTTGCCCGTGGTTAGGCGTGAACGGGATCATATGTGATCTCGATACTGGCCCACTTCGGTTGCTTTGGCGGGCATCGAGTGTCCAATTTCTTTCTTGCCTTTCTTTAGGCCTTGGATCATTAAGACACGGAAACTACGGCCCACCACACTAGGTGTCCATTACTTTTCCTATGAAATGAATTCGGCCCCACTCAGGTCACCGGAGGCTTTGTATGGTGAGTGTCCAATATCATCATATCAAAGGAATTTTGGCCCACTCCAGTCGCCCGGAGGCTTTGTATGACTGAGTGTCATATCATCCTATGAAGGATCTTCTGCCAAATAGTATGACAGGTTCTACGTCTTTAACTTTTAGACTTCTTCCGTTATGATTGGTGCCCAGATAATTCTTGGCGCTTACTTAAGAGTTGTAACAGTTTTCGCAGATCGGTGGATCTTACTCCCTCGTATGTGCGAAGAACATACTTTACTCACTTTTAATAATTACACTTAAAAGAACGTATCTTTTAAGATGCTTTACAATCCAATCTTTAAGCGGAAAAGAAGATGAGATTAAACTTACGATTTTTAAAGCTTAAGGAATATAAATTATTTTCATATTCCTCCTTACTTTAATCAATTTTTAATCGAGACCTCATTTAATCTTTATTCTTGACAAGTAAGAAAAACTACTTATCCCAATTTCGGATTCTGGCTCACTCCAGTCACTTCATCAAACTGAGTGTCCAGTTCCTTCTTACCATTATTCGGATCTTTTGTCTGGGATAGATACAGGCCTTCTGCTGCAAGATAGAAGTACATCTTCAGTCTTCTCCTCTTGTCCCAGTTGACATCCTCAGGCTCTCGAGAGCGCTTGTTCCCACCAGTCTTGGTAGCGGTGACACTATGAATACGTTCATCATCATCACTCTCTTCTACCAGAAAACCATTTCCATATCCCGATTTGGTCACACAACTTTTGACCGACATCTTTCGAACACTAATAGTAATACTATACAAATATTGTCTTAAGTTGTTGGGAGTTTTTGCTCTATGGTACTTTATAAAGCAGTACGGGAAGTATATAACTATTACAAGTATTCGAAAGGATAAACAAAGATTCAATAATTCAACTAGTAATATGAAAATTACAATATAATCACAAAACTGAAATTACAATTTTGTTGAAGACGAAAAAATGGAAACTGGTTTTGCTGAGTCGAGTGTGGCACTCTGTCCTTAAGACAATATTGCCCCGTATGTATCCTTTATACGTCCTGGACAATTTGTCTCCCAAGATAAAACAGCAATGGAACACTTGAGCAAAGGAAACTCAAGAGCTACCGTGAAGAATATTGAGTAACGAAATGATGCCTTGGAAGTTGTAGGAAGAAGAAAAGTTTCTGCTTGTGTAAGCTTCTGAATTTCGTGTATATTATATGTGTGTTCTTGGTCATTCTTTTGTGTGTCCTCAACAATGGTGTAAGGGGGTGTTTAAATAGGTGAGGGAGGGGGCTGATATCGCCTCCATAATGACCAAATAATGGCCATTATGGAGGTAGTAAAGCCACCAACATTAATGGGAGAAAGACCAACGGATTTGGCCATTATAGGAGGAGTAATTCAGCCAAAATAAATGGCTGAATTGAGAGCTTGAACGCTTCGTTTCTCGACCGCGAAATTCCAACTTTCAAAACTTCAGGGACCAAAGCGTACATATTGAAACTTCAGGATCAAACGTACATATTGAGACTTCAGGATCAAATCGCACAATGAAGGAATTCTCGGTCCAAAGCGCACATCTGAAACTTCGGGATCAAACTGTACTTACGGCAAAGTTTCGGCCCAAAGATAATATCGTGAGGCCCACACGGCCCGAGACCGAATCGGACGGGCGGGCGGCGGCAAGGCGTGTGGTCTTTCCTTGAACCGAAGCACATCTAGGTCCTCCCTCCTTTAAACACATGGGATACCCGTTGGGGTCCCAAACCCCAAACCAATTTCGAGTCTTATATACACAACAATTCTTTCTTCCTCTACCGATGAGGGAGAATTGAACACAATACCACACTTTCCATGCTTCAAACACCTTACTTCGTGGACCAATATCTCTTTCATTTCTCAATGAAATTTGACGATTCTTGGCCCTACGGTTATCTACGTACTTAGTAGATCATGCATGTGTGAAGAACCGGATTCTCCAACATACGTAACACTAGTGTTTAAGCCGTTAAAGTTGGTCGGTCGCAACTCCCGCCAAAGGCAAATTTCCAACATATTTTACTTTGCAGCCACATAACATGGAGATAAAGGTAAGTAGAATCAATAGTTTATTTTTTCATTTTTAGATTGCAGTAGGTGATTCAAGCATTTAAGTTTTATGTTACTTCCTCTTTTTTTTTTCCCATTTATATCGTCTCTCCACTCTTGATGGTCTAGGTCAGTATATACTCATGTTTACTTTTTTGGCATTATTTTTAGGCTCTCCACTCTTGATGTGCTTAAAAACAGATATGATTTGTCCTCCGGGGCATAGTCCAGTGGCAAAGCCTGGGCGCTATAAGGCGATCTGGCATGAGACAGCGTGGGTTCGATTTCCCGTAAGCACGAAGAAACTCTGCATGTTGGGGAATTTAACCTTGTCTCATTGATCAGTTGTACGCTCCAAAAAAACTGGCCACCGGAGCACATCCCGCGATTTACCTGGTAATAGTGTTGAAGGACTGGTGCTATTACCTCCAGCACGTCTGGGTAATATCAGTGAAGTAGTCAGGCGCAAGCCTGGAAACCTGGATTATAAAAAAAAAACAAAAAAAACAGATATGCTTCGGAAAGGTAGTTCAACTCTTCCTGATAAGCTACCATCTTCTGGGTCTCCTGTAGTGGACCAGCAGTCCACTGAAACATCTCACCTTGGGTAAGATTTATTCAAATAATATAATATAGCAAGGGACGTTAAAATAGATGTAACATTCATTCATATGACAAAATAATATTACTTCCCTGTTCCAATAATGTAGTATCATTTTTTTTTGTTCTGTTTAAAAAAGAATGTCATCTTTTTATATTTAAAAATAATTTAACTTTATGATATGATTTAGAGTCACTCATTTATATAAGACTTATTTGAGACTACACATTTCAAAAGTCTTCTTTTCTTTCTTAAATTTCGTATCAAGTTAAATGATGCTATATAAATTGAGACGGAAGAAGTATTACATTAGCTGTGTTGCACGTGTAAATAAGTATTCAATTATACAAGATGCATTATCTCGAACTTTCGAATAGTGCCAATTACTAAACAATGACAAATATTACAAATAACGAAAGAAGCATTAGGTTTAGATAATTTTAGTATGTTCAATAACTCGTGGAAGTAGCCAAATATTGGATTAATGAATTTAACGATTAATGAGTAAAAAATATAATCCTAAAAAAAAATCATGAATTAAGTTTCTGACAGTCCATTACATATAAGTTAAAATATTAATAAGGTAAAATCTTCATTACAATTTAAGTTACTGTAAAATATTAGTAATGGACTAACTCTTGTTTCATTGTCCTTAATTTTCCTTTTTTAATATTTTCTCTTCCCTGTAATTTTTTCTTTCAATATGAGAGGAAAAAAGTCTCCTACGTCTAAAAGAATTTAAAAGTGGGCGATAGTGGGGAAAAAGGACTCCTAAAGCTAAAAGTTAGGGGAAGAAGACCTAAACTTTAGGAATATTAATTAAATGTATGTATATTTTTATAAGGTAAAATAATTAAATAATAATTTAAAGGTCAAATACATAAGTTACCCCTTAAAATTGTTAGAGTTTTTTATTTTGACATTTTAACTAGGAATTGTTACAAGACCCTTCAACTTGATCACAAATGTGTTATTAGGTATAAAATGCTGACAAAGCAACAAAAACTTTTCCAAACATAACCTTAGGCGCGTGAGATAGATCCAAATATGGAATTTCTGTTTTGTCTACTTTTTAAAAATATTATTTAGGTCAATATGCCATGTGTCTGCATCTCATTTGTTAGTTTGCCACCTCATCCGCAAGTGTAGTATACGCACTTTATTTTCTTGACTAACTGTTAATGAGGTGCTTAATAGGCACATTTAGGATCATGTTAAAGGGTCTAATATGAATAAGTTCTAGGTGAAGTGTCAAAATGAAAAATTCTGATAACTTTAAAGGGTCATTTATGTATTTGGCCTAATTTTTAAAAAATTAATAAATAATAATTTTATCTATTGTAGAAACTTTTAATGAAGGCAAAAAAAGCTCAATCAATATTTTTAAGACTCTTCATATTTTTAATATTATATAAATTATCCAGTCATACGTATCCTCTTTTTTTACTTTAATAAGATCCCGTGTCTTCTTTCGTTGACACATATAATTGCACATGATACTTAACACAATATTCTAATCCAAAAAAATGAAAAAAGTTGTTGTGTATATACTGCGTTCATAGAGCCCCTTATTTTTTTTGTCTCGGGGTTAATCTCGCAATTATTCACTATGCTTGCTAATGACAAACACTATTATTTGATCAACTTTTAGATGTCTAACTTTTAGATAAATATTTTGAAATAAAGTACCATTTTCCCCAAAATAAGTGTTTGGCTAGTGGAAATTCCAATGCTTTCCCAACCTCTCTAAATTAGGTAGAGAAGAAGGGGCTGCACTTCATAAGGTAGTTTTCCTAATGTACACTTCTGAGCACCATATTTGTTTCTTTAAAATCGGAACATTTAGGTTGAGTGTCACAATTACTAAACGTACGTAATTGTTATCAATCTTAAAGCACACAAATTATGCAAAACATCTTAAATGGAAAGCCATAAGCATAAATGTGGATCCATAATTTTAATAAATGGATGTGTTACGTTGGATTATCTTAGATCAAGTACATGGATGTATTCTTGTTAATGGGTAGCGGTAAGACTTGAACTTAAATTTCTGCGACAATAAATCTATGGGTAGCACTAACCCTCAAACGACTAAATAAAAATAAAGCGAACTAAAACGTGAAATCAAGTAGAATGTAGAATGAATCTAAGTTTGATCATGATAAGTTATACTATTTCGAGTTTTGATGATTGTCAAACATCTATGAAGAACCAGATAGAGACCATTTGCAATCGGTTCTCTTGCGGTCATACACTACAACTGTAAAAGTTGTTGCACTGTACCGACTGACAGCAATGCAGCAGCACAACTGTAAATCTGCTGGACCAATCGATGCAACGTCTCATTCTTACTTACCCTCATATATAAAAAACATGTTACAAGTGCAAATTCACCACTTGAAAACCTAAAAAGATTTTTCTCTCAAGTGTCACTCCACGACTACTCTCAAGAACAAAGTTGCATCAAACTTAAGGACATGTTCTCTGACTCTGGAGATATCTTAAGTCCTTAAGCTGTTGAGTCATTGTCATTTGATTTTTAACTTGTAAATTTACTTCCCTTATGAGAAGATGTATGTAGGTAGCCTGTTTGTTTTATGTCTTTGAGTTGTATATTTGGCTAGAGTTAGTCAAGGAATGTCTTTTCATTGTAGAGAGAGTTCAATAGAGTTATTGCATCAAACTTGCAATAGAGTTATTGTAAGGGGTGAGGGATTAAAGTTTTAATTCCTAGGTTGCAATAAATTGTAATCTAAACATTGCTCAGTCATAGTGGAGTTTTGGAAATCCTATTAGTGTAGGTCGTGGTTTTAAATCTCTTGAGTAAGGAGTTTTCCACGTAAACATCTTGTGTTATCTACATTTTGTGTTTACTCTGAAGAACAATAGCAAACCTGGTTCTCTACTGTGTTTGATGAATTCATACAGTACATCAAATCAGTATTCATACGTTGAGTACTCAAAGTGATAACTTCAGTATAATAAAAAAAATCTTTACTTTCGAGCAAATTAAAGACGTAGTAAATAAATCTGGGCTTTAACTAATTAAGTTCAACGAATAAAACCAAAGTTGCTTAGTCCATTTTAGACCGCTTAATTTTGTTAAAAAGTATAATTTCTAAAAGTGAATGAATAGCCAAAAAGCACCACCTCTCCTGTATCCCATACGTGTTATATGTGAAAAGCTAAGGCTGAAAGCCTGTAAATAAAAGTACTATACATATTAAATCCTAAACCGTTTAATATCTGAATGAGATTCCTATTGGAGACTCTACAATAAAAAAAAAAGTGCTCCTCTTTTTAACATCTTACATTCGTAAATGAAATGGTCATATTAATCTAACGTGATGATGGAGCTAATTAACACCATGTGCTTGAATCTTACCATAGCCCATCCAGAAAAATTTATATGTCACGTTCATTATTGTAGTTGCAAATCATAATTTTAATCAAGGGGGGTTACTATATAAATACACAAAAAAGTTAAGTAAATGAAATTTAACATATAGTGTATGTGAAAGATTAAAGTTGTCTCTACTTAAGGTGAGACTAGTGTTCCAAATCTTAGATCAATAATTCAATGTAAACATGATTTGGTTCCATCACAACCACCCATATTTGTACGGTGAGCTTATAATAATGATGATCATGCTTATGGGTACTAGTGGACGGGAAAGAAGATGAAGGATCGTAAATGAAAATGCTTAGCCATTTAAATAGCTAACACATAGGGGCTGGAGTTTATTACCTGTGAATTTAATTTAACTCAGTATTTTATACGAAACATATATACAAGGAGAGAAATTACTAAAATTTAATAAATTATAACGGAACTCGTAATTTCAAATTACAATAGGTTGAGTAATAACAAATATAAAAGTTAAACCCATCAAATAAATTCTGAATTCGCTAATTTTAGCGGCACACTTGTCCAACTAAACATGTCTATTTAGGTCACTATCTTATAGTATATGATAATGAGACAGCTTTACGACTAGTTCTAGTATGGACATGTCCCCTCTCAATTATTTGTGATAGAATAATTATTAATTAATATTGTAATTAATAATTATTGTAATTGATTGTAATATTATTTGTATATGATAGGTAGATTAGCATTAATATAGGTAGATTAGATATTCTAGGCTCATCAAATCATATCTCTAGCATAATTGTAGCTTGTAATAGTGATATAATTACCACATTACTGGAAGAGAAATATTGAGGTAAACAATTATACACCCACCGTCGGCCACCCCTCTTCCTCCATCAAACCGGCCGACCACCACTCCTTTTTTTTTCTTCCAATATTCTTTTCTTTTTCCGGTCAACAATGTCTGACTCTAAATCCAAATTTCATCCCGCTCTTGCCGTCTCTAACATCAAAACACATATTTCCGTCACCCTCGAGATGGAAAATGTTCATTATACAACTTGGGCAGAGCTCTTTAAAATATGTTGTCGTTCCCACCGGGTTATTCATCACATAATCCCACCGAAAAAAGGCAACGAAAAGGTGTTAAAATCGATGATGAAAAAGAACTTTGGCTCACACTTGATGCGACAGTTCTCTCATGGATTTATGTAACTATCTCTAGCGATTTATTGCACACAATAATGGAACCCGATTCTACTGCGATGGAGGCATGGAATCTTTTGAGGGATATTTTTCAAGACAACAAAAATTCCTGAGCCGTCACGTTGGAGAAAGAATTCTCCACCACTGACATGGTGGATTTTCCGAATGCGTCGGCGTATTGTCAAAGCCTCAAAGTCTTATCGGATCAACTCAAAAATGTTGGTTCGCCGGTTACAAACAATCGATTAGTTCTACAATTGGTTGTCGACCTTACCGACGCGTATAGTGGCGAGGGAACACTCATCCGTCAAAGAAATCATCTACCACTTTTTTACCAAGACCTTTATATGTTTATTCTTGAAGAGGCGAGTTTCGCCAAAAAGACCGCAATCGTCTCAAATTCTGCCATGATTTCCACCCCAACCAATTAAGATACTACCCATTTTGAACCTACATAGCAAAACCGGGGACAAAAAGGATGAAATAGTGGTAAAAATCAGAGTGAAAATCGCGAAAATGTCAAAGGTGGAGGCCACCGAAATTCCGGTGGCAGAGGACAAGGCGACACTAGCAGCGGTACTGGCGGACAGCAGTGGCAGCCCCGACCACAGTGGGGCGACATACCAAACCTGTGGGCCTAGCAGTGGCCTTGGGTTGTGCCACCCTGCCCATTCCCGTCGGGTAATTGGGTCAGGCCTAGTCCAAGTCCTACTGGCCAAGCCACTGGCAGCCAGCAAAATGGCTTTGGGCCGAATACATTTGGGCCACAAAATAGTGGCAGTTCGAGCAGTTTTGGGCCACTGCCGAACCAGTGGCAGGAGGCCCATTCGACAGTGGCTAGCCCAACCGATATTGAGTCTGTCATGCACACCCTTAGACTTAATTCCCCTAACGCGAATTGGAATATGGACTCCAGAGCAACGTCTCATATGACGTCTTCCCATGGTAATCTCTCGTCTTATTTTAATTTAAGCAAAAATAGTGATATAATTATCGGAAATGGTCATTCTATTCCAATTCGAGGTTATGGTTCTACTAAATTGTCTCCACCAAACCCACCATTAACTTTAAATAATGTCCTTCATGCACCACAATTAATTAAAAACTTAGTGTTTGTTAGAAAGTTTACTACTGATAATTGGGTGTATGTTGCTTTTGACCCTTTTGAATTTTTCGTGAAGGATTTTCAGACGGGGACACTTCTAATGAGATGTGACAGTCAAGGGGAGATCTGTCCAATTACCTCACCCAATCAACGATCCAAGTTACCATCCATTTTTGCAGCTTCCGCACCTTCGTTATGGCATGAACGTTTGGGTCATCCGGGAGCATCTATTTTAGCCTCCCTCAAATAAAATAATTTTATTTAATGTACTCAAACACGTCATTCTAATATGTGTCGTTCATATCCACTTGGTAAACTTGTTCAATTGTCATTTGTTTCATCTAATTCATGCACACTTATGCCTTTTGATATTATCCATTGTGATATTTGGACATCACCCATTTTTAGCTCTCCGGCCCATAGATATTATTTGCTCTTGCTAGATGATTACTCTAATTTTTTGTGGACATTTCCCTTATCTAAAAAATCACAAGTTTTCTCCACATTTCTCACTTTTAGAGCATTCATCCGAAATCAATTTGAACGGGATATTAAAAATATTTAATGTGATAATGGTAGGGAGTTTGATAATAGGCATTTTTGGGATTTTTGCAACTATAATGGTTCAAACATTCGTCTTTCATATCCCCACACATCCTCACAAAACTGGAAGGCGGGACAAAAAATCCAAACCATCAATAATATTGTTCGAACATCCCTTTCCCATGCCACACTACCACCATCATTTTGGCAACATGCACTACAAATGACCACATATTTATTTAACATACTTCCTCACAAAAACTTGTCCTATCAAGCTCCTCTAAAAATTATCTACTTACATGACCCATCTTATTCTCCTTTACGGGTATTCGGGTGCTTATGTTATCCTATTTTTCCATTCACCACAATCACCAAACTTAAACCCGGTCTACTCCATGCATTTTTTTAGGATATCCTTCTAATCATCGAGGTTACAAATGTTACGACCTATCCTCTAATAAAATAATTGTGAGTCATCACGTAATTTTTTATGAAACAAGTTTCCCATTTGCCAAAATGCATGAGTCCGGACTCCATACCTATGATTTTCTAGATGATGGCCTGCCCCCGTATTTATCCCAACATTTTTCGTCCCCAACCAAACCCACTGTTTCGGCCAGCCCAAATATTTTGGGTGACTTGGACCCGAAATAATGGCCCAGCCACGACACACCACTGCCCAGCGGACTGGGCCTCTTGATCTGAGCCCAATATTACCCATTGGACCAACGCCTCATGTCTAACTGCCTGGCAGTGGCTTGGGCCACGGCCTAGTTCACTGCCAACTGCCAGGCAACACAGTCCCACCCGTCAGCCCAATCTAAACTTCGGCCCAACGTCTTATCACCCGTAATCAACACGGCATTGTCAAACCCAACACCAAATATAGCCTACACAGCCGAGTCTCAAAATCACCATTATCTCGTAATCTTGTGTCTACTTTTAATGACCCGAATTAGAAAATGGCTATGAATGATGAATTTAATGCTCTTATTAAAAATAGGACATGGGAGTTGGTACCTCATCCCCCTAATGCTAATATAATTCGGTCTATGTGGATTTTCAGTCACAAAGAAAAATTTGATGGTACTTTTGAGCGACATAAAGCCCATCTTGTAGGTGATGGAAAGACACAACAGGTTGGTGTGGATTGCGGTGAGACGTTCTGTCTGGTGGTTAAACCGGCAACTATCAGAACAATCCTTAGTTTGGCTCTCTCAAAGGCATGACCACTTCATCAGTTAGATATTAAAAATACCTTCATTCATGACCAACTAAGTGAAACAGTATACATGTACCAGCCTTTGGGATACAGGGAATCCAAGTATCCCAATCATGTATGACTGCTAAATAAATCATTATATGAGCTAAAACAAGCCCATCTGGTCTAGTACAAGCGGTTTGCGGATTTTGTTTCACATATTATTTTTTCCAACAGTCGTTCTGATCATTCACTGTTTATCTACCGTCAGGATAATAATATTTCTTATCTTCTTTTATATGTGGATGATATTATATTAACTGCCTCATCCGATGTTTTTCGCAAGTCCATCATGTCACAGCTTGGATCAGAATTTGCTATGAAGGATCTATGTCCACTACACTACTTTTTAGGGATAGCTGTGACACATCATGTAGGTGGTTTATTTTTATCCCAAAAGAAGTACGCAACAGAGATTGTTGAACGTGATGGCATGTCCTCCTGTAAACTATCGGCAACTCCGGTGGATACTAAACCCAAATTGAGTGCATCATCCGACAAGCCATTTGCCAACCCGACACTTTATCGCAGCCTGACAGGGGCCATGCAGTATCTTACATTCACCAGGCTGGATATTTCTTATGATGTACAACAGGTGTGCCTATTCATGCATAATCTGATGGATGATCATATGCATGCTCTCAAATGCGTTGTGCATTATATTCAGGGTACTCTAGAGTATAGCTTTCATTTATATCCATCGTCGACATCCAAGCTTGTTTCCTACACGGATACCGACTAGGGAGGATGCCCGGACACCAGACGCTCCACGTCTGGTTATGGTATATTTCTTGGCGACAACTTGGTATCTTGGTCCTCCAAACGGTAAGCAACGCTGTCCAGATCTAGTGCTGAAGCATAATACCAAGGGGTTGCCAATGTTGTATCTGAATCTTGTTGGCTTCAGAATCTTCTTCTGGAACTCCATTGTCCGGTTCCGAAGGCGACATTGGTATACTGTGATAATCTTAGTGCTATCTACCTTTCAGGGAATCCGGTGAACCATCAACGCACTAAACATATTGAGCTAGATATCCACTTTGTTCGTGAAAAGGTCGCTCGCAGATAAGTGCATGTCTTGCATGTCCCGTCTCGCTATCAGATTGCAGATATTTTTACTAAAGGTCTTTCGCTGATATTATTTAAAGATTTTTTGGACAATCTCAGCATACGCCTATCTCCCGCTTTGACTATAGGGGAGTGATATAATACAACAACAACAACATACCCAGTGAAATCCAATAATGTGGGGTCTGGAGAGGGTAGAGTGTACATAGACCTTACCTCTACCTTGGTAGGAAGAGCAACCGTTTCCGAGAGACTCTCGGCTCAAGACAAAACACAAGCCCAAGCAAAGTAAGACACACAAAGTGTGTAAGTCATGACAACGCATTCTGAAAAAGAAAGAAGCAATAGCTAATGCAAGTAAATAAGACAAATAAAATACACATAGCATCATAAATTAAACGACAGGGGACTATAAGGTAATATGATAGGCTAAGCGAGCCTACAATAATAATACTATAACTACTAGTTTGTAAGCGTAGGTAGGACTATGCTGGACTACCTACTATCCTTCTACCTTATACGTGTCCTTCATAACTCTCTATCTAAGGTAATGTCCTCAGTGAGTTGCACCTACGCCATATCCCGTCTAATCACTTCTCATCAATACTTCATCGGCCTACCTCTACCCCTTCTAAACCCGTCCATAGCCAACCTTTCAAACCTCCGCACTATGGCATTTATGTCTCTCCTCTGCACGTATTCGAACCATCTCAACCTAGCTTCTCTCATCTTATCCTCCACCGAGGCCACTCCCACTCTATGTCGGATATCATCATTTCTAATTTTATCCCTCCTTGTATGCCCACACATCCATCTTAGCATCCGCATCTCCGCAACTTTCGTCTTTGGGTGTGCGAAGTCTTGACCAGTCAACACTCCGCCCCATACAACATGGTTGGTCTAACCACCACCCTATAGAACTTGCCTTTAAGTTTTGGTGAAACCTTTTTATCGCACAAAACTCCAGATGTGAGCCTCAATTTCAACCACCCTAACCCAATACGATGTGTGACATCGTCATCAATCTCTCAATTCCCTTAGATAATAGACCCGAGGTACTTGAAGCTCCCTTTATTTGGAATGACCTAGGTACCAAGCCTCACATCCACGCCTGTGTCAAGGTCGCTCCCGTCACTGAACTTGCACTCCAAGTATTCTGTCTTGGTTCTACTCAACCTGAACCTTTTAGACTCCAGAGTATGTCTCCAAATCTCCAGCTTGGCGTTCACTTCGCTACTAGTCTCATCAATCAGGACTATGTCGTCTGTGAATAACATACACCATGGTACCCCCCTTGGATTTATCGCGTCAGTCCATCTATCACTAAGGCAAATAGGAATGGGCTAAGAGTTGATCCTTGGTGCAACCCCATCATCACTGAAAAGTGCTCCGAGTCTCCTCCTACTGTCCGTACCCTAGTCTTGGCTTCATCATACATATCCGTGATTGCCCTAGTGTATGCCACAGGTACACCTCTAACCTTCAAACATCTCCATAGAACCTCCCTAGGGACTTTGTCGTTATGCCTTCTCGAGGTCGATGAAAACTATATGTAAGTCTCTTTTTCTCTCCCTGTACTGCTCCACCAACCTCCTAATAAGATGGATGACTTCTGTAGTCGACCACCCCGATATGAATCCAAACTGGTTCTCGGAGATTGACACTCCTCTTCTCACCCTCATCATCACAACTCTTTCCCAAACTTTCATAGTGTGGCTTAGCAGCATGATACCCCTATAGTTGTTGCAACTCTGGATATCACATTTGTTCTTGTACAAAGGAATCATTGTACTCCACCTCCATTCTTCGGGCATCCTCGTCGTCTTAATTAATATTATTATTAATAATAATTATAATTAATTGTAATATTATTTGTATGTGGTAGGTAGATTAGCATTAATATAGGTAGATTAGATGACATGATTTTAGGCTCATCAAATCATATCTCTAGTATAATTGTAGCTTGTAACAGTGGTATAATTACCACATTATTGGAAGAGGAATATTAAGAAAAATATTCGATTCAAGATAGGATAATGTTACTTATTTTCTATCTACCTATTCTATCTAAAAGTATTTTCAATCTTTATGAAACCACCTTTTATCCCGTACCAAATTACATGTTAGCTCAATTGGCATTTTGGCTTATTAATCATTAGTTGTTATTTTATTCTTTTCATTTTGGCGTGTACCTTTATTCATTTAAGTTCAATAAAATGGACACAAAAGGACTTTTGAGTTATAGGCCTCCAAATCGACATGTATAAAGTAGAAGTTTAATTTATGCTTATCTAGTTAATGAACTCTTTAAATCAAGATGGGGCAGTGAAATTAAAGATGCAGATCACTGAATGATGAGAGGTTTGTAATTGCAAGGCCCTACCGAGACAATAATGACTAATATTCTCCTGTTTTAATTTATTTATCTTACTTTTAATTTTAATCTGTTTAAAAAATAATGTCACTTTCTGTATATATATTTAGTAATTTTTACATCCTACATGACATATTTGAGATATAATTAAAATAATATTTTGATACATTACACATATTTTAATGTATTAAAAATGTTCTTAATTTTTTAATTTCTGTGATGAGTCAAATCAAAACACATAAATTAGAACTGATTGAGTAAGACGATCCCCGACATATATATCTTTTGCATTTTTGTAGTGATGATTTACCAACAAAAGAAAAGAATATTTAACAAATGTGTCTTCTTTGTGATGATTTTAAAAACTTAACTCGGGAATATTGAATTGATTAAAGTTGCATTAATCTAACTTCTGATTTAAATTAGAGTAAGCAGCAAGTAGCTTGTCCGTAAATATAATTAAAGGAATTAATATAAATAGTCATTCACTCAAAATAATTATTGGCATATGTATAATATTAACATAATATGTGTGTATGTTATGTATATTGGCTCGCTGATGTCAATTGGCCGACGGCCAAATGCGTGACTTCCCCAATAATGGTGGTACAACTTTAACAACTTCCAAACCTAATTCCAGATTAAGCTACTTAGTAGTATAAGATTTTGTTATCCCATTAATCTCTTTTTAGTCCAAAGCTACGGGAAGATCTCTTTCTAATTTTTGTTTTTGTCATTGATCTGGTTTTGACAACGACAATTTCCAAATAAAAATATTTTCTCACTGTCATTTGAATGTGAAGTTTCACTTTGAGAGTAATAATCTATGGCAGGAAATTTTTGCGGCTGATTCTATCACATGTGGGTTCAATTCTATATTTTTACCTATATTTTTCCTCGACCACCCTATGTAATGAATTTCTTTTAGAAAAAAAAAATAGATACTTCATTACTAAGATTTAAATAGGAAATCTAAAATATGTTTTGTTTAACGTGCAGAGATCGTCGAACTGAATTCTTGCTTTTGATTTTCGCAGACATAAATGTAATATGCTTTTTTTTAATCTAATAAAAAGAACAGGTAGATCTTTTAAGAGCTCTAAAGGTCACAAAGTTAGATCATCAAATATAATATATAGGCTCTATAATCAGGCCAAACAAGAATCAAGAATACGAGGTTTAAACTATCATTAACGAGGTAAATTGTTTAACTATAATCAAGTTGTCATAATTTTTCTATGATAATCAAGTTCTTAAGTTAACTACTCGATCCGCTCATGATGCTTTTGTCTACGTGAAACAAACATAATCTTCAGCATATAATCTTAAAAAAGGATACGCACTACAATTATGGACCACTTCAATAATTAATTAATTAATTAATTAGTATCCATTATTTCAACTTAAAATCCGTACTTTGGACTTTTGGATCTCAATGTTAATCAGTACTTACTAGTACTATTTTACTTGTCAAGAACATTGGACTAAGAGAATACTGCCTTATTCCTTTTATGAAATGAAATTAAGTGGGGAAGAAAAGAAAAGTCATTCTATGGCTAAACAAATAATTCAAAATGAAAGATTGTGAAACAACATTTTATAAATACTTTAAAAAGATTATAAGGAAACTTTCAAACAAAATAAATGAGAAAAAAAAAAAGCAATTACCATATTCTAGTAGTGATTGTGTCTTTCAAAACTTTGCTTATTATAATTTCGAAGAGGTAATATTAACAACTTTGTTCTTTTAAGCTATCTCTTCTCTCTTATAATTTTCTCAAAAGAACATAAAAAGGTAGAAGTACGGAGGCAACAGTGCGTGAAATATTATTGGACTTTTGTAGTGTATTTTAGTCAATGGAACTATTCTCTAAACCCAACGATAACTTTAGCTCTTCAAACTTCAAAGGCTCATTGTTAATGTCGATCTACTATTAATTTTAAGACAATGCTTTCATGAATACCATGTGGCACGAGTAACCTTTTTTCTTTTCACATTGTTCAGTGCCTGTATTGGTACCCAATTAAATTTAAATTCGCACCAAAAAAATTCATATTAATACCCAGGCGACAAGAGTACGTAACTGATCTTTTCTCAACTTCTCACTTTGCTTTTGGCTTTGTTGTTAACTCTGATAGTTCTTCTATTCTATTTTCTAATCATTTTATATGATCGGACATACATTTTCAGACGATGATTTATATTTAATACTAATACAACAACATACATAATATAATCCATCATAAGTGGGGTCTGGGAAACCTTCCCTTATTTTTTGTGGGGTGGAAAGATTATTTCCAATAGACCCTCGGCTCAAGAATACTTTTTAATACTAATGATATTGAATAAGAAAAACTAAAGTAATAGTTAATAGAGTAATTACATCTCATCTGAAGTCAAACTATTGAATAATTTAATGATTTTAAATCGTTAGAAGTTGTTACATGTGAAAATTTGCATAGGAGTGAATGTCTCATATATCTCAGGATACTTCAAAGTTGAAAAAAAAATATCACACTCCTATGGGAAGTCGCGAAAAAAGTAGTACTAAGTAGTATTTTTTTTCTCTATTCTTTACCTAAAGTCCTCCTTTTAAACGTATGATGCATATTGCATAGGCGTGTGATTTTAGAATTCCCACTAACTTTTCATTTTTACGAGGATGGATATATAGAATCGGATTTGTGAAATTCTGGGTTGTTTTCGACGATTGAAAAAGAGAAGTTATCTTCATGTTGAAGAAACCTAAGCTATCTCAAAGTACAGAAAAAAGAGGAACTCTTTTACGAGAATTTAGAATTCCCACTAACTTCTCATTTAGAAAAAATTGATATATAGAATCCAACCGACAAAACATATTATTTATCCTAGTTGAGTGGTAGATATTTACTTTTGTACTTATTGATTTGATGTAAAACACCGAATGATGATTTACTGACCCTCTTGTATCATAAACAACCCTGGTCCTCGTACTAATAATTTACTTTCATCAATAACAACTCTACTATCATTATTGTATTACTTGATCTAATTTTAGAAGTCCAAATTTCATAGGTTAAAAATATCTTAATCTTTCCTACCAGGAAGATAATTATAAAAGCCTGAAAATGCAATTTAAAGAGATTATAGAAACATTCATATTCCAATATCCTTAAAGTAGTACATTCTAGTTAAGGTAATTCTTACTAAGATCACAAATCCTTCAGCAATGAATATGAATGTAATACAATTCTCGTTATCTCTCTTTTTTGGTATTTGTTTGATTATAGTAATAGTGTTATGCTTTCGGCGAGGTGGCTTAAACATTCAAAACTTTATAGTTTTGACAATACAAATATGTCTATTTTGTGTTAAATTTGAAGAAAATACCAAAATAAAGTTGTGGTGAATTCTTGCCACTAAATAGAAAAGATTGGCCCGTTATAGGTAGATGCTATATAAATTAAAGATGAAAATGTGGAAGGACATGATCTTTGGGTGCATATTCTATCATCTATCAAATATAAGTGTGGTTCTTTTGCGAAAATAACTATTTGAAAACAAGCAAAAGAGATGAAGGAGTTGTCATTGTTCCATATTAGGCATGAAAAGGTACTGTTTAGTGGAACCTCCAATGCCCTTCATCCTCCCTAAATTAGGTAAACCAAGAAGAGTTTGACTAATATTTATCTATGGTGTAGAGATATTTTACACTAGTATGTCACTTTTACATGTTATTGCAGTTTTAAACTCCAAATTTGAAGGGAATTCCGCACAAAAAAAGTATTAAGTCACGCAACTTGTGCAAATCATGTAAAAAAGGAGAGCCATTTTGTTAAATACTCCCTCCTGATCAAAAAGAGTGTCCACTTAAATAGTTGCACACATACTAACTCCTACGTAAAATATGTAATTTAACTAAAATGTCCTTTATTAAATATGTATTGAGGTTTGTTCGCCTAACATTTAATAAGGGTAAATCTGAAAAAATAAAATTATTTTTTTCTTGATTTGGTAGGTGGACGCTCTTTTTGACTCAAAAAATAAAAGCTAAATAGACACTTTTTTTAATCCTGGGAAGTAACGAGTTTAATCAATAGTTGAGAACTCAAAAGTAATAGTAGTAATTTAATGCTTGTTATAATCAGCTTTTCTTTTCGTGTAAATTAATCAACTTCGGCACCTTCGTAAAGCCAAAAAGCTAGTCCAGAGCCTAAAGTGGGTAAAACATCGAAAAGCATTTCTCGTATCTGAATAAGATACGCAACCCGATGCACCTTCCAAACGTTTTATCAAAATTGATCTTTTCTCTTTATGATTTTCTAAGGCTTATGAAACTCTCTACAAGTGGCAGTAATTAATGAAGTTTCATTTTGTTGACCAGATATTGTCTCGTTTGAAGTTCATTCATTGCCAACAGGTTATACGTCCAAGAGAAAATATATGGAAGGTCAAACAATTTAATTTTGAGCTACCTCAGAAAAGAAGATGCTAATGACTATATTGATATTGCGCCACTAACTTTTTATTGATCGTGTCCATTCGACAAAATTAACGAACACAAATGCCATATCTACTATTAGCAGCATGAATTAGATCCAGCCAATAAATCCCCCATTTGATTTTAGCATTGAAACAATACATCTCAAATTCTCATATATACATGTGTACAAAAGCCAGCTGTGTAAGCTAATGCCTTACCATCTCTTCCATTCCCCGTTCCCTAAGCTGGGTGCTAAAATTTAACATTTGAACTTTTAGAATTCACTCTGCAGCTTCATAAGGGCATTGCACCTGTTTGACATTTTTCTGCAGCTGAGATCGAAGGAGGTGTTAGAGCATGGGCCACATAAATTTCTGTTCTTCGTTTAGTAGGTCAAAAGCGGATGCACGCTCAACAAGCTTGTCAAGCAGATTACGTTAAATATCTCATTTATCTGCTCAAACAGTGCTCGCCATGAGTTCTGAATCTGATTTCGTGCTTCTCTCGGTGTCAGCATTCCCACTTCTGATCTTTTTGCATCACTCGTGGATGTCTGTTTTCCCAAAAGAGAAATGGGAGTGTTCCTTAGAGGAATTAGACCAGTCACCTTTTGAAGTTTCCGATGATGGTTTGGCACTAGAAAAAGTACGTCTGAGCTGAGTCTTTTGACAGACTATCCGCCCCTTATTCCACCCAGGGAAACAAAATGATGATGAGACAGTATCCTTTAGAAAAGAATATGCAGCCCGGCACATCCCTAGTTATTGAACTCTTCTACATCTGACCTCGTCTGATTCACAGAAAGCAATCATGTACATCTGACCTCGTCTGATTCACAGAAAGCAATCATGTACATCTGACCTCGTCTGATTCACAGAAAGCAATCATGTAAATTTAATTGAAAGAAAAGGGAAAAATATAAAAAAGATAAATTATAAAAATGAACACGAAAGAGAATAAATAAGATCCTCTTAACTCTTTTCAGAAGGATCTCATAATTTAATCATCCATGACTGTTTATGTCTCTAGCATGACCACTTAATGAAATCTAAGCGAAGTGAGTAAATGGACTTAATTACTATTAAGTATTTCCTATGCTAAGTAGACACCACTGTTAGGTGAGAAACAAGTTAGACACGAATATACAGACACTTTGAAAATTCCGGCTACATGAGATATTAGGAGATTTTTATTTTTACTCCCTCCATTCGAAGAAGAATGAATGAGTCAGCATACAAGGGTCAAAACATCTAATTTTCGATGTGAGTTTGGTCATTGACTCCTTAACTTTTGAGAAATTTTTTATGTTTTCATGTTGAAAGACATGATATGATGGGTTGGTTTAGTTGAGCCTAACCAAATGATGATGAAGTAACTTAAATTAAATAAATATAATTTACATAATAAGAAACTACATACAAGTACCAATTATAAACCTTTTAAAATGTTAAAAATGGCATATATAGTTTATATAAATCATCAAACATGACGATAATTTTTTTATTGACCGAGAAATCCAACTTGGGCCAAGCCTTAGGACAAAGGGTAGCCCTTGAAATTCGGAAACAATGGGCTCGTCCATCTCCACTTAAATATCAGGCTTCGTTCACATGGCACAGGGCTAGAACATGTGAACTAAGTAACAAATCCCTCAACCTTTGCCACTTGAACTAAGCCCTGGGGCAACACACGATAATTATCAAGAGAGAAGCCATGCAATATTTCAATCAATATCATCCTAAAGAACCTTTTTCCTCTTGATAAGTAAATTATCAGAAAAATATACTTTCCAAGATATATTATGGCCCTTAAATTATTAATTGGGGCAATTGACACATTTAGTATCCTTTTGTATGACGAATTTCAAGGACACAGTCCAAAAATGAAAAAGGGACACCAAGACACCAACTGAAGTATGGTAGTGCCAGATGCCACAATGAATAGCTCAGTTCTCATCTATCAAGCTTTTAAACAATTTATATATAACTTTCAATTCTGATCTTGATCCAAGTAGCAGCTGACACAGAAGTAAGCCAGCATAGATCAAATCAATTAGTAAAATTATGGAGGAAACCCCCTAATTCAGCTTCTACAACCTAGAAGAAAGTATGTCAACGCATGTGTTACTTATATATAATATAAAATAAATAAATAAAAATGTTTATAGACATGCATTTCGAAGGGGAGCCTTGGAGCAAGTTGCTGCCATGTGATCAGGAGGTCACGGGTTCAAGTCGTGGAAACAGCCTCCGGCAGAAATGCAAGGTAAGGTTGTGTACAATAGACCCTTGCGGTCCGGCCCTTCCCCGGACCCCGCGCATGCGGGAGCTTAGTGCACCGGGCTGCCCTTTGCCCCTTTTTTAAAGACATGCATTTTGAACTTCAATATCAAGTGTTAAAATGTGAAGAATCGGCTGATAGGAAATTAAAGTCTAACCTCACTTTTTGCGTAAATTGCCAGCATCATACAGCAGCAAATGATGCTAGGCTGAATGCCAAGTGATTTAATTTCCTGAAATTGCTCCTCACTTTCGTCAACTAGGCCTGCAAAGCAGTATACACTCAAAACTGCCTCAAGCGTCAGCTCATCTGGATCACATCTTGCCTTTTCCATCTCAACATAAGCTTTTATAGCTTCTTCGAACTGACCTACCTGTCTATACCCTTCAACCATACCGTTGAAAGAATCCCTGTTCCGGGGAACTCCAACCTCACCCATTCTAAACCATATTGCTTCAGATTCTTTGTAAAGTCCCCCTTTCGCAAATGCAAGGATCAGAGAATTGAAAGTCTCCACCATTGCTCTGCTTCCTACCTCATTCATCGTATTAAAGGCAACAACTGCCTCCTCATACAGCGCAGCCTGTCCATAAGCTTCAATTACGCCATTATATACTTTAGAGCTAGGCACCAGACCTTGTCCATTCATATGCAGCAGAATCCTCTTTGCATATTCGTGAAGCCCTCCCTTTCCGCAGGCATATATCAACCCTTCATAAGTCTCCATATTTGGTTCTACCTTCTCTTCAACCATATCATGGAAAAATGTTACCACCTCTTTAAAATAACCACCTTCACCAAAGACCTGGATGAGAATATTGTATGTATCCGCATCCGGCTCTGTATTACTCGTTTTCATCTCAAGGAAAAGCTCCCTAACTATGACTCCCATTTTTCCAATACAAATTCAACAAAATGCTATAAGTCTCTGCATTAGCCACACATCCAGCTGCCTGAATTTACCTAAACACATCCATTGCCTCTTTCATAGACCCCAAATGCGCATAAGCCTCCAATAACACATTATACGACGTAAGCTCAGGCGACGTACCCCCAGCCTCCATTTCCATAAGCAATTCAGACACCTTTTCCAACTTCCCCAGTTTCCCAAAAGTCCACCAAATAACTATAAGTAGTTACATCAGGCAAAACCCCGGCCTCATTCATCGTCCTAAAAACCATCTCCGCCTCGTCGTCCAACCCTCTACTCGAACAAGCACTAAGCAACGTATTATAAGTAACTAAATCCGGTTGAATACCCTCGTGTCGCATTTCAACAAATAGACCTAATAAACCCTCCCATTCATACCCACCTCCAGCACACGAGTTAATAACCGTGTTATACGTTAAAATACTAGGAACTATCTTTCTTGCCTCATTTTCTCAAGTAATTGAAGTGAAGTCTCATATTGCACACTACGGCCATAAGCATTAATTATCGAAAGTGTAAGAGAATACCGTACGTGCCACATTATGAGTTGGCATTTCGTCGAACACCTCATAGGCTTTATCAAGAAGTCCTCCACGACCTAATATTCCAATCATACAGAGTATAAATATGTTCACTAGGTTTACACCATATTTGTCTCTGCATATACTTGAACAGTCGTAATGAACGTTGCCAATCGCCACGTGTCGCAACGTGCAATGCTTCCACGTGGTGGGAGGCTTGAGAGTTTGTTGATTAGAGTTTCCACGTCATAACTGTACTTGCCTTTCTCGACGGTAACTGTTGGGTTTAGCTCTAACGGCGACAGTTAGAAGAAGACGGCGGTGGATAACGGAGAGCTTGTAAGGGTTTGGGATTTTGGACGGAGGGATTGGGGTGAAAGAGTTGTATGAGAGGGACATTTTGGTCAATTTAACATGTGTTGACGTGCCGGGTTGGAGAACGGTGGAGCTAAGGTTCAAGTTAAGCTGGGGTTATACAAGGAGGAGAAGATGAAGGACACGTGGATAATTCAAACTTTATACTACGTAAAATAACTGTAAATTTATTGTATTTTCTTTGAAGTCACTCTTCTTTTTTAATTAACCTTCTTGTTTTTTGTTTTTTTTTGTGTTTTGAGCCGAGGGCTTTCAGAAAATAGACTATCCTCTCCAGACCCTACGTTGTGAGATTTCTGGTATGTTGTTGTTTGTGTTCTCCATTTATTTTTAACTTTATCTTTGAGTTCTAAATTTATTGTAGAAAGTACTCATAATGTCAACGGAGCTCTGTTTAATTAATCTAAACTATCTTTCTTGATGTCATTTGATACTTTGTCCGATTTCAACTGTTATATTATAAAATGTTTCCCAAATAAACTCAACCTAATAAATTATTCGAATATTACTATAAAAATACTAATAGTATTCAAATATTTATCATTGCAACCTCTTTTTTCTGCCTTGGTCTAGTGCCTCCTTTCGTAAAGTTGGGATTGAAGCTGTCGAAGAAATTAGTAATTTTAGTATATTAAAACGGAAATGAGTAATTGTGTTAAATCTCATATCTATTTATATACTCTTAAGCAATTTTCTTCTCATGCCTAAAGTTGTTTCCATAACAAATTCGTAGTAAGCATTGTTTCTTTTGTACAATGAAATGCCCCTCCACCATAAGCACTCGAGTTTCTCCTCTCATTTTTTGCTTGTGTATGAAAAAATGGAATCTGTAACTAAAATTTGACAACATTAGTGGCTCGACAAGAAGATAATTTGATAATATTAAAAATAACTTGTCTAACTGAGACTCAGGCTACAATTGTTCTTCTGTTATACCTGATGATTCATTCTAATACTGCACAACATATTGATACTAGGAGTTTGAAGTCCAAAAACATTGTCATCTCTACTAAATGCGGATTAGTCGTTACCCTTTCCTGCATTAGCTGTCATTGTAACTGGGATATAGAGTTATAACACAGCTAAGCTGAGCAGCTTCACCAAAATCAGCTCGCAGTAAATGGCCCACGACAGCAGGCGAATTCATGGTCACGGAGTGTGCCCAAGCCCTGACATCCTAGAACCATAGCCATTTTATGCACAAAAGTTGAGGTTTGCGTGGCACGGTAGGCAGTAGGCTCCAGGAGATGGGAGTCCAGTTGTGAATTGTGATAAAGAAATTGACCAGCCCACAAGTCATGTAAATAACTCAGGGAATGACCACATTATGAACTTGCCAAAAGTGTCCGACTCCAAGAACTCTATATGAGCAGCCCTTCCAATTATCGTATTCAAGTTCCTTCCTTGCAATGTTGTATCAAAGTTGACATCGCACCTCATGAACACTCGATGCTCTGATGACTGAGCACGTATCTGGTCCAAGCAAGCATTCAGCATCTCCAGAAATACTTTTCCCTTTTTTGAGTTGTCCCCTGAAGATGCTTGGCACATCTCTATTCTTGCAGAATGATATGGAACATAACCATCCTGAAAGCACAGAATCAGCCATCATGCGATCAGTTGGAAAAAAAGGACCTGGACGATAAGAAAGATAATAATCTCAAAGAACTGCATGTCCCATTTGACACAGTTCTTTCGAGCAGTGCAGCGATAACACCAGTTCTATTGACCAAACAGATACATCTCATCACGAAATGCTTAGAATCACCAAATTGCTTCATTTACAATGTTTTTCTCAATTAAGTTTTTTTCGAGCAACGTATACTTAATGGTGGCACGGACGACAACTGCACGTTAAAATATTTACTGTTCAGGATTAATGAGAAGGTACAAGTCTCAGTGAAAAGAGAATACATAGTGGTACCCTAATTAAAACAAGGTGTACAGTTGAAACTAGCAACATGCGCCAAATAAAGTACAACATAAGAAGCTCAGAGAGATGGTAACAAAAATGTCGCAATTACAAGATTGGAAATTAAAACTGCAACTAGCAAAGAGGTTAGCAGTAACGAGTTAACGACTTGTGGCATAGAAGTGTGCTTCTCTTTCTTTTTCAGTTTAAAGCTTTAAGCAGACTGGATGATACTAACACTAATACCCTGCACTGCAAGAAGTTCCTTCCTGTAGAACTAAGGGTTGTGAATTAAATTATTCAATGAACTATCTTTAAACACAGCACATAAGGGGGTTTCATGATACCACATCTTATGACAAATACAGCGCATAAGATGATCTCACCAAACTAATACAAGAAATAGAACATAATGCCAAGCATTCATGCAGTGGTTAGTTCACACAAAAATTATCTGTAGGAAAGTTACATACTCTTATAGGAATGGGAAGCAGTGGATCTTTCGAGTACGTACACACACAGATCTTTAATAGTTTTATACTTTTATGCCATTCCAGGTCGCTTTCGTGTTCCAATCAATTGATTTTGTGATGTGCGTTTAACGTTGCAGGTTTCCCTATATATTTTGTTTTTATATAACTGTGGTGTTGCTGCTTTAAATTTCTTGTCCGGGTCTGACCATTTCTCTTGCTTTGCTAGTGCTTATGTTTTGTCTTGAGCCGAGGGTCTTTCGGAAATCGCCGCTCTACCTACTAAGGTATAAGGTCTGTGTACACTCTACCCTCCCCAGACCCCACGTTGTGGAATTTCACTGGGTATGTTATTGTTGTTGTGGTGGTGTTGCAGGTTTCCCTATATCATAGAAAGAACGAATGTGCTTCATGATATTTCAGAAAATTATTCTCTGCATAAAATCTGCCATGAGAGCACCATACTCTTGGTTCAAGCAATTAATTTCAGTGATATGAGAGGATAGTACTCAGAAGCCAAGCTTGTTAAACTCTATCTAGAATGCCATATGAATATAAGGGGCATGGATCGTTTGAGCTTTCTTAGTAACCAATGGCTAAGATTTTCACAGAAAATTATGTTTCAATTAGAAATTCCCAGTGCAATTCGAACACTATGTATGTTGCTTAAAAGACTCGACAACTGACTTCTACCGATAATAGCCAAAAAGAAATTCAACTTCTTCCCTTTGAAAAAAAAAACTTATCTTTCTTTTGAGCCTGAAAACCATTGTTCAACATTACCTGACTAAACATTTCTTAGCACTACCCCTTTCCTTTTGCAGACAACTAATATATATACATTTTTAATAACCTAGAAATCCTTGAGGGTAGTGGTGCACGGTTTGAAACTCGGTAGACAATGGGCCTGCTCCTCCACCCTTCATTTAAATAGTAAGCATCTTGCGTGCAGCCGGGGTCAAACCTATGATGTGCGCCTAATCCACACATCACGTGTTGTGTTGTTACCACTAGACCAAAGACCTGGGGTCTGTAGATACCTAATATAATTCAAATTCAATACCTTATAATTCTTTGATAAAGGACATCAATTCATACAGAGATTGTTTCTCAAACCAAATTGTCTCATGATAATACACTCAATTTCAGTTCTATTATTTCATGTAGGTAGTCGAGTGTAGTCCTACTTACGCTTACAAAATGATAGTGTAGCGTTATTACTGTAGGCTCGATTAGCCTATCACACTTGTAGGCGCATTAGTGCTTTATAGTCCCATGTATGTGTTCTTTAGTGTAATTTGTTTATCTTATTTAGTTGTGTCAACTACTGCTTCCTGTTGTTAGAAAGCACTGCCATGGTGTATTCGATTTTATTATCTGTGTGTTCATAATGCTTTAATTTCTCGTCTGAGTCTGACCGTTTCTCTTGCTTTGCATGTGATTATGCTTTGTCTTGAGCCGAGAGTCTCCCGGAAACAGCCGCTCCACCTATCAAGGTGGAGGTAAGGTCTATGTACACTCTACCCTACTCTACTTTCACTGGGTATGTTGTTGTATATTCTGGCTGATGCGTATAAAATACTCGAGAGCAAAAAGCTCCGATGAGTTTGTATTCTTTAATCAGAAGGAACCATCGCAAGAAAGTAAAAAAGCAGAAGCCAGCAAAAGGATATGATTAATACCTGAGGTGAAGATAACAAAATAATATTCCTGAAATTCTCCAAGGTCTTTTGCTGGAAAAGACACAATTAGGAGTGTTAGTACTTTTGCTGATAATCACAGCTACTGGTGCCTATTTTCCGATAGATAAGATCAAATTAGGCTTACTGAATATTTGAAATCTCCTTTCGAGCTACCAAATTTAAAAGAACCGATAACAAAAATAATTTTGGGATGGAGGTGTAGTTAATTGATTGAATAAGAAAAAGATAACCACAAGTATGTCATAAAAATTAAGGAAAGTAGATATTCCATCTGAAATTCATCACTAAGAGTGATGAATCTTCTTCCCACCCTTAACTAGCCGTGAATTCCAACAACAAAAAAGGAAAAGGAATGAATTGGTGAAGCAATCATTTTGACCACTGCACCAATACCCTCAACCAAAATTAGTAATACTATACCATATAATACCTTGCAAAGTTTGTACAAGAATGTGTTCCGCAGATCAGGATCATCTGTAAATGTAAGCTGATGTATGCATGGTGTGCCCTTGAGCTTCTTCAACAGCCACAACCCTGAATTGAACAAAGAATTTGAACTGTACAGGTAACCTAGATGTGGACCAGACACAGAAACATACGTGTAAAGGAATCTGAGATACGGTTCCATGATGCTCTCTGCAAAAGAAGAACAAAATCTAAGTAATGTTGATAGTTAGTTGAAGAAAACCGCTGAGATTACAGAGTACAGACCTGTTAAAGCTGTTCTTAATATGATGTTCCCAATGGAATGTCCAACAAAGCTTAGC
Source organism: Anisodus acutangulus (assembly GCA_029783415.1). NCBI lineage: Eukaryota > Viridiplantae > Streptophyta > Magnoliopsida > Solanales > Solanaceae > Anisodus > Anisodus acutangulus. Next base: position 11,102,616 of record CM056497.1, on the reverse strand, counting down.
TTAATACTCTTCAAATTTCCAGATCTCGAGGCTTTATCCGTCTTCTTTTTTATGAAAGAAGTTACTTCTTGTGCCAACCTTAAGCCCATTTCTCTAAAGTCTCCTGCCGTTTTTTCTTCATTAACTTCTGACATAAGAAACTCTATCTTGGGATCTATTAAAAGCCACTGGTTCCGAACAAGGCGCAAGTCTAAATGATGTCCCTGCAATAAATGCTCTCCTCTTAGAGTTAGAAAGGATTATCAGCAACTTAATCAATAAAAGCAGCTCATCACACCACAGTTGCAGCGCAAACATAACGAAGTACATTCTGTGATCCTACCAACACTGAAGTCCCTCATCCATGTATCATGATAAAGACTGCATAGTAAGGATTTAGTTTCAGAATGCCTGTATATCTGGTTCAGTTTATTCAGCATGTCAACCCTTCCTCTTGCATTGCCATTCATGAGAAGAGATTCTAGTTACAAGAAAATTTCAAGAACATCAAGCGTCCTGTTTGAATTACAGGCATTTGGTTCGAGCATAAACATCAAGATTTCCAATAGACAACTTTGCAGGTTGACATGGAATATGGTGCTCTTATTCACTGCAATGGTTGTTCGAAGATCTTTTTTCAAAACTTAAATGATTTATTTCGACTACTGTCACTTTAGTTTCAAAAAAGCAATTGATGAACTATACTTTAATCAAATTGTAACAAAGAGTTGAATGAAAAACACAATGTTGAAAAAACAAGTATGACGGGCTTTCGGAGCAGGTACTGCATGTGCTTTCTGACGAAGACAATTACATGGACATATGCAGAAAACAAACAAAACAAAAAAAGGGCAGCCCGGTACACTAAGCTCCTGCTATGCGCGGGGTCCGGGGAAGGGCCGGACCACAAGGGTCTAACATGATTATTAATCTAGTCGATGCAACTTGCCTGGAATCCATGGACAAAAACTACAATCTTCAAAACACGGCCAGTTTGACCAGGGCTTCCGCCATGAATCTTTTTTGTGCCTTTAGAATGAGTCTCAACTAGCAAGCTATTTGCATCTTTAGGCTCCCGGTGGATGAAGTATGAATTTCCACTTGTTGACCGCAAAGGTGCATTAACAACACGCTCTACAATTACAATTGGGATGCGTGAGGGATCTCCAAATATATGCATGTCTTGGATAGATCGATCGTTGATCTGCAATGAACAAATGCTAATTCATCAATCCATCACAGCGAACATAACTATACCCAGCATAACATGTTAAGTTGTACTAACCCTCATTTGTGCAATACTTCTCCTGTGAAGCTCAGCTTGCATAGCTGCAGTCTGTGCAGGCTGCACATAGCAGAAAAACAGTTCAAGTTAAATACTACACTAAAACATATAGAATGATTCTCATCTTTAACAACTCAGACTTCATCGCACTATAGATATAATGTTCAAAAAGAAAAAAAGGCAAATAAACGACAAAGATTAAAGCAAATCAGAAGTGTAGAAATGCTTACATCCTCCGTTATCTTCCGCATAACAGGTGCTCTCCCACGGGAACCATGGTAAGAAGAGTTATCAATGTCACTACTTATGTATTGGTGAGGCATCTCAACATTAGAATGAACCATCCATATTGACCATTCAGCTCTTCGATCAATAGCCCATTGCTCACGCAGAAAATCCATAATTGATGTCTTGTGAGTCCTAAAGGAAATCAAGAACCAGTTTATGATCGAAAGAAACAGCAGTGCAGCACTAACCATAAATGACGAACCCTAGATACAAAAGATATTTACGCCTGATCTTGTCCTTAGACTAATTGAGGTGCATGATGCATTGACTGGTACCTAAGGTATAAACTGAGGTAGTCGTTTCGATTTTTCAGTTTACTAAATATGTATTACTGTTCTGGACTCTTTGCCTACTTATGTTATGTCTTTGTTCCCCTTACTATCCAACATCCAGAAAAAACTGGACAGATTCAGAAGGGAATTCTTGTGGCAAGGGAATAGAGAGGGCAAAGGTTACAATTTGGTGAAGGGGAAGGTAGCAATGCAGGGGAAAGAAAGGGGTGGGCTGGGTATAAGAAACTTGAGGTTACAAAATAATAGCTTATTGATGAAATGGCTATGGAGGTACAACTTTGAGGAAAATGCATTGTGGAAGGAGGTGATCAAATGCAAATTTGGTGAACTCAATCACTGGTGTACAAATGTGTGCAATGGTACTTATGGAGTTGGAGTTTTTTTTGATAAGATAATAATTTTATTAACAATTGGGGAAACTGTGTATACAAGCCGTATACCAAAAGAAAAGAACCTATGGAGTTGGAGTTAGGAAGACCATAAGAGCACTTGCGCCAAAACTGGAAAGGAACTTGAAGATGAAAGTAGGTGATGAGAAAAAAACAAGATTCTGGAAGGATGCTTGGAATGAGCAAGTCCCTCTTATGGATACTTATCCAGACTTGTTCATTTTATGCAATAACCCATAGGTGACTATCAATGAAATCTGGAGTGTACAGTGATGGGACTTAACTTTCAGAAGATTTTTGAATGACTGGGAGATAGATAGGGTGGCTGATCCGCTGAACAAGTTTGGTAACTTCCAAGGTACCAACACTGATACAGACACTTTGAGATGGAGGCACAAAAGTGATGGACAATTCTCAGTAAACAGCGCTTATAGAAACGAGGGCAGAGGGTAGAATGGGGAGCACAAAAGATTTTGGATAAAAATTTGTAAGTGTCCAGCACCAACCAAGTGAAATGTTTCACTTGGTTGGTGGCAAAGAGAGCTTGTTTGACTCATGAAGTCTTGAAGAGAAAAGGAAAGATCATAGTCTCCAGATGTCTTCTATGCAATGAAACTGATGAAACCAACAATCACCTCTTTCTTCACTGCCAATTCACAGCAGAACTATGGTCCTTATTTCTCAACTTGACAGAGATAATATGGACTATGCCAGAGCATACTGCAGATCTACTAAGTTGCTGGATGAGAAGAGGAGGCAGCAAGAGTCAGAAGAAGTGGTGGAGGATGATCGCACATTGTATCTGGTGGACGATCTGGAAAGAAAGGAATGGGAGGTGTTTTAAAGATAGATCCAATTCCATTCAGAAAGTAAAATGGAATTGTATAGTATCTTTCTACTTTTGGTGTAAAGAAATAGGATTAGAGGATATAGATCATTTTGTAGACTTATTAAAATCCCTGTAAGTATCTGTTTTCTCTTTCTTTTTTTAAATTAACACTAGTGAAGGTCTCCGGCATATCAAAATGATACATTTATCTGCAAAGTCTAAATGGCAAAGCAACATAACCTCACTGCTCACTGAGTACAAGTAGTGTAAATGTAAATGGAAACAAACCTGTGAAACCTCATAAACATACTCCATAAGCAATAGACTTGGTTGCCAAGGGAATGATACAATTGGAGTAAGTCATCCTTAGATTGAGACTGGAGAACCCCATTTTCTAGTTTCTGCTTAAGAACATAGAGAGTAAGAATTAATAAGGTATAGAAGGGCAGTCTCCTCCCTCAGTCCCAACTCCCAAGCTAATATCTAACTTATTATGTAGGAATATCCAAATAAGATAAGCACTCGTGTGAAAAGGGAAGTTATAAATACAAACATACAACTGAAATCATAGCAATGCACAGTCAAAGTGGGGTATTAAATCTTTTTCTTAGATAGCAAAGTTGGATATTATTTTTTAAGACGTATCAAGATCAATATTAATGTAATGAAAATCAGAAAAAGTTCTGCAGTATGAGGATAAGACCTTGGTGCCATTCGGTATCTTGCTTGGCACTTCTCCTGAAGCCTTATCACTCATCAAGTCTGTGTCTGCACTAGGAGGAAATTGAGATCCTTGTTTATCATCGAACTTGGAAGTAAATTCAGTAAAATCAATAGACTGATTTATAGCCTTGCTAATTTTTGGTAGCTCCTCGAGAAGTATGTCACGTGCACTTGAAAGGGCTTTAATAAGCATTTCCTGTTACAAGATACGATAAGAAAATGCTGGAGAACCACATAATAAAGTATGACAAGGAAAATGAATCTTAGATGTCACACATGCTCGAAAAAAGATACTCCCTCCGTTTCAATTTACTTGCCAAGGTTTGAATAGGCACGGAGTTTAAGAAATAAGGAAATACTTCTGAAACCTGTGGTTATAAACATGCTATAACATTTTTACCTGATAAAAAAACATGTCATAACATTTGTGTGGCTATAAGGCTTTTTATACTTGTGATCTTAAACATTCCATAATATTTGTGTGACTACACAAGCTCCTCATTAAGAGTAAGATGGGAAGTATACGTTTAATTGTTTCAAAATTTAGAAAGTTGTCATTCTTTTTAGAAAGGACTAAAAAGAAAATGTTGTCACATAAACAGGAACAGAGAGAGTATGTGATTCTATCACGAATTTCCCCTCTGTTTTAGGAAAACAAGCAAATCAAACCATTTTATCTTTTAAAACTTAAATTTTCTCTTTCATAACCAAAGAAATCATAGAAATCCCCAGGGCCAGTGGCCACGGTTCGAAACTCAGTGAGTAATGGGTCTACTCAAAGAATCTTAGTGTTGTTATGAGTTATTTATAGTGATGTGCGGCTGAAAGAATCTTACTTGACATCATTTAACTTTTGTTCCTTCGAATTTGATAAGATGCAAGACTTAATTCATATGTGAAAATCCCTCGACTAATTCTTTTTCCTACAGAGTTCTACTGTATCACCAAGTTCCCATATTTCTTTTTTTTGTTGTTGTTGTAACAGTGATGTCCGGGCCAGCTTGCCTGAACCACGACTATTCCACCAGGTACCTTCTACCTTCACCAGCACAGGCACTAGGTAACTCTTTCCACCAAGGCTTAAATGAAGGGAAACAATCACCTAGTGGCTTTTTGCATCATTGAGATTTGAACCTGAGAACTCATGGTTCTAATCCCACTTCATTGACCACTAGGACACACCTTTGGGTGCCCTATGTTTTATCTTGAAATTATACTCATGGCCGGATGTGCCATCATAAGGTTGTGTTTACTTACTGAAATTCATTGAAAAGCAGGGAGCATAAACAGCAGAATATTCAAGGAACCGTGAATATTTTTCATTCGGTTACCATGATTTCTTAATACAATTCAAATGTAAAGCAGAATAAGTGAAGAGTAAGCAAGAGACTGTCTTACGCTTGGAAAAACTAATAAATCATGATCATTGATGCTTAAAATGATCCATGATCACAAAATCAAGGAAGCATATCAAAAGAGGATCCTCCTCTACATTTTTGCCGGTACACTGGTATATCGGCCTTACTTTAAAAGTTATACCTAATAAATTGTGAAAGCCAGGTGTAGGAGTCTGAACTCAGAAATCTAAAATCAGGAAGAGCACATACTTGTTTTGCCTGATCGTAATCTTCGTAATCGTTATCTTCATCCACACGAGGCTCGCTGAAAAGGTCCAGTAGTAAATTTAGTTACTACCATCTTACAATAGTAAAATGTGGCACTCGAATTAAACAGCAACCACCACAACAACAACATACCCAGTGAAATCCCACAACGTGGGGTCTGGGAGTAGAATGTACGCAGACCTTACCTCTACCTTGATAGGTAGAGCGGCTGTTTCCGAGAGACCCTCGGCTCAAGACAAAGCACAATCACAAGCAAAGCAAAGCAAGAGAAACGGTCAAACTCAGACAAAAAATTAAAGCAGTATGAACATGCTGATAGCAAAATCGAATACGTCATGGTAGCGCATTCTAACAAAAGGAAGCAGTAGCTAACACAGTTAAATAAGATAAACAAAGTACACTAAATTAGCAGCAGAAATCAAACTAAAGGGGGCTATAAAGCAATACTGCGCCTATAAGTGTGATAGGTTAATTGGGCCTACAGTAATAACACTACAACTATCACTTTGTAAGCGTAAGTAGGATTACGCTCGACTACCTACTACCCTTCTACCCTAATCCGTGTCATCCACAACCCCCTATCTAAGGTCATGTCCTCACTAAGTTGCACTTGCGTCATATCCCGTCTAATCACCTCTCCCCAATATTTCTTCGGCCTACCTCTACCCCTCCTAAACCCGTCCATAGCCAACCTCTCACACCTCCGCACTAGGGCATCTGTGTCTCTTCTCTTCACATGCTCGAACCATCTCAACCTCGCTTCCCGCATCTTATTCTACACCGAGGCCACTCCCACTTTGTCTCGGATAGCCTCATTTCTAATCTTATCTCTCCTTGTATGCCCACACATCCATCTCAGCATCCTCATCTCCACAACTTTCATCTTTTGTATGTGTGAAGTCTTGACTGGCCAACACTCCACCTCATACAACATAGTCGGTCTAACCACCACCCTATAGAACTTGTCTTTTAAGTTTTTGTGGCACATTTTAGTCACACAAGACTCCAGATGCGAGCCTCCATTTCATCCACCCTGCCCCAATACGATGTGTGACATCATCATCAATCTCTCCATTTCCTTGGATAATAGACCCTAGGTACTTGAAGCTTCCTTTCTTTGGAATGACCTAAGTACCAAGCCTCACCTCCACGCCTGTCTCAGGGTCGCTCCCGTTGCTGAACTTGCACTCCAAATATTTTGTCTTGGTCCTACTCAACCTAAACCCTTTAGACTCCAGAATTTGTCTTCAAACCTTCAGCTTGACGTTCACTTCGCTGCGAGTCTCATCAATCAGGACTATATCGTCTGCGAATAGCATACACCATGGCACCTCCCCTTAGATTTGACGCGAAAGTACATCCATCACCAAAGCAAATAGGAATGGGCTAAGAGTTGATCCCTGGTGCAACCCCATCATCACTGGGAAGTGCTCCGAGTCTCCTCCTATTGTCCGTACCCTAGTCTTGGCTCCATCATACATATCCTTGATCGCCCTAGTGTACGCCACATGTACACCTCTAACCTCCAAACATCTCCATAGAACCTCCCTATGAACTTTGTCGTATGCCTTCTCGAGGTCGATGAAAACCATATGTAAGTCTCTCTTACTCTCCCTATACTGCTCCACCAACCTCCTAATAAGATGAATGGCTTCAGTAGTCGAACGCCCCGGCATGAATCCAAACTGATTCTCGGAAATAGACACACCTCTCCTCACCCTCATCTCCACGACCCTTTCCCAAACTTTCATAGTGTGGCTCAACAGCTTGATACCCCTATAGTTGTTGCAACTCTGGATATCACCTTTGTTTTTGTACAAGGGAATCATTGTACTCCACCTCCATTCTTCGGGCATTCTTACCGTCTTAAAATGACGTTAAACAACACAGTCAGCCACTCCAAACCTGCCATGCCTGCGCTCTTCCAAAATTCAACTGGAATCTCATCAGGCCCGGCAACCACATGAAACAGAGTTGGTATGATCTCATTATATACCCAATCTAACAGTAACAGATTGAGATCTTTGACAAACCTTGGTACCTTCTGTGAGGAGGTGTAAACAGCACCTTTCAAAAGGCTGATGTGCACACTCACATCGACCAGTACTGCATGAAAAACATCAAAATGTACAGGACAATAAGAGTGCAACCCTAGAAGAGCTTTGGATGGAAGACGAAATTCATGGACTGCAGCAGGTGAAGCATCCAAGGAAGCCTGCAGACTAGTCCTGCAGAGAAAGTTATACAGTTACTGATCAGGAGTGCAAAGTATATTTGCACTTTCTTTTTACCAGAAAATACTAGAAATAATAATTGTTTGTGAATTATTTTCTTGATGCAACTGCAGAACAACACAGTTCAAAAAATCAACTAACCCGTTCTCAAATATAGGTGCATAGAAAAGCTCAAATTTCAGAATGACACCAGATGTCGATGGGCCCTGCTAATTTTAAAGTACATATTAGTAGATGAGATTAAAAAAAGGAAAGATATAAAGGTTCTCCAGATAACCTATATGCCTGAAATGTTTGAAATATGTATAAACATACTTCAATTGAGTTGCTTCACTGTTGTCACAAGAACAAAGCCCACATTGATACACCTTTGATGGGTGAATGTGGGGAGAAGGTGGGAGTGGAGAAATTACAGATGGGGGCTAAAGTCAAGAGAGATAACCTCATGGTTGCTCTGAGATAAGTTGAAGGAGACCATCATGGAGAGAAGAATATCCTGTCTTGCATATTTGATTCGGAAAGGCTGTGTGGAGAAACTGTGATCTGTATCATCAATTCTCCATACTCCATATACGTCTTCGGAACCCAAATCAGGAGCTGCAACCCAAACAAAGGTATTACTCACCAGACACAAGTTCTCCCATTACTGCAAAACCTATATCATATTATCAATAGTATGCTTTCTAATGTGTTTGCTCATGCAAGGGCATCTGCAAACATGTATTTCCCTTGCTTCCTCTCTTTAACCCAAGAATTAACTATAAATGAGGACAAAGTGTCCTCAATTATATATTAAAAAGGCCCTACCCATTCAAATAACAGCCTAGTTTGTTACCCATCAAAAAGAAGGGAGAAAGAAAGAAAAGGATAACATAACCTAGTTTTTTTTTAACATAATCGAGTTTATTCTAACTCATCTTCCTCCCTTCTCAAATTAAGATCTCTTTTTTTCATAAGGTAATAAAAAAATAAAAAGATCTTTTTTCATAGAGCTCAACTGATCGTTTCCCTTCTCCTTAAGAGAGTATAAAAAAGATTATGACCATTAAGTGTTTGCTTTACAAATTTCTAGTGAAAACAGCAAGAGGAAACGGATAAAAAAGATAAGTGCAAAAACTGTTGGTTAAGTTTTTCAAAACTAGCAATCAACCATGAGCATACACATGAAATGCCAACAAAGATTTTCTGTCCACTACCCTGGTCAAACCTGAAGAAAACCTGTACTTATCCAGACAACTCACAACAGGAACTGATTTAGCAGCACAGTGATTGACTTAAGGTTGCGTAGATTCTAGGATGCTTAATTGAAGAATTATCGTGAAAATAATAGCGCGCGCGCGCGCGCGCGCACACACACACACACACACACATATATATAAGAGTCCAATAATGATAAAAAGATCTAGGAGAGTCATCGAACAGGTCCACTAATTATTGTCTCTAGAACCTTGTGAGGGACTAAAGGTTAGACCAACCACTGAACGAACTTTCTTAACAGTAAAGCAAGTACATCTTTCATGCCTTTGGCACCTTAGGCACACACGCTTAAAAAGGATAAATTATTTTTTGTTAAGTTAAAAAAGATAGATAAATTATAACCATGACGGCCATCAATATTATGAACTACTGAAAGAGGAACAAGGAGTTCTGATTTCTCCGAAAGGGGAATGGGCTTGTGTATATTATCCTGGTGGATTGCAATATTCATTTTTTGCGAATTGCAATATAGAATATTCAATTATGACAGACTAGTGCACTAGACAATCTATGACCTCTATCTTCCTATTAATTAGTTTCTGCATATTATATCCTCTGAAATAATGTGTAATGACCAAAACTGCTTTCTATGCTAGTAAAATTAGTTCTCAGCAATGAAGCAAAAAAATTACAATCCAATGCACATAACATCAGAAAGTTATCATAGCACATAAAACTACCACATCAGTTTCTCATCTTGCAGAGCGCGATTCATAGTATTGACTCCTCCAGTTTTTCTTCAAGATGATATCTTTTTTACTTCTATAACCCACTGTAATTGACCGCAATATTTTACAGTCTCCTGCTTTTAGTAGCCTGCTGTGTGTTTTGGCATATTCTAGAAATTTACCTTCATACTGGATGACTCTGGATGGAGTTCCTAATAAACCATTATCACCATCTTCCCATCTCATTGTAATCTTAACCTGGTACCATCTACATATTTGTCAAAAATTGTAAGGCAACAGAAGTACATTGAAGTACCAAAGGAGTAAGATAAAGAAGTATGGAACATGATATCCACATACCCTTGCTGGAACAAGTCAAGATTGTGAAACCGGTGAATGTAGATGGAAATCTCATGCACAGCCTCCAACATTGGTTGTTTAGGCTTTCTGTGCTCGGACTTTGACTCGTAATAGGACTTGAGTAGTTGCAATTGTTGCTGCTGTGACAGTGGTGAAAGAGGCACAGGCCGCACATCAGCACTGTGCAGCCTCTTAGGGGTCCCTGGTGTTCCTTTATTTAGACCAGCTATCATCCATCGAAGGCGCCGTAATATAACAGACATCTATTGAGGTCTCTAAAAATTTGCATCCCTCCAATTCCCTTCACCCAAGTATTAACCCAATATATTTCCTCTCAGAAACAAGAGTATAACAAATCAAGATCTCAAAAACGACTTGTAAATTCACTTGCAAAAAACCTAATCTTGCTCCAGCTGTCTAGGAACAAAGACCTTCTCAGGGGATCCCTGTGTATAGAAAGATTATCTGTTAAGAACTCCTTCATTAAACCTGAAAACCTACTGAGGCAAAGTTTTGATAAGCAAACAGCAGGCTCTTATAAGAAAGATTAGCAGCAAGTTCACACTACACAACGTCAGAGAATAAAGAGTTTGACATGTTAAAAACTTCACTAAACTACAAGGGAATAGTTTAAGTCCTTCAGAACAGCATTACAGGTTAGAGATCAACCAAAGATCAAGCTAGGACATTTATTATGAGGCAAATAGCGAAGTTAAAAACCTATCCTCATTTACAATCCCGAGATAATAAAAGCAAGTTCAAATGTACAACCACCATACATCAAAGGTTTACTGACAGCTGTTAAAATTAAAAATGGCAAATATATCATGCACTCAGAAAATGTACTTTTATAACAACCTAATGGCAGCACGGTTTACTAAGCTCCCTGCTCCCGCTATGTGCGGGGTCCGGGGAAGGGCGGGACCACAAGGGTCTATTGTACGCAGTCTTACCCTGCAGTTCTACAAGAGGTCGTTTTCACGACTTGAACCCATGGTCACATGGCAGTATCTTTACCAGTTACTTCAAGGCTCCCCTTCCTTTAAATGTAGTGCCTGGGATTTGAACTTGGAATCTCTAGGTGAATTTTGAACCCCTAAACCACTAAACCAACCTCTTCTCTTCCTATAACAACCTAATGCAGAACGCAAAATTTCTGAAAACCCCACTTAAACCCCTTGAACCTCATCTTATTCTGATGCAAAGTCTCTATCTTTATACAAGAAACAAGAATGAGATTAGAAAGTAAGATAGCAGGTTAACTAAAATCACTTTGATCAATCACCCAAAACAAACAAGATTCATTAACATAAGAAAAATCCAAAATGTCCCTTCATTCAACTCACACAAAGCCCTCAACTTTACATGTTCTATTAATAAAATCAAAAACGCCCCACTCAATCTTATCAAAAATTATCCCATAACTCAACAATGCATATGCAAAATAATAAAAAAAAAACAATAAAACCCTACCTATAAGCACTGATCCAATTAAGGTTTTGATAAGCGAGGAAGAAACACCTAAAATGCAGTTTCCTATTTCCTCTTTTATATTCAGCAAACCAAACAGGGAATTAGTAAGTCAACTGTGTTTGAGCTGTAGAAAAAAGCTTAAACTTTATGATAGAATTAGTGACGGCAGATCGCCACGGAACACGGCGGCGGAGGTGGTTGTTTTACGGCGGCGATGGCTGTCGGAGTTTGAAAGCGTGGATGTGAAGGAGGAAATCAATAACCTGAGTAACGTGTTTGGGGGACAGGTACCTCGTTTTTCCTAGAAAAAAACAGCTACTTCCCAATGACACCTGTAAGTTTTGCAAAATGACAGTTATACCCCTGTTAAATGGCTTTAATCGAAGGATATTTTATTCCTAAATGTGTAATTTTGGAACTTTTTCAATAATGCGTTTTTTATCAAAAGTTAAATCTCATAGCAGTGCAAAATGTGAACCCTTGAAGAGATTTGCAACTTTTTTCTCAAGTCAAATGAAACAGGAGGAAGCATTAAAGATTCACCATTATTAAACTTCATTAAAAACAGAAACTTTGTTTCTTGTCTTTTGTTCATCAACAATAATCTCTTTTACACATTCAAAGACGAGATGTTCGTATAATGATGATATTTAATGAATATGTACTTCTTTCTAAAAAATTATTGATGTTGTTAAATTTTAACGGTATGAATAATATTGCAATACGAAATTTTACTTCATATAATATAATATAATATAATAGGCTTGTTTAGACACACGTATAGTTTACACAAAGTGAAACTAATTAGTATAGATCCATATAGCATAGTGGCGGACTTAAATTGAGGTTAATTGGTGCTTGAGCACTTTTTTTCACCCACATGTATCCTATATTTTAAATTAAAAACTAATAATAATATATAAAGATATTAATTGAGTACCCAATTTTAGAAAGTATATTTAGAATAAAAGGAATTAAACACCCGCGACTTAAAAATCTATATATGTCATTATAGTTAACGCAATTTATTTGAATTGAGATATAATCCTAATTATTGTATTCTAATTAATATGACACAAGCCTCACGTTTAAAGTGTATTCTAATTAATATGTTATATGCTTCACACATTTAAAGAGTCAATGTTAAGATTTTTTTTTGGGGAGACATGTAAATATCTACAAACCCAAAAACTTCAATATCAAAGTCGAAATAATTATACTAAGTCTATGCCTGTTAAAATTCGTAATGATATTTCTAGTTCCAAAACAGCTCATCCCACAAAATACTACTATAAAATCATTTTCAGGCGTTGAAAAATTAGCCTATGATTTTGGAAAATCCTACTGATGATGTGGATTATTCGATTAAAAATGAAAAATGAGATAACCTCTCCTTTTCTCTGCATGAAAGAAAAATTCATGTTTGAAAACACTTATAACACCAACGTGGCAAACTCTGATAAATTCTCCCCCATTACGGAGCCTACACTTTCAGTAAATCACACAAATAATAATGCTGAGTTTAACAACACTATTGGCTCTGAGAGCTTAACAAATGACCTAACTAGAAATCTCCCTATAACTAATCAGGAAGATATCGAAATAATGGATATTAACACTAATCACAATATTCAAAAACAGTTTTCTCCTCCACAACAAATGGCACAGTCACCACCACATGGCTCATGAAATCTTGGACAATGATCTTATTAAAAAGGATAGTAAGTATTTACATTTATTTGCCTAAATTGTTTCCAATTCCTTACTTGCCATGTATGTTAGATTACAGCTACATACTTTTAAGGTTGAGTTTGGCGCAAGATTCATTCTTTTCATGGTATTAGAGTCAGGCTCATTCCAATTCTTTATTCACCGATATTAGGCCCCCAAATTATATTATCCACGCTCCAGTTAACAAGATCCGGGCGTGCGGGGAGTGTTAAAAGTCTCACATCGGATATGGAATGGGAACATGGACTCCTTATATGGACTTGGACAATCATCACCCTACAAACTAGCTTTTTGGGTTGAGTTAGACCCAAGATCCATTCTTTTCACATGAAAACTACTATCTCCTTCTTGCATTGCCTCTAGTGTCTTCTTTTTATCAATCCCAAGCTTTGTTTAACAGTCAGTCTTGATATAGTCACTTCCATCCAACTAGCCAGCCCAACTCTAACAGCATTCACCCATTGACAATCAGCAAAGAGGTGTATTGTGTCTCTACAACTCCCTCTTCACATAAACAACAAAACTCATTTTTCAATGATATTTTAACTCGTATAATCTCTCCTTAGTGAGCAATCTTCCCTATATGTCAACCAGACCATCATTCTATGTCTTGGTACGTAGCATTATGGAACTCCACACCAACTCTACTTCAAGGATTATGTGAAGTGTCTCCAATATTGCATAATAACTACTAGTCATAGAATATGAGCCACTAAGTATTTTTAAACAACAACAACAACAACATGCCCAGTGAAATTCCACATCGTGGGGTCTGAAAGGGTAGAGGGTACGCAGACCTTACCTCTACCTTGGTAGGTAGAGCGGCTGTTTCCGAGAGACTATCGGCTCAAAACAGGCATATGCACAAGCAAAAACAAGAGAAAATAGTCAAACACGGTCAAGAAATTTAAAGTAGTATGAAAATGCTGGTATCAAAAGCGAATACGTAATGATAGCGCATTTTGAAAGAAAAGTAACTAACACATAGCAGCAGAAATCAAGCTACATGAGACTATAAAGCAATACTACGCCTATTCGTATGATATGCTAAGCGGACCTACAATAATAACACTACAACTACATGTCTGTAAGGGTAAGTAGGACTACACTCGACTACATACTACCCTAATATGTATCCTCCACATCCCCCTATCTAAGGTCATGTCTTCAGTCAGTTGCACATGTGTCGTATCCTGTCTAATCACCTCTCCGTAATATTTTTTCGGCCTACCTCTACCCCTCTTGAACCTGTCCATAGCCAATCTCTCACAACTCCGTACTGGAGCATTTGTGTCTCTCCTCTGCACATGCCCAAGCCATCTCAACCTCGCTTCACGCATCTTATCCTCCACCGAGACCACTCTCACTCTGTCTCGGATATCATCATTTCTAATCATATCCCTCCTTGTATGCCCACACATCCATCTCATCATCCTTATCTCCACCACTCTCATCTTTTGAATGTGCGACGTTTTGACTTACCAACACTCCGCTCCATACAACATTGTCGGTCTAACCACCTATTAGGATTTACATCCTCGAACCCTACTTAAGCCGAAAATAATAAATATGCGAAGAATAAATAACACACACAGATTTATAGTGGTTCACCCTCAATGCGAGAGCTAGTCCACTTGCCGCTGTAAATTTTACTATAATGGAGTTTTGAGTTTACAATCTCTCTTTCTCTCTGGTTGGCTACACGGTCTCACGACTCCCCTTTTTTTCTCGATAAAGAAACTGTTTTTGGCCGCTATATACAACTCACTAAACTCTCTGCAGAATTGGACACACTCACATAGAATAACGGTGCCCTAGACTATATATAGAAAAAACTAGGGTGAACATAATACAAGTTTAAATTCCTGAATTACCCTCCACTAATAACATTACACCGACTAATCGGCTGATCCCAACCCTCTGTGTAGGGTCTCATATTGTCGGCTGAAATTAGGCTCCACAACTCAACAATCTCCCATTTGGAGACTAATATCAATCATCTGTCTCCATCTGTAGCAACGACTTCGATCCTTATCCAATAAGTCCAACTGAAGTTGCATCATTCGGCACGGCCTTCGTCAGCATGTCTGCTGGATTCTGACTTCTCGGGATCTTATCAAGTACTAACACTCCATTTTCCAAAGTTGATCGGATGAAGTGGTACCGTAGTTGTATGTGCTTCGTGCGGGCATGGTAAACTGGGTTCTTTGCCAAATTAATGGCACTCTGGCTATCACAGTATAGCACACTCCCCTCGTTGTCCTGATCCAATTCCCGCAGAAAAAATTGTAGCCACATCATCTCCTTCGTGGCCTCCGTCACGACAACGTACTCAGCCTCACATCTAGAGAGAGCTACTATCTTCTGTAACTTTGAAACCTAGCAAATCGCAGTACCTCCTCCGATGTAAACATATCCGGATGTGCTCTTTCTACTATCAACATCACCACCATTGTCAGCATCAGCATATCCCCGCAACCCTGTCTCTGACTTTCGGAAACACAAATCTAAACTCGAGTTGCCCTTCATATATCTTAAAATCCACTTCACAACCTCCCAGTGTTGCTTTCCCGAATTTCTCATAAACCTGCTAACAACTCTCACTGATTGTGCAATGTCTGGCCTCGACATACCATCGCATACATAAGACTGCCGATAGCCAATGCATAAGGTACCTTGTATGTATGCTTCATCTCGTCTTCAGTCACCGACGACTGGTCTTTAGACAAATGAAAGTGTCCAGCCAATGGAGTTATGACTGGCTTGGCATCATCCATGTTGAACCTCTTGAGAACCTTCTTCACGTATTCTTCTTGTGACAATTTGATGACCTCCTTACTTCAGATGATTCTCATCCCAAGGATTTGCTTTGCGACTCCCAAATCCTTCATTGCAAATTCTTCTGACAACTTCTTTTTCAATCGATAAATCGCATGTAGGTTTGCTCCTACGATCAACATGTTGTCAACATAGAGAAGCAGTATCATGTAGGAGTCTTCAAATCTCTTTAAGTAACAACAATGATCTGCTTCGCACCTTACGAACTCGACTTTCTTCATAAAGCTGTCAAACTGCTTATACCACTGTCTTGGATGCTCTTTTGAAGCTTGCACACCAGATTCTCTTCCCCTTTGACCTCAAATCCTCCAGGTTGCTTCATGTAGATTTCTTCATCTAGATCACCGTGAAAAAAAGCCGTTTTCATGTCCATCTGTTGAAGATGCATGTCTTCCTTTGCTACCAGCCTAAGAACAGTTCTGAATGTTACCAGCTTGACTATGGGAGAGAAGATCTTTGTGTAGTCAATGCCTTCTTTCTGTTGGAATCCCTTCACAACTAACCTTGCTTTATATCGCTTGCTTCTATCATGTTCTTCCTTTATCCGATAAATCCATTTATTCTACAATGCATTATTCTCCTCTAGCAAATCAGCTAACTCCCATATATGATTTGCCAACAGTGAGTCCATCTCATCTTTCATCGCCAGCTCCCACTTAATCGATTCATCGACTTGTATTGCTTCTTCGTAATATTTCGGCTCCCCTCTGTCAGTGAACATAATGTAGTTGAGGGATGGAGAGAACTTGTGAACTGACTTACTGATCCTGGATGATCTGCGTAGTTCTGTGATCGGCGTCCGCTGATTTATTTCAGGATCAACATTTTCATCAATCCTGCCATCACTAGCTTGTTTCTCTGCCTCAGTAGTATCTGACTACAACTTGGGTGCTGAGAAGTCTATTAAATCGGCTATTTCTGATTCATTGTTCTTACATTCTGAACTCTCTGACGACTTGTCCTTGTACACCACTTGTTCATTGAAGATGACGTCCATGCTTCGGATGATCTTTCAATTTTGGTCATCCCAGAATCGGTAACCAAACTCGATATCACCATAGCCGATAAAGTAACACTTCTTATATTTCAGATCAAGTTTACTTCTAGCCGTAGCATCAACATGAACATAGGATAAGCAGTCAAACACTTTCGGAAAGGAAATATTTACCTTTTATCCACTCCAAGCCTCTTCTGAAATTCTGAAACCCAAAGGAACAGACGGTCATCTGTTAATTAATAAGGTTGCGGTATTGATTGCATCTGCCTAGAATGTCTTGGGCAGTCCAACGTGTATTCTCATGCTCCGTGCACGCTCGTTCAATGTTCAATTCATCATTTCCGCTATTCCATTTTGTTGGGGCATTCCATGAATATTTTTTACCATCTTGATCCCATTATCGACACAATACCATTTGAAGTCACCATCAATGTATTCTCCACCGTTATCGGACCTCAGGCTCCTCAACTTGAGGTTTGTCTCATTCTCGACCATGACTTTCCACCATTTGAAGACAATGAACATGTCAGATTTATTTTTCATAAAATAAACCTATAGCTTTCTGGTTGAATCATCAATGAAGGTCACGTAGTAATGTGATCCTCTGAGTGATGGGACAATGGCAGGTCCCCACACATCCATGTGCACCAATTCAAGCTTCTCGACCTTCAATTCTCTGCCTGCGTTTGAAAAACTTACTCGCTTCTGTTTTTTAAGAATACAGCTTTCACACATATGGTGGTCCACTGATTTTAGCTCCAGAATCATGTCGTTAGTCACTAAAAGTTTCATCCCTTTCTGGCTCATATGCCCCAGCCTGCAGTGCCACAACTCTGTCTTCTTTGTGTTATCAACAACAACAACTGTATCACGACAGCTAGTCGTCATATAAAGAGTACCGATTTTCTTTCCTCGACCAACCACTATGGCACCCTTCGTTACCTTCCAGGACCCGTTACCGAAGGTAACACTGTGTCACTCGTTATCAAGCTGACCCACTGAGATCAGATTACACATCAGCTTCGGTACGTGTCTGACCTTTGTGATCTTCCGCACGTGTCCATTTGATAGCTTCAGACTGGTGTCTTCAGTACCAACAACGTCTGACGGCTCACCATCTGCCAAATAAACTTTATCGTGATTCCCAGCAACGTAATTCGTCATTATATCACGATGTGGGGTAGTGTGAAAGGACGCTCATGAGTCGAGCACCTAAGAGTCGATCGGGCTGTCAACCGATAACAACAGTGCATCACCAATGTCTTCAGTGGCAGCATTGATTCCACCCCCTTGGTGTCCTCATTCTTCGGTGCCATGCAGTTCTTCTTGATTTGACCAGATTTCCCACGGTTTCAACACTCAAGTGTTCTGCCAGATCTGGATTGACTCCTGCCATTCATTGACTTCGCCTTGCCCTTATTTCTGTTGTTGTTTCTGTCATAGTTTCTGCCTATGTTCTCTACATTCAGAGCAGAACTAGTCAATGTCTCACCAAAATCTATCTTGCGAACCTCCTCGGCAAGGATACGATCTCTAACATCGTTGAACTTCAGTTTGTTACTGCCGACAGAATTACTAACCGTTGCTCTCATCGGCTCCCAGCTGTTCGGTAGGGACACCAATAGAATTAGGGTTTGCACTTCATCATCAAACTCGATTGCAACCGATGACAGTTGATTGACAATCATGTTGAATTCATTCACGTGCGTTGCAACGGGAGCACATTCCTCCATCTTTAGATGAAAGAGTTTCTTCATGAGAAATACTTTATTGTTAGCCGAAGGTTTCTTATACATGTCGGACAAAACCTTCATCATGCCAGCTGTGGTCTTCTCCTTCGCCATGTTATGAGCAACATTCTTCGACAGCGTCAATAGATTACTCCCAGAACCTGTCGATCAATGAGATTCCAATCTTCATAATTCATCTCCTCTAGCTTTGGGCTCAAAGGTTGATGAAGCTTTCTACCGTACAAATAGTCTTCAATCTGCATTCTCCAAACGCATAATCTGTACCATCGAATTTACTGATGCCATATGCCGAACCATTTTCGCCTCCCATTATTTTCTGAATCGCAACACAACATGTCGCTCTGATACCAGTTGTTAGGATTTACGTCTTCAAACCCTACTTAAGCCAAAAATAATAAATATGCGAAGAACAAATAACACACACAGATTTATAGTGGTTCACCCTCAATGCGAGAGTTAGTCCACTTGCCGCTGCAAATTTTACTATAATGGAGTTTTGAGTTTACAATCTCTCTTTCTCTCTGGTTGGCCACACCATCTCACGACTCATTTTTTTCTCTCGAGAAAGAAACTATTTTTGGCCGCTATATACGACTCACTAAACTCTCTACATAATTGCACACACTCACAGAGAATAACGGTGCCCTAGTTTATATAGAGAAAACTATGGTGAACATAATATAAGTCTAAATTCCTGAATTGCCCTCCACTAATAACATTACACTGACTAATCGGTTGTCTGCGTAGGGTCTTCATAGCGTCGGCTAGAATTAGGCTCCACAACTCAACACCACCATCCTATAAAACTTGTCTTTAAGTTTTTGTGGCACCTTTTTATCGCACAAGACTCTAGATGCGAGCCTCCATTTCATCCACCATGCCCCAATACGATGTGTAAAATCATCATCAATCTCTCCATTCCCTTGGATAATAGACTCGATGTACTTGAAGCTTCTTTTCTTTGAAATGACCTGAGTACCAAGCCTCACCTCCTCGCGTGTCTCGGGCTCGCTCCGTTGCTGAACTTGCACTCCAAGTATTCTTTCTTGGTCCTACTCAGCCTAAACCCTTTAGACTCCAGAGTCTGTCTTCAAACTCCAGCTTAACGTTCACTCCGCTGCGAGTCTCATCAATCAGGACTGTGTCGTCTGCGAATAACATACACCATGGCACCTCCCGTTGGATTTGTTGCGTGAGTACATCCATCACCAAAGCAAATAAGAATGGACTAAGAGTTGATCCTTGGTGCAGCTCCATCATCACTTGAAAGTGTTCCGAGTCTCCTCATACTGTCCGTGCCCTGGTCCTGGCTCCATCATACATATCCTTGATCGCCCTAGTATACGCCACAGATACACCTCTAGCCTCCAAACATCTCCATAGAACCTCCCTAGGTACTTTATCGTATGCCTTCTCGATGTCGATGAAAACCATATGTAACTCTCTCTTCCTCTCCCTATGCCGCTCCACCAACCTCCTAATAAGATGAATGACTTATGTGGTCGAACACCCCGACATGAATCCAAACTAGTTCTCATAAATGGACACGCCTCTTCTCACCCTCATCTCCACAACCGTTTTCCAAACTTTAATAGTGTTGTTCAGTAGCTTGATAATCTTTATAATTATTGCAACTTTAGTTATCACATTTATTTTTGTACAAAAGAATCACTGTACTGCTAAAAAAGGAATATATTATATTATTACCTTTGAAAGTATTTTTTCAAGAAGAGTGTCAAATCAATAGAGATCAAGTAAAAAAAGGAAGATGAAGTAGCAGGACAATCACTTTTATTCAAGTCATATTATTAATGCTCGAACCAACCAATTAATTGTCAACAAATAATATGTTGTATTATCAATTTATTCTAAGTCCATTCGCTCAATTTGGAAAGAAGTCACAATCTTGCATAGTAATTTGTAACTAGCTTTCACAAGTGAAAAACAAAAATTAGTGTATGATTGAAGTTGTCTGATGTATAGCGAAAATTTATTTAAGATGTTGGACATCGGTTACGGAAAAATATTATTAAATATTGATAAAATTTAATTATAACATCTAAAAATAGTATATATATATATATATATATATATATATATATATATATATATATATATATATATATTTTATTGTGTGATTTTGAATTTAGGACTGCTTCTTGAGATACCAACGTTTGTAAAGTATTTGAAAACTAATCACAACTTAAAAATGCAACACATATCCGCTATTTTTCTTCTCTAGTTAGAACTTCAGGATATCGTCTTTGAAATTCAAGACTTCTGGAAGTGAAACTTCAGAATAATGGCATGGACCTCAAACCTAAATGTAAAATTTCAACACTTTGAAGTTAAGTTTCAACAAGTGAAGCTTCAAGATAGTTCTGGACTATTAGAATTTTTTTTATTTCAGATCTAATTTAGTATTCTGATCATTTTCCAAGAAATTTTCCTACCTCACTAACGAATTTCAATGATCTACTAAAATTACAAGCGTTTTGCCACCAAAAAGTCTCTTCGTTTTATTTTTTTATTACATAGGAGGTAGGGGACGAGAATTATAATGTGAGGATTCAAACTCATTCCAACTAGATAAAAGTTTAAGTAGCCAACCAACTGAGCTACTAAATCTCTACGTCTCTTCGTTTCCTTATTCGTTCTTCGGGAATATATTTTAGAGTTTTGAACTACTAAAAAAAAATGAGAAAATGACAAAGTAAGTATATCCTTTTTCAAAATTATGACTATTTTTAGTTACTTTACAAATTGCTCTAAAGGTGGTTATCTGATATCATTTTACCATTTTATTTCTAGGTCTGCTATAAAATCGAATTGTTGCAAAAAGTTAGGAAGTGTTATAGTGAGTGTTTTAAAAGGTGGGACGTTTTATATATGTCTCAGCGAGGCGTTAGCCCAATGAGTATTTAGTTTTTAGTATTTTATAAAATAATATAATTATAATAAATATTTTAAAATAGGTGAAATTACATAAAAAATTTTAAAAAATGTAAATAAATAATCCTCCATCCGTTTTAATTTATTAGAACCTTTTCGGAGTACGAGAGTCAAACTTTATAACTTTTACCTTAAATTTTGACATAAATTTTCAAGTTTGTAAAAATAAAATTTATATATTTAGAGACTACATTAAAAGTACTATAAGTCATGATAATTTATAATTCAAATAATTTAGAAAAAATGTAAGAAAGATGTGAGCAAAGAACCACCTCGCAGACTCCTTAAATAGTAAATGGTTCACATAAATTGAAACAAAGGGAGTAGTACATATATATATATATATATATATATATATATATATATATATATATATATATATATATATATATATATATATATATATGTATGTATATATGTATATGTTTGTGCGCGCGCGCGCTTGATCTTCACTAAAAACTAATCAAAGCAATTCATTATACGCCAATTACAACTTGTAATTATATATAACATAATTTTACAAGTATAGATAATACAATGAAATAAAAGCTATTATGAAATGCAAATCAACTATAACATATTAACTTTCAAACAATGAAAAAATCACAATTTCTTAAAACAATATTACTATCATACTATTCATTTTATCTTCCTATAAACAAATAATCAATAAACTTTATCACTAATATAATTAATACGTAACTCCTTCATGAATAAAAACAAAATTATTTTCAAATAGCCAAATAATAAAATATGATATATGGGACAAAAGACCACTGACAAGTGAAATGTACAATTCAATTATGTATTTTTAAAAGAAATATTAAGTAATATTCACCCTCACAATATTTTCAAATAGTAAATATGCAATACTACGACTTGTTATTTTAGTTATACTCAATCTTCTTATTTCTATAGATGAAAAACTATTAAGTATCATTAATTTGTTAAAAAATTATGAGGGTCAACGATTTTAATTAAAGAATTTAATATATAATTTGTGTAAAAATTATTAGGTGAGCTCCGAACATTGAATGTTAGGCGTGTTTAGAGCATACAAAAATATAAGCCTAACAGTAACTAAACCACGCACATGAGCTCCAGAGCGTTTTGTTAGTGTCCGACACCAATGCGAGCTCGGAGAGAGTTCTGAAACTAGCTTTTAAAACAGCGTTATAGTGTGATGAAGAAGAAAAAGAGAGAGAATGAAGAAAAATAGTGGGCCGCTTGAGATATATTTTCCCTCCAAAGTTCAACCCCGTGTCTCAAGCCATCACGAATAAACAAAGCAAACGTGCCACGTCACCCAAAACCATTTACCCATAGGTCCCACATTTCAGGCGCGCGCACATATACAAAATTATAAAACCCCAAAACAAAACCGCCCATAGCGTCAATATAAACGGTGGCATTCTCGTAATTCAACTCGTTCATCAACCCCACAACCACAAAACAGAACTTTCAGTTCATAACAGACAGCTCTACTCAAACAAAAAAAAAACCTCCCTTCTTTTACTTCGGTCCGAAAAACCTTAAAAACACACACACAAAACTCCGTCGATGCTTTAAGGAAAAAACCGCAATGAACACCGACGAGGTAAACCCTTACTGCCTCATTCCGACAATACTGTCGGATTCTCACGGCGGCGCAACCGTCTCAACCACTACTTGCAACTTTCCAACTACCTAACCGTTTTAAAATTTTTAATTTTTATTTGAGAACTTTTGTGAATAATGGGGATCGATACTGATCATCTTTTAAGTTTTGGTTTCTATTTGTAAATGTGATTTTAGTTTCATTCGTGTGCTTGAATTTATTTATTTTATGTATTTTTTTTTGAATTTTGATTTTGTTGAGTTGCAGAGATTGACGGCTTTAAAGAGGGCGTATGCGGATATAATATTGAATACGGCGAAGGAGGCGGCGGCGAGGATTATGTCATCTGAACAGAAAGCTGTTCGGTATAAGCATGAGCTCAAAGTGGCGAAAGAGGAGGCGGTTGGGATGCTGTTGCGTCTTAAACAGATGATGGGTTCAAAGGTGAAATTTTTATGCTTTTCTTGAAGTGGATTTTAGTGTGTTTTGAAGTGTTGAGTTGGATAGATTGTTATTTGTTTCAATGTGTGTTTCATTTGGTTGTTTGAACTTGATTGTTATGGTAAAGTCAGGTTCTTGATGTTAAAAGAGGTGTCTTTACAAATCTGGTCTAGTTGGGATCTAACTGTTTTTTTTTGTATCTCTGTATTTATTCATTGATAGCTAGATGATTTGTTAATGAGTTGATTGATGTTGTGCTGAGTGCTTTGTTGATGCGCTGGGCGGTCTTCTCAAGAGGGATCGTTTTGGTTTTAATAATGTGTTAAGAATTTTGAGTACAACAAAGTGTGATCGTCTTTCTTGGAACTGATTTTTTCTTTCCCTTATTTTCAGGCTCCCTTGATGGAGACGGGAAATTTCATAAATTGTGTGTTGTGACCTAGTAGTTCAATTAGGTTTTGTGTTGCTCTTGTACTCTTAATGTTTATTTTTCTGATGCTGATAATACTGTTGTTACCTCTGTTTTCTGCTCCTACGAGTTCAATCTGCTTTTAAGGCAATTCAGACCTGAGAAAATGTTGTGTCTTGTTCATGCAGGCCATGTTGTTTCGTTGGTTGGAATATCTGCTTATACTCTTCTTCCTTGAGTATGTTCAATAATATCATAAAAGTCAAGTTTTTGCTGATAACATACATCAGTTTATATGTCATTTACCACAGCAGATGGATTTTAACTAACTCAATTTTAAAATAAACTTGTTAGTGTCAAAAGGTTTGTAGTTTTAACTAATTGTCCACTTGCAGTGGATCTGGTTATTCTCATCTTTCTCTTTGAAACTTAAATATGTTTGCAAATGCTGAAAATGTTAAAATAATCGAAGGGTAGTCCTTTAGACTTTTATAGTTCTAGAGACCTACTTCATTATACATTTTGAAGTTTCACTGACATTTGCGTAAAAGACAGGTTTCACTTTGATCAGTGAATATTACCGGGTCGGGCCTTTCCTCACTTGTTCAGTATACGCTCATACGTCTGCCTTTCTTCCTTCCCATTCCTTTTCATGTTATCTTGCCTGGGTTTGGGGTTAGGATGGAAACATTAGCTTTACATTTCTTGGCTGAGAGTGAAATAAACTGCTTGAGGTAGTGATGCTTCAGCATTGAATCTTCGCAAATTTCTAACAATTGTCCTGCCACATATAGTCAGGTCTTGTAATAATCTTTAATGCTTTTTCCTCCCAGATTATGTGGTAATGTTCTTCTTGATTTCGTTCTTCCTCGCCTCTCTCTATCTCCTGTATAAGCTCATTTTTCTCTCTTTTTGGGAAGAATGTGATGTTATAGGCTCCAATGAATGGTTATAAACTTTATTAGGAGAACTGATCTATTTTGTTTTAAATAAGAATCAATGAAATGTAGAAAGATATTGTACCTTTGTTTTGTCAATCAAATTCATAACTTTTTCGGTAATGGATCTAATCAATTCTATCTTTTTCAACTGTGATCATGCCTCTTGGTCTTTCGTGTTGATCATGACATACTCAGTTGACTTGAGACTGTCAATGACTTTTGGAATGTTATTTCTTCCTCCCCCACTTCTATTTGAGCAATAACATTTTAATTTTTCAAAAATGATTTCTCGAGTCACGGTCACTAGGTCAGGGAATCACCATCTAAACATTGTGTTCCCTTTCTTCTTCCTGTTTCATGACAAAGAGAAAATAGTTTTATCATTTAAGTAAAAAGGTCAGAGCAATGGTCTTATTTTGCCTTTTGTATTCTTGTATGGTTTTGTACATGTATTTTCGCATAATTCGAAAGAAATAGAGTCAAATATCTTCCAAGATCAACAGGTACTTTCTTTCAAGAAGATAAGAGTGAGTGATCATGAAGTGTCACAAGCAAAGGCATCACTGGAAGTTTCGGTTTTTGTTCTTGATGGTGGGCAGAAACAAATATCTCTACAATGAATTTAGAGGTTAAGATTTATTTGATTCATGACCGTAGTCAAAGGCTACGGCTTGCCTTCGCACCCAAGGGTGTGGCTTAGTGGTCAATGAAGTGGGAGGACAATTATGAGGTGTTAAGTTCAAATCCCAGTAGAGGCAAAAAACACTAAATGATTTTTCCATCCGCGCCGATGCTATTGAATCTGCTGTTGTTGGTCTGGTTCAGCTTCTTTTTAACCTCACTTAACGAGTCCGGCCAGCAGGCGGGCGGCGTGCTTATCTTGTGTTTTTCATTCGGTCCAAGAACTAAGAGCGGTCGAAGTCCTGTCTCATGGAATGGGATCTCTATATGTTGATAGATACCCGAGAGACTTGAGTCCTTGGGGGAGAGAGAAAGGAGGCATTACTCCCAGAAAACGTGCAACCAACCTTTCCTTCCTGCTTCTTCCTTGAGATTCGATCTCATAGAGTTCAATTCCCGTTCTCAATCCATGAACAATATGAACTTGAAGGTTGGTGGATAGAGTTACTTGGTACCTGTGCCGGTGGGAGGCTGCAGGTACCCGGTGAAATTGTGGAGGTCCGGACAAGCTGATCCAAAGACCACCTTAAAAAAAGGCTACGGCTTGGTTTCCAGCTGGTATAGCTTGTCTGCCTTGTTTATGTGTGTTTTTCTCCTCATGGGTAGTCTTATGCTGTCTAAAGTAATGCCATGTGTGATGGGTGTTATAAACTACAATGCCGACAAACTGAACTTGAGAGAGGATTTCCAAACATCTCATTTAGCAGCGTTCACATATTTATCAGTTGGTTATGAAATATTTGCAAGTTGATGAAACTTCGAGTCAAGTTTAACCTGTTAGAAAATAGAGTTGCACCTGTCCTACTCACTTGATATCTCTATTAAGCATAAATGTCAAGATTATTGCGATGAGTTACCATTGGACCTAATAAACTCATAATAACCTCAATTCGTAGATGTGTGGACAGTTTGCTTTTGAGGAGAATATTGCTATTTGTGAACAGTTTACTTATGTTAATGGGATTGTTTTTACCTGTTCTTTATATATCTAATAAGATTTCAATGAGAAATTTGGCAAGCTTTGCTGATGTAATTTTAGTTGAAGAGGTCAAAAAGTAAAGGTAAGTAGTTAACAAGGGAGGCTCTAGATCCCGGACCTTTAAATTTAACTGAGCATTTTATCATCAATCTATTTTTTTTCATCAGATCTGAGGGTTGGGTTGAATTGTTATCACTACTCAAAAGAGTGGAGAGGGATTGAGGAGAATCCTCTTGATATAAAACTCTGGTTCTTCCTAAAAATGTAACACGTGGATAATTGACTTATCAAAAGAAGACGATGAATTGCTGATTGTGAACTTTGAGCTATATTGGGCTGCAAAAAGTTGCACAACAGGGGGCAAGATTTATTCATCTGCGCACCCTTTTTCCTTTCAACGATCCAGTTACCAAAACGTTGGTGGTCAACTGTTGTTTACGCAGAGTTTCGGGATTCTTTTTATTATGCAACTTCTTTGTATTTAAGATGATGGCATGCAGGTAATTAGTGTCTTATGGCTAAAACAGTTGAACATTGGGACAAGTTACACTTTTTGGGTGGCACCTGCCACTGATGCCCAGAGGTAATAGATCACTTTCTGGATGTGGTGGAGGTTGTTGGACCTAGGATAAAATGGGTCCACTGACTAAATGCTTGAGAACTTGTTTGACCCTAATGTTTTGGGCTTTATATTGGATTAATTCTGTGCAATTTCATTAACTTGGGATATTTCCTTTTGTGTCCGATGTATTGCGATACTTGTAGGATATATTTTGGTTCCTTTTAAAATCTTTTGGGACCTGTTACCTCTGTTGCAAGAGTCTTGAACGAAGTGTTGTCTTTCTTTTCAGTTCCTTCTGTTTACCCAGTAATTTTGTATATCTGCATTGTCGTTCGTTTATAAGCTAAGCTTCTAAGCTTCTCTGATATCCATTGAGGAGCATCAGTACTTAGGAGTCCAAACTTCACAAATGCACATAGAGGTGGCGTGCTTCCTCCTCGTGTGCGCAAGAACCTTTTGGCTGTTTGGTTTGCTTTTAGATAAAGAATGGTTGTAGTCACTAAAAATTATTGGGATAGAAACTAGTGTCAATCCACTGGATTAGTTTCTTAAGGTTTTAATCTTGTTACTATTGCTATCTGTACAATTCTCTTTGTTTTCTTGTTTGATATGGTCATTGTGATATGCACCTCAAAACATCCTTGTGACATGCTCTTTCCTTCTTCAAGAATTTTTTCCTAAACTGTTAGCTGGGTGCATAGTTACTGTTCATGCCAATGGATTTATTCATCACGTTTTATATGTATATTTGCATGGACATGATCTTGGCAACTTCGACTTGGCACCAGATAAACTTGTTACCCTGGTAATTTGATTCCATTTTGCTACTAGGGTTCCAATCCTTCACTGAGCTCTAGAATTGATGGATGCATTTTAAAGAAATGATTAAAATGAATCTGGAACTTTCTGGAGTGAAGAGGGACATTTAGGGCTTCAAATGTGGAAGCCTCGGAGGATATGTGTTGATCAGTAGAACTATTTGTCCCAGTATCAGTATACTACTGACTTGGACTGTATGTATGTAGGTTGCTGCTTACCTTTTGTTTGTCTACAAACTTCATTTCAAGTTTGAAAGCTTTCTAAGGTAATTAACCACACAGCAAGCAGCATTTTTTTCTGTCTTGTTATATGGCATCCAGCCTTGTCAATCTGAAATAAGGTGATTGGGGTTAAATCACTGAGACAGTAAAGATTCTGTGATCAAGTATGATGCTTTCAGTAATCATCAGAAAGCTGTTCAACATCATCTACATGTTTGGCATCTATAAGTGTGAAACAAAACTTGAAACCACCTTTCACGTTGCTATAAGGAAACATGAGAGCGTTTGGAGTAGTAGAAAATTCCTTTGTGCAAATTAGGGGAACATTTTGTTTTTTCGTGCATTTTTGGAGATAGCTCCAGTGGCTGGATACTCTTTGTAGAGAAAAATAATGGAAGATTCTCTATATTCTTACATCAAATAATATATAACCTGCCAGCTTAGTTGCATCTGATTTTGAGTAAACATGTTTCTTACTGGTGGTTATTCTTTTGTTTTTTCCTTTTTGACAGATTAGTGAAGCAGAGTTGACGTCCTTGAGTCAACAGAGAAAGATTGAAGAACTTGAAGCTCAACTTCATGAAGCAGAAGATATTGTGAATGATCTCAGAGTAGAGCTGAGGGAAGTTCAGGCTGAACTTGAGAGGGTGACTAGCTGCAAAGAGAAAGGAGTACAGAACTTAGAGGAAGTTGACACTGCTACTCCTGGAGAACTAACCGAGGAGAACAAAATTGTGTTGCCTCCAGAATCACAGGAGGAGTCTGTCACAATTTCTAACGCAGAAGTTACGAATATGAAGGAGAAAAATCAGTGCTATCAGTCATGTAGCAAAATGGTTCAAATTGGAAAACGTAACGTTGCAGGTCCAGATTTACCCTCTATAATTTTGAGAAGTAAAGTGCCAGAGCTATACAGAAATGGGTGTACACAGAGAGTTCGTGCTTATGAAGGAAACCTTTTAGATGGAGATTTATCTGTTTCTAAAGGAGTTGAAAAGATAAAACATGAAAATGGTGATGGAGTAGATGAAGGTGAAGGGATCTGTTCAGCTTCTATTAATAAGGTTGATGATGTGGTTAATCCACAGGAAAATATTCAACAAGCAGATGACTTGCTTAGCAGCTGGCACCTGCCAGAATCTTTTCGCCGAAAAAGAAGAGCTATGAGAATTAGGAAAGCCGATTATGCTTCACCAAGAAGCAGTCCTGATCATTTCCTTAATATTGATAAAACGTCAAACACTGGTAGCTTGACTGCTCACTCCAGCCCTGTGGGCCACGGTTTGCCAATAGAAAAAGCTGAACCAGACATGAAGCTGGGATTAACTGAAATGTCCATAGATGAACAGCTGTTTGCGAGATCTTCTCGCCAAAAAAGAAGAGTTGGTAGAAATTGGAAAGCCGATTATCTTTCTCCAAGCAGCAGTCCTGATCATTTCCTTAATATTGATAAAACATCAAACACTGGTGGCATAACAGCTCACTCCAGCCCTGCTA
Organism: Anisodus acutangulus; assembly: GCA_029783415.1. Lineage (NCBI taxonomy): Eukaryota > Viridiplantae > Streptophyta > Magnoliopsida > Solanales > Solanaceae > Anisodus > Anisodus acutangulus. Next base: position 11,072,797 of record CM056497.1, on the reverse strand, counting down.
GAGATTGTGCTCCTGGTCAAGATCCTTCCCAGATGGGCCACAGCTTGTTGATAGAAAAAGCTGAACCAGACATGAAGCTAGGATCCACTGAAATGGACGGAAATGAACCAGAGTCTGCTGAAACTTCTGGAGTTCTAAATGCAACAGTCGGGGATGAGTTAGTGATGGCAAAGATAGACCCTCCCAGACACGAAAGTAGATCTTTGGAGGGCTTCGAGGTTCCTGCTGACAAAATTGATTTTGAAAATGTTAGCAGTCAGTTATTGAACTCATTGTCGAAGATAGCTGATGTAAATGGTGAAGTTCCTAGTCAAACTTTGAATGACAGAGTCATCAAATACACCTTTCAAAGAAAGAGGAAGAGAGAACAGTTAAGTGTATCAGAAGAGAATGCTCCAATTGAGAGGAGCTCTTCAAAGGAATTAAATGGAGAAAAACTAAATGGTCATGTAGAGCGCTCTTCAAAGGAATTAAATGGAGAAAAACTAAATGGTCATGTAGAGAACTCTTCAAAGGAATTAAATGGAGAAAAATTAAATGGTCATGTAGAGCAAAAAGTGTCAAATTCAGCGACAGAATCATCACGAGACAGTCGCCGTATGGCACAGGTTGCGCGACAGGTTGGTTATTCAACTATTTATCCTCGTAGATATTTCTGTTGCATGTCGATGATTTTACATGCATAGAATCTTACATTTATTCTCATATATAAAGTAATACGTGGAATGTGATAGCATAGATATCTGTATGAGCAGAGTTACTGCATGTCCAACTATTGCAGTTTACTTTCACCCATCCAAAAGAAACAAAGAAAAAGGTGACAACTTTTGATGTACTTTTAACTGCTTGAAATAGTTATGACAGAAAAGAGAAAACTTAAATGTACGTGTGCTTTGGAGTCAGATACGGAGTTTTTCTTTTGAATGGATTTCACATGGGGAATTATACTGACACTTCTATAAATAAGCTGCAAACAAGGAATATTTGTGAACTTGCTGTTTCTGCAACTTCAAAAAATATATCAGTCCATAGGAGTTGGAAATACTATGCTAAGGAGGCGTAGCTCAAGTGACGATGGAATAAAAAATTCACATGTTCACCTCCTGTCATTGTTGTGGGGTTTTCCAGTGTAGAGTTCGTAATTTGTCCTATTAGCTTTTCGGTTTGTATGAATAAGTCTCCATTCATGTTTACTTGCTGTTTCTCTATTGGAAGATATGGAACACACGGCATCTTTAAATATTTAAGCAGCTGATGTAATATAGGATCACATATGTCAGTATTGTTCTAGTGCCTAGCTAATCACCAACATCATTGATATGTAGCTTCTTGCTCTCAAGTTTTTGAAGATTTCATTTCTAAAAACTCCTTCCTAACGAACTGTGAGGGTTGAACCCCCCGATCACTTGGTTTTGCTCATCTTCTCTATTTGTTTTTGGCAGCTAATTTCTTTGTCTGAGAAGAAGTGGTGGAAGTGAATTCTCACGCCAACACTAGTGACAGCAGAAAATTCATGATGTTCTTTCCACCTTTGGAGATCATTTCAAGAAGGATAAGGACTGACAGTTGATCCAATTGATAAATGAAGGCATGATATCTAATAGAGTTTAACAATGTTTTTTTGTTTAAATGCTGTCGCACTATGATATATATAAACTTGGCTATTGTTCACCTTTATAGTTATTTTCAATAAGAATCTCAATTGTCTGATTTAAACATCTGGTGATTCCTGCATCTAGTATTTTCCTAGATGATGATTCTGGCGGGTTTTGGGGGAAATAGCTCCTTCATTAAGTATTTATCAGCATATTTTACAAACGCGGGAATCTGTAAACACTCTCGTTGCTTTGGCAATTAAGAGAATGATGGACAACAAGATTTTCCATGTATTTGACTTGTCCTTTTAGACGTCTAACTTCTTAATGATGACAACGAAGTGAAACGACTGAAGCAATTCAAAAGAAGATGCAAACTCGCTCGTACAGGGTTCTATTTCCAAAATATATGAATTTCGGCAAGTTAGCCCTTACAAAAATCAGAAAATGTAATTCAACTTGAACACTAACAAAATAAAATGAAAAGATAAGATATCCTTTTTGTTACACCCCGTAGTTCGCGTTTTGTCGTATCATTGATAAATACCTATGTTCCAGGGAGAGGTGCAGCCTTACGAAAGGGTAATGAAAGTTTACGACTTGTTTATGAAAATTCCGGAGTGTTGAGAAGTCAAACGGATCGATGAAAGTACGTTTCGACGAAATCGGAAAACTGGGCAATTTGACGGGAAGGTCGACGGACCGTCAATTTTCCCACTCTGAGCCGTCAAATACCCTGGTAGTTTGACGGGAATATTGACGAACCGTCGAGTATTTGGCGATACCGTTAATCCCACTGTCAAATTAAGGCGATGGAGAATTTTTCGGGTTAAATACGGGTTCAGTCGATTGTTCCTCATTATTTTCCCAAAAATCGGATTTCCAAGCTCTCCAAACCCTCTCTATCATAATACATCATTCCTAGATCAAATCAAAGCCAAAATAGGCATGATTAATGTGATAATCCCCGCGGATATCATAGAAATCCTCTTCTCCGTGAGGAATCGATTTCATAAACCCTTGGAGATGGAATAGCCCACTATTTTATGAGGATTTTGAGGCATAAAGGTAAATTCCAACCTCGTTTATCTATAATTATGATTAATCGATGATTCGGGGTACGTTATGAAAGAATTTTCGTAATCAAAACTCATAGACACGTGAAATCACGGGAATATGATTTGTAGGTTGTTTTGCTTGGATTATGAAGTGATATTGATAAGTAATTTGATTATTGATGATATGGAACTAAGGAAGAAAGTTTCAGAAGATCGTAAGATCAAATTACCTATGTACCATTCGTTAAGGAGTCTAAAAATCCTTCGTGTTAAGATTGTCGATAAGATACCTAAATGAAGTTTCTTTATGAAATATGGATTCGATATTGATAACCAACCATTTGTTTGCTATAGATAACTATCCGTAAGGAGTACGAGGGCTTGTAATGAGTTTGTAACTTCAAGGACAATGTATGTAGGGTTTTCTTTCTTTTTTTGGCATGATCTATATAAATGAGATGTAAATGCAATGCTACTACATAACGATTCAACTCTTAATAACTAGAGGCCCCGTGTTGATTCTTGATTAGAGAATATTGCTTCCAGAAAGTTTAATCATGATTTGTGAGTTCTATAGAGTAATGTAATGATAATGATGTTAGTCTCATAATATTGATCACAAGTATAACAACCTTACGTCACTTCGATCGGGGTTGGTAAGCATGATATGTCCTTCGGTTGATCGTCATACATATGTATAATGTATTTATATTACCCTCAGAGGCCTATGGCGTTATATACACAGCTTATACATATAGGACATTGATGATATTTCCCCTAGAGGCATATGACATTATATACGCAACTTATACATACACGACATTGATGATATTGCCCACAGAGGCCTACGATGTTATATACGCTATTATTATACACCTCTATACAGTTTGATGCATTTGTGACATTATGAGTTTCATGTGGTATCTTTGATTTCCTTGGCTCACTGTTGCTTTATTTACTGTTGATTATGCCCTACATATTCAGTACATATTTCATACTGATGTCCCTTTTGGGGCACTGAGTTCATGCCCGCATGTACAACTAGATAGAGTGACGCTCCTCCTCAGTAGGTGATCCGCTCAGCTGTGATATTGTCGCACTCCCTTTTCTTGGAGTTGCAGTACAGAAGTCTTTTGGTACTGTTTTATATATGCTACTAGCATTTTGGGGTATGGCAGTACCCTGTCCCGACCTGTTGGTATGTATATGTTACTCTTGGAGGCTTGCATACTTATGTACAATAGGTGTTGGTATGTCGTGGCCTTGTTGACCCTTTTGTTTATCAGTACACTCATATTGTAGCCTTGTCGGCATTGGCTAGCTATTCATATGTATATATCCTGTTGAGACTCTTCTGTGTGCAGGTTATCTTTCAGTCTTGTCATATATGGGTAATTGGAGGCCTTGTCGGCCTAAGTTTCCTATTTTAGGGTTCAGATACTATAGTGGTATGCTCAGGCCTCCGGGTGTTGGGTGTCAGTCACACCCCAAGGCTGGGGTGTGACACTTTTCCTGACATGGCCACCGTTTTTGGTGAACACAATTAAATAGCACCCTTCTTGCCTTTTTATCCAAAAATTGTGCATTGTACCATCTTCATCGTCATTTGCTAAGCATTGCCATAAGGACTGAACTTCAATAGTTCAATAGTTTATGATGGAGATTTCATGTACTAGGAACTTTTGACATTATTCATAATTTGACTTGATTGGAAAGTGATCTCTCAACGAGGATAGCAAATGAGTCAAATATACCCCCAGAGAGAAATGTCTTGGTTAAATTGATCAAGAAGTGCAGCAAGTTCTTTTGGATTTTTAGATGCAATAGTCAATAGAAAATATTTTTTGGGAAAGTTAAAAATGAACACCGTATATAAAGAGTATCAGGTTAGAAGAAACTTTTGGGAGTTAAAACTTAAGCTTGGAATATGGAAAGACTTTATTCTGCAACCCAAAAGCTACTTATGCAACTTTAATGACCATTATTTTAATTTAAGCGTTACAACTCTAATGACTAGGGCTGCGTATCGGGTGGTTCGGTTCGGGTTTGAAAGCTATCGATTAAGCTTATCGGTTATCGATTTGTGAACATGTTAAACCGTTAAAGAACCTTTAAGATATCGGTTACTGGGTTATTGGTTAATCGGTTGTTGATCGTTATCGGTTTAATCGTTAAGATTTCACATAAATTTTTTCAAGAACAAAGAACCCATTTTCAAAACTTGTCCAGAACTCAAGATCTGCACCAAAAGAGGTGCAACTCCGGATGCAGCTATTGTCGGTTTGTTGGTTGCAACAACTGATAGTGTCAAACTAGCAGCAGTTGCTAGTTCTTTCAAATTGCCATTTTGGAACTTGAGGAGCTCCACAACAGGAGGGATCGCACCGGATTCAGCTATCCTTATTTTATTTCTGATAAGTTTGAAAAGGATTATAGTTGATAATCCTTGAATCAAGAAATTATTAAAAATCAGGGAAAAACAAAAAGAACAATGAAGATATAATCATACATGTCCAAGGATACCAAAAAATCTGTAAAAACAAACCTATGATATGCTATTCCTAATTGGAGAAATCGAAGAAGGAAAATCAAAATTAAGGGTTTGAAATCGAAGAAGGAAAACAAAAATTAAGAAGAAAACTAAAGACTCACCTGAAAATCGAGTTGGAGAAATTGCCGTTAGAGAGAGACTGAGTTTGTTTAGTGAGAATGAAATCTAACCCTAAGTCTAATCAAGTGACTTTATATATGAAATAGTATAATTATAATTAAATAAATGGTTATCGGTTCACCCGTTAACAAAAGTGACAAAATCGAGACACGAACCTGATAGAATATACGTAGGATATTTCTAATATACTACGTATATTCTTTGATATTATTAGTGATATTGTACATATGTAATTATGGTAGTAATCTTTAGTATTAGAAAATGTATTTTTCATTTTAGTAATTATAGGCTAGGTTTACTATTATATATCATTTATATAAACTTATTACATTAATGAAAATAATCAATAGATTATTCTCTTTCATGGTATCAGCAGTCTAGGGGCAAAATTTTCCTTCTCCAAAACTTTTCCCCTTCCGCCGCCCTACTCCAACTCAGCCGTCGGACGGTTAAACCACATCCATTCAAAAAAAATCCGCAACCCTAATTCTCCTCTTGTTCTTCCATCATGTCTACCACAAAGAACACATTTCATCATGCTCTTGCAGTCTCCAATATCAAGAACAACATCCCTATCGTTCTTGAGATGAAAAATGTCCAACACGCGACATGAGCAGAACTATTTAAAATTCATGCAAGATCGAATAGAGTCCTCCATCACATCGTCAAATCGGAAAAAGTCAAGGAGAAGGTGCCTTCCACAAATGATAAAATTGAATTGTGGACAATACTTGATGCTACGGTCCTCCAATGGATTTATTCCACCATCTCTATGGACCTCTTACAGACAATTATCGAACCCGACGCCACGACAATGGAGGCTTGGAATAGGTTGCGTGATATATTCCAATATAACAAAATTTCTCGTGTCGTAAACCTTGAGCAGAAATTCTCTCACATAAATATGGAGGTTTTTTCGAATGCCTCAGCCTATTGTCAAAGGCTCAAGGAGTTGTCGGATTAACTCAAGAACGTCGGCGCCCCCACAACAAACGATCGTCTCGTTCTTCAGATGGTTGTAGGCCTCCCTGAGGTGTATAATGGAGTTGGCACTCTTCTTTATCAAAGCAATTCTCTCTCGCCGTTCTACCAAGCACGTTCCATGCTCACATTAGAAGAAGCATGGTTGGGTAAAAAGGCATCGACCGGAGTCAATTCTGCCATGATGATGGCCACGTCACGCGATACCAATGACCCTCACTCATTCTCAGAAAATTCTAGTCAAAATCGTAACAATGGTGGCGGTAAAAAGGGCCAAAATTGAAAAAATGGTGGCAAAAACCACGGCGATGGTAGCCGCGGTGGTAGAAGTGGCGGAGGACGGGGTGGCGGTAGTGGCCAGCAGGGGCCTCGGCCGCAACACCACTGACCGCAACCTTGGGCCAGTGGATAGTGGCTGTGGGGCTGGGCTAGTAGATAGTGGCCCACTCCACTTTATCAGGCCTTTCCACCTCAATTTTGGGCCAGGCCCAATAGCAACCATCAACAGGATCAGCAGAACCAAGCCTGGAAGCAGCCTCGCCTGCTTGGGCCTCGGCCTCAGCAGACCTTCGCTGCTGCTGACCCAGCAGCAGCCCCGACCCACACTGATATCGAGGCAACGATCCATACACTTGGACTAAATCCTCTAGATGCAAATTGGTACATGAACATCGGTGTTACTTCTCACATGACATCCACACCAGGCAATCTATCATCTTATTTTAATTTGAGCAAAAATTATGGCATAATTGTTGGTAATGGTAATTCAATTCCAATTTGTGGTTATGGTCACACAAATTTTTCTCTCCCGAACCCACCTTTAGCCTTGAAAAATGTCCTTTATGCTGCTCAATTAATTAAAAATTTGGTGTATGTTCGGAAATTTACAACTGATAACTGGGTTTCTGTTGACTTTAACCCTTTAGGATTTTCTGTGAAGGATTGCTCCTCAATATAATGCTCTTATTGAAAATAAAACGTGAGAGTTGGTACCCCGTCCGCCTGTTGTCAATGTGATTCGTTCTATGTGGATTTTTACTCATAAGAAAAAATCAGATGGTTGTTTTGAGAGGCATAAGACCCGTCTTTTAGGTGATGGCAAAACTCAACAGGTTGGCATGGATTGTGGAGAGACATTTAGTCCAGTGGTCAAACCGGTGACTATTCGCACAGTTCTCAGTCTGGCGCTCTCAAAAGCATGGCCTATTAATCAGTGGGACGTGAAAAATGCGTTCCTACACGGTGATCTCAAGAAAATTGTATACATACATCAACCCTTGGGTTTCAGGGACCCCGATCATCCTAACCACGTGTGCTTGCTGAAGAAGTCCTTGTATGGGCTAAAACAAGGCCCCCGGGCCTGATACAAAAGGTTTGCAGATTATGTATCTACTATTAGGTTTTCTCACAGCAGGTCTGATCATTCTCTGTTCATCTACTGTCGCGGTACTTCTCTGGCATGCATTCTGTTATATGTGGATGATATTATATTGACTGCCTCCTCTGATAAACTGCGCAAGTCTATCATATCTCTTCTCAGCTTCGAATTTGCTATGAAAGACTTGGGACCTTTGCGTTATTTTTTGGGTATAGCTGTAACTTGTCATGCAGGTGGTCTATTTCTATCTCAGATGAAGTATGCAACTGATATTATTGAACGGGCTGGCATGTCATCCTGTAAGTCATCTCCTACTCCAGTTAACACCAAACCGAAGCTGAGTGCTAATTCTAGCACACCCTACGAGGATCCCTCCTACTATCGCAGTTTTGCGGGGGCTCTTCAGTATCTTACGTTCACGAGGCCTGATATTACTTATGCAGTGCAACAATTGTGTTTATTTATGCATGATCCGAGGAAAGAACACATGCACGCTCTCAAACGCATTGTGTGTTACATTTAGGACTCTCTTGATTATGGTTTACACTTATATCCATCATCCGTATCTACTCTCGTGTCTTATACATATGCTGATTGGGGTGGATGTCCAGATACCAGACGTTCGACATCTGGTTATTGCATGTTTCTAGGTGATAACTTGGTCTCTTGGTCGGCTAAACGTCAGGCTACTTTATTGCGTTCTAGCGCGGAGGCCGAGTATCGAGGGGTAGCCAATGTGGTGTCTGAGTATTGTTGGCTGCGTAACCTCCTCTTAGAGCTTCATTTTCCTATTTAGAAAGCTACCTTGGTATACTGCGATAATGTTAGTGCGATATATCTCTCTGAAAATCCTGTTCAACATCAGCGCACTAAACATATCGAGATGGATATTCACTTTCTTCGCGAAAAGGTAGCTCGTGGACAAGTATGTGTCTTGCATGTCCCTTCACGGTACCAAATTGCTGACACTTTTCTAAGGGCCTTCCCTTAGTTCTGTTTGAAGATTTTAGGGACAATGTCAGCGTACGACAACCGTCCGCTATGATTGCGGGGGTGTGATAGAATATACGTAGGATATTCCTAATATACTACGTATATTCCTTGATATTATTAGTGATATTGCACATATGTAATTATGGTAGTAACCTTTAGTATTATGAAAATGTATATTTGATTTTCGTAATTATATGTTAGATTTACTATTGTATATCATGTATATAAACCTATTACATTAATTAAAATAATCAAGAGATTATTTTCTTTTAGAACCGATAACCCATTAACTATATAATACCATCCGATACCTGAACCAGTAACCCATTAACCCGAACCATTAATCCAATAACTCAATTATTGATTCGGGTTATTGGTTTAATCGTTAATTTACACAGCCCTACTAATGACCATTACAAAGTTAATTCAATAGTTTTATCTTCTACCGTAGGATTAGTTTTTTTTTTTTGTAAGGGTCATCAAAAAGAATGACAAAAAAGATAAAATAAAAAGGTGTAATTAAGAAAATTTAAATGAGGAAAAAATACATAAAAAGGAGAAAAAAATATAGATAATTTTTTAGACCACACAGAGGTGCCACATCATGTATATATCATAAATTGATGATTATATGAACATACTAAATTTGGGGTTTTGACCTTAAATCGACATTTTGACAAGTTGTACGAGTACTTGACAAAATGACTATACTTGTTGAACCGTACTCCTGAACAGTGTCTCTCAGTCCTTTTGATATTTGTGAATAGAGAGGTATGGGGGTGGTGAACAAAGCAGGGGATTGGGCATTTAAGGTCTTCTCGGCAGGGCTGGGTGTTGCCACCATATTCTTTGCTGCTAGTTTCTCCGCCAACGTCTACCGTGGTCTCTCTTGGCATAACCGCCAATCGGTATTCACTTTTCATGCTCATCTCTCTTTGTCTCTGATTTCTTTGTTTAATAAACCCTAAACCTCTTTTCCTCATTCAATTTAAACGAAAACCAAAAAATAATTCCTTTTTTTTTAAGGAAGATCACCTTTTTATTTCTCTGATACCAATTGTTTTTACTTTTACCCCTTTCAAATTAGCGTCACGTTCAGCTCTACGTGTATCTACTTGTTCTGTGGGAACACTCAAATATAATTGCTATTCTAGCTTCATTTTTGTGTGATTATATGACCGAATATGTATTTATCACTCTTTTATTTGTTTATGATGAGAGATGTAGTATCTATATAACACGAACATGTAAATCCAAGAAATGATTGCCGTTATTGTCAGTGAACTACTGGGTGTAAACTGGAAGAGTTTCCGTGTTTGTACAAATAAATATTAGAGCTTCCAAAAAAACTGGAAAAGAATGTGATAACAACAACAACAAACCCGGTGTGATCCCACATGTGGGTTCTGGGAAAGGTAGGATGTACGCAGACCTTACATGTACCTTTTGTGGGGTAGGGAGGTTGTTTTCGGTAGACCCTCAGCTTTTTAGGATAGTATCTGCAGCACGAATATAAGAAAAGAGACGGCAAAATATTTAGATACAAAACAAATGTGACAACTGATAGTATTACACATCAAAGAATAAGAAACTACGTGATAACTAAATACTACCCCTAGAAGAAAGGGAGGAGAGGAGTAGACTCGCCAAAACAGCTAGTATATGAGATTGGTTAAACTCATGGTCAATATATTCTGCAGCTCATATAAAATTCAAGGTCAGAAATCAGAATAGCATGGTAAAAATCAAAGATTAAGCAATCTGTCGAAGTTGTAGGATGTATAGTTGTTCAGCTATATAAGATTCAAGGTCAGAATAGCATGATAAAAGTCAAAGATTAAGCGATCTGTCTAAGCTGTGGGATGTATAGTTCTTCAAATCTCTGTCTCTCCGGGGAGTATAATTAATGGTCGTTTCTGCTGCCAATAGCTCTTTTGTTGCATTGGAGTGGCACTTCCTGCTTCAATAGTATCCTGGGTTTGGGTGCCACTTAGTGTATGTTTTCAAGCATGAACTACTTACGTACACTCCATTTAGCCTAAGCAATAGTCTTAGTTCTATCTCATAATTGTTCTGTTCTGGTATAGTTGAGAACCATGAGGTCTCAGATTCAAATCCCAGCGGAGACAAAAATACTACTTTCCCATCTGTCCTAGTTTTGGTGGACGGAGTTACCTGGTACCTGTTGCTGGTGAGAGCTGGCAGTTATGCCATGTAATTAGTTGAGGTGCGGGCAAGCTGACCTACACACCACGATTATAAAAAAAAAGTTGGATAGTTACTTGTTCTATTCTTTTCCTATCTACTACTACCGCTACTAATTTCTGGCAGGTGGCCAAAATTCTATGTAAAAATTAAACGATGAATAAAGTTCTAGAAGAATCGTTGTTGTCTGATGTCATTTCCTTTCATTTATGGTAATAAAGTACGGTTGCTTCAAAGGTGAATCTGTGTTACTGCTCAAGTAAGGAAACTGGACCATCCATCATTGGTGGTTTTTATTACAACCGTATTGTCTGTGCCAAATCTCATGAAAATTGAAGTATAACTCTTCCAGTATGGCTATAAGACCCCTGTGCTTTGTGCGCTTTGCTTTTGTTCTGCATTGTTGTGAACTCTTTTAGTATTTGTCTTTTGTATTCAGCGTTGATGTTAAATCTCTTTTCCTGGATAACTATATGCTAATGTTGACATTTGACCATTAAACTTTCTATCGTTACAAGTCGTTTATTGAACTTTTAGCTGTATTAGTCAGCTACCTGATATGTTAGCATTTTCTTCCTGTAGAGGATTGAGAAGGAAGGAACTAAAGTCCTGAAGCAGCAAGAATGACTAGTTTTAGAAGTCCTACATTTTTACCTAACATTGCTAGCTGAGGTCATGCTATAAATTCTGAATCTTTTTTAAATTGAAGCAATAACTTCAACACGAGTATGATTTAAATTTTGTCCTTGTTATTCATTTTCTGTTGCTGGTCACATAATTGTGGATTTGTAATTCTTGGTAGTACCTATTTAATTATAGCAGCTGACGACCGTTCAAAATGGAGTTGGAATGATGTTTGAAATTCATGTGTGAATTGAAATTATTAAAATCGGATTGAACCGTTAAAGATGGAGTTGGATTGATGTTTCAAATTCCGATGCGTGAATTGAAATTATGATATCGGATTGAACTGATTATTCACTTATACTTTTCCTGGAAACTAAGAAAGCAAGAGAGAGAAGGAAACTTCTAAATTTTCATTTCTGTATTGATTGGTTTGAGTAGAAAATGTGGGAAGAAAATAAAGGAGGGAATCATTTTCCTCTTGGACCCACAATTTTAAATTCTTGAAAGAAACGTCTAATGCTATTCCTTTTTTTTTTTTTCTTGTTTTCTACCCAAATCAAAAGAATAATATTTACTCTCCATTTATTTTTTTGCTTCTAACCAAAGGTAGCTGAATTACTCTCAATTTCCTCTTTCATTTTCTCTCCTTCAAGTTTTCTCCCTTGCTTCCATTCCTATATGCACTGTCTAATACAACAACAACAAACCCAGTGTCCCACAAGGTGGGGTCTCCGAGTAGGATGTATGCGGACCTTCCATTCTCAAATAAGAGACACCTAATATGACATGTATTTTCAAACGAACAAAATTGCAAAACATTTGATCAGTATACAACTACAAGTAGAATTACTTTTTATATATATTTATATTAAAAGGTATACAAACAAGGTTTTAGCCATTTGATTGGCCGCGTGACGAGTTGAATTATGACCGTTCTCTTGCCAATTAAGACTAATTATAATTCGTACAGATGAAGCCGTCTGGTTGGTAGAACTTTCATGTTTCAATAGTGGTTGATTTAGTAGGAAAGAATTGTTACACTCGTACTAATTTATGTAGACACTGGCGACAATCATTTACATACTCTGATATCATTTCAAACCGAATAATCACAATGCATAAAAAAGAATAGAAACTAATTCTTAGCAAAAATGAAATTAACGAAATATCCTCCTATACAAGACCAATTTTCATATCAGACCTGCCATAGAGCGTTCTGTCTTTCCTTTTCCTCAGTATCTGTTCTTTGAAACATCAAAACATAGACATCAAAAGGTAAACACTAATTCTGACGAAAGTTTGCGTGAATGATCGGGGATAGGTTATACTGCACTTCGCAAAGCTTTCTGAGTGAATAACTACGGTCGAATATGTAAATGTACCATCATATTAGCAGTTCTCTAGAACTGCTTCCTGCTTCATTCTTTACATCCTACTACAATGCTCAGACTCCATGTCAATTGAGTATCAAACTGAGTGTCCAAAGCCTGGAAACAGAAGCAACCATGGAAAACAGTTTCAGCGTATGTTCCTCCCGTTAAGAAATATTTGTGGAAAATTATGTAAACACTTGAACAACCACGTCTTTTGTATATATGTTTAAGAAGTGACACTAGTAGTAAGCTCACAAGACCCACGGCCAAGGTGCCAAGTAATAAACTTTCTAATGTAAATGTGTAAGCTATAAAGTTTTAACAACTGCACATTTACTTTGGGGATATCAGTTGATGTGCATTAATCACAAAGAACACCTATTGCAACCCTCCCAACAACCCCTCACATGAAAAATAATGGGAAGTGGATTAAAAGGAGGACACTACAGTTGGTTGTTACAAAAGTAATGACGAAAAGAAGTGTTCTGTGTGGTCAACTTCTCTCAGGCCAGTCACTTCCCCGAAAGCACATCAGGGAAGGGTAGCACAATTTAGGCATGAGCAACAGACTGTGCACCCAAATCCGTATTACAGAATTTTATCCATATATGTGACCATTGCATCCCAAGCACAACTTCCATATCCTCTACTAGACATGCAGGAAATTAATGGGAAAAATTGAGATATTTATAAAGTACCTGACATAACCTATCATAAAACATTTCGCGAACTTTTTGAAACTCCACCAACTGAAGGTTCAGAAATTCCATGGGGATCACCATGAATTTCGGCTAATGGGTTCACAATGAACCCACGACTACTGTGGAGCCGATATTTCCTTCGCTCCAACTTTAATCGCTCACCAGCTACATTGCTTATTACACCTGCTGATGAGGTTCCACCAGAAGCAGCGAAGTGTGAAGCTGCACCGCGACCTTCTGTTCTCTTCCAAAGTTTCGAAGTCAAGAATTCTGCACCTGGTAGCTTGCAACACATGGTTGCAGAGTTGGTATTTGACATCCTTCCAGTTGACATAGCCAAGTCGAATGAGATCTCATCTAATGCCAGCTCCAGACCGTGCACACGTGTCTCCAGAGAGTGCATGCCACTCTGTGAGCTCCCCATAAATTTCTAAATAAACAAAGAGAAGAAAAAGTTTGAGAAGAATACTCAAGAAAGCATCTATGGTCTAATTAGCAGAGCAAAGATTTATGAAATAATGATCAAGAGCATTTCTAAAAGATCAATATATTCATAAAAAGATCTACACATACTGAGCTGAAATTGATAATTAGGCTGGACGTTCTTACCAAAGAAAACACGAGAGCTGCATATAGCAGCAATTTGATCCAAAGGAACTAATATATGGTTTTCAAGATCTGAAGGAACTAATATAAGACTGGAGAAAGTTAAAAGTTTGGGCATTTTGCAGGATTCAACCACTGAAGTAAAAGCATATGGCACTGCGTAAGAGTTAGGAGTTACTATACAAGGACTTGTTTCCTTTTAAATTTCATGTTTTCCGTATATCTTGGGAAGCAAGGAAAAGAACTCTGGCATCAAACATAAAATAAGTGCAGCCAAGTTAATGTATATTAGTGATATTCAGTTGTATTTCTTTTTTTTCCGACTGATCTTTTCATTTACACACGACTCCCCTTATGAATCGAAATCATAGAAGTGGAATATCGTCAAACATTAGAAAATTACCTGGAGAAGCTCTAGCAAATTGGACTGATGAGTTTCAATTTGAACAAGTTGTTTCCGGATCAGAGAGAGATCTTCACAATCTTTTGGGTTCCTACAGAGATCTCCAGTTTCATTACTCACAACTACAGTAGATTCTGATATCTCATCTTGAAATGGAACCACACGAGATCCAGCCTTCCCCACAGCATTCCTGGTTTCATTAGTGATCTTACTGAAAAGAGTACGTTTCACTCCAGGTCTTGTATGTGTTTCCAACTCCTCGTCTTTTCTCAACTGTATCCCATCTTTGTTTTGGTGATTATCCTCAGAAGCTTCAACTTTCCATGGTTTCTTGCGATCAAGTTTGCGAAAGATTGCTGGACCTGATTTCTTTTCAACACTCTCCAAAGGGCGACCTTTTTGGGCTGCAGGAGCAGTGGAGTTATCTGCTACAGATGACTTGTTAGCCGGCCTTTTTACACTAGGAGGACTGGAGCGCACAGTCCTGGAAGTCTTCAAGCCAGGCGGGTAACGTCCATCACTTGCATTTTCTATTTCAAGGACAGCACACGAGAAACATACTAATTCATTCAACTCCACAACAATGAGCATGGGAAAAGATTCAAAGTTCCGGTAATTTAAGAAGCAATTAAACTACCTCGTGAAAAACACTAAAAAAAGAAGCAACTAAATTAAACTAAGATAAAACAACATCACCATGCTATATAATAGAGAGCAGTAGCAAAAGACCTCATGATGAATGAACAAAGGGAAGAACAAAGAAATACGGAACAAAGTACTAACAGCCAACCACTTGCATATATAATCCATCATTTAGCACAATGGAAACCAAATAGAAAACTCAAGGGTTACAACATATCCATCCCAGAACAAAAACTCAGGAAAAGGTAAATTATAAACATATATACAACAACACACCCAGTGAACTCCACAAAGTGGGGGTCTAGGGAGGGTAGAGTGTACGCATACCTTACCCCTACCTTGGGAGGTAGAGAGGCTGTTTCCGGTAGACCCTTGGCACAAGAACAAGCCGAGGGATGCTAAAAAACCAACAAGTTGATCAACTACTGGTTTAACCTGGGAAAAGAATTATCCTCAACTTGACAAGAAGCACCAAAAGTTAATTAGTCAGAATTCGTAGATATACCCTTAGCCTAAATACATACATTAGAGTAAAGATAGGGTGAAAAGCTGGTAAAAATTGAAATACCTTTAGAAGAGGTATTTGACTGGGGAAGAGGGGAACCATCATCAGACAAATCAGGGATTCCCTTCCATGCCTCCAACATTTGATTCATTGTTTCCCTCACTGCCTTTACCTGCACAATTTAATCAATCATCTTTAATCAGTGGCGAATTTAACTGTAAAAATTGGGTCACGTGAACACATGGTCATTCGATTAAACTCGGTATATTATGTGTATAATTCTTAAAATATGTCTAATATTATCTAAAAGCAATGGTGCACCCATCCTAAATTCGCATGTCTTTAATTAACAGGCAAAATTGCATATATATGGTACCAAATTTAAAACAAGCAAATGTGAGAACTCAATATTAATTCCAATCAAATAAATCGAACTCAATTCGGATTAGCCAAGAAGAAACCTTATCGAATCGTTTCGCCTCAAAAGTCTTCAAGCACGGTGCTTTAAACTCGGATAAAGCATCTCCCTCAACTACGGCGATCCTCATCAAAGCCTCTGCACTAGCTTTCCTAGCCGCCCAATCATCACTACTCACAAATTCCACCAAATACGGCACCAAATTCCTCACAATCTGCGAACTAGAAGCTCCTCCAACTCCGATCACACTTCCAATCAATGTAAGCAACGCCGCCTTCGCTTTAAAGCTCTCACTCTTAAGCAACTTCTCAAATCTCGGCAACGACTTCCTTAAACAAGCAATATCCGGATCCGGCGACGCTTCAATCGCCGCCGCCAAACATAACGCAGCACCGATCTGCGAGTTCATCTCTTGTTCCGTGAAAAGCGCTTCGAGAAACGGCTTAATAATTGAAGAAAACGGAGGTTTAGTCAAATGTGATGAAATTGAAGCACACGCGGATATACAGGCGGCGCGTACAGCGGAGTCAGGATCACGGAGGCGGCGGACGACGGCGGTGAGGAGTTTGGATAGGTGAGGAGAGATAGAGTTACCGTGTTGTTCGGAGATTAGTGAGATTAGTTTTAAGCATTGTTTACGGACAGGTGATTTGTCTGAGGAATCAGTTGTGGCAATTGAGGAAATAAAAGGTGGAATTAATTCAGGTGATAGTGTTTTAGCGATGGATTCGAGTTCGGTTGCCGCCGAGGAATGTGTGTCTCGGTCGGAAAGCTTGTGGAGGCACGTGAGTACTCGGTGTTTCATGTCACGTGTTTGGTTTTGGTTTTGCTTTTGCTTATTGTGGACCGACATTTTTTCGCCGACAATTGATGTGAAGAGGAAATATGTGTGGTAGAATATAACGGAGTTGCTCCGGCAGCATGGCAGCGTGCCGGCGGTGGCGGGTGTGTTTTGTGTTGTTATGCTTTATGGATTTGCTTTCTCTCTCTTTTCGCTTTTTAGTTTTTATAGAGAGAAAAGGGAACTGTAGCGAGGAAGTTACACTCAAGAGTAGCCGTTAATTACGTTTGACTGTGTTAAGTGTTAAAACAATAGTGTAGCTATCCGAGTACGTACGGCGTCGTTAAAGGGGAGCGTCGCGCCATTTGCGATTTCCCTCCTTTTATTTGTTTGATAATTATTGTCGTATTGTGTATAGTACTTCCCCGATTCAATTTACGTGAATTTAACTAAATCATAAAGTTAAATTAAATTAAATTGATTTAATATTTTAAAATTAAAATTTATATATTTAAAAACTATATGAAGTGTATTATAATTTATAATTTTTCTCATATCAATTTGATTAAAAATATATTTTAAAATATTAATCAAAGTTCATGTAATTTGAATCTCGAAAAGTGAAAAGTGTCACGATAAATTGGGAAAGAAGAGTAATTTGATTAGACGAAATGCTAAAATAAATAAAATAATTTGTTTGATAGGTATGAGTTGGATATTATTAGTGGAGGTTCTGTTTAATCACTAGTGATAAAAAGAAAATCAATTGGACAAAAACAGTGACCAAAAACCGGCAAAAAAGGCAATTTTCGATGAAATCAAGTTCAAGCATGTGCATTTTGAGTTGTGTGAAAATCTTTTAGCACAAGTCTTGTTTACCTACCAATCTACCATTGAAAAACCAAAGAATTTACTCTATGTAGTTATGATAATAAATTTACTTACATCAGGTGCTTGTACAAATCGCTTAAATATATAGGCTTAATGTATAAGCCGCTCTTAAACTTGTGCCTTTTTTTATTTTGATATTTTAACTAAGTATTATTTTTATTGAACCTCTAAATTTGGTCTCAAGTGTGTCTATCAAACACAATCTAACTTATACATAACACATATGGTGAGTTTCATTTTTTTAGTCATGTGCGTGAATGTCAATTGCATCTTACGTGAAAAATTCAACCAATTAAAAGGTTCACCCATTTTAATCATACACGTCAGATATTAAGTTTTGGATGTACATGTATCAATCAAGTGAGTTTTGTTCTTGTGGAAAAAGAAAAAAAAAAGCAATTCAAATCGGTGTTGAAACAATTCATTGCATTTTCTCTTTTTAGTTTTGTTGTTCAATTTTGGTTTCTTATTTTCCAGTTTTTGATTTTCTGGTTTTAGTTTCTAGTTTTTATTTTTCAGTTTTGGATTTTTATTTTTCAGTTTTAGTTTCCAATTTTGATTTCTTATTTTCCAGTTTTGTTATTTGATTGGTTTAACTTTCAAGTGGTGATTCTTCACTTATATAACACAATATCACACTTCTTCCTATCTGGAATGTATAATTAAAATGAGCAGGGCCTTTTAATTGATTAAATTTTTCACGCATGATGCGATTGACATTCACTCGCATGGCCAAAAAAATGGAACTCACCATACACAAGTTCCATAGCTTTTGGTTCGCTATCCCGATCATGATTTTCCTGTTATGTATAAGTCAGATTGTATTTGATAGACACACTTGATGTCAAATTCAGGGTTCACTAGGAACAACACTTAATTGAGGTGTCAAAATGAAAAAAAGGGGGCAAGTTTAGGGGGCACATATGCATTAAGCCAAATATATAATATGTCT
The DNA here is from genome assembly GCA_029783415.1 of Anisodus acutangulus. Taxonomy (NCBI): domain Eukaryota; kingdom Viridiplantae; phylum Streptophyta; class Magnoliopsida; order Solanales; family Solanaceae; genus Anisodus; species Anisodus acutangulus. The sequence continues at coordinate 11,054,017 of CM056497.1, read as the reverse complement.
CAACTTACATAGTGGTTAATTAATATATTTTTAACTATAATTTTCTTACTTAATCATAATAAAGTATTTCTAATATAATTTGATGTAAATATTGAATACGAATAAATTTTTGCAAATGTGGTTATTATCAGAATATTTAAAAGGTCCCGAATTGTTCAATAGTGTTTGTGTTGTTTTAGTTGAATTTTATATTTCTTTGTTAATCATAGAAAAATTACAACTCATTTTCCTCTTTCGCTTCATTTTCTTCAACTAAAGAATCTAGCTTGAATTAAAATCTAATTCATCTATTTGTTACATATAATTAATCTCCTATTTTTGTTTTAGGTATCTCAAAAATGTGTTCACCTTCACACATAAAAACTTTTTTATGACGATTTTTAGTACTACTCTTTACTGTAATATGTGCTATAAGTTCAACGTTTACACTAATTAAAAGAAAAGCCAGTAGTACTAGTGTTCTTAATAGTTGCACCGACTTACCTATATGTTTAATGCAACAATAATTTCAAATTAAATGCCCTAATCTTAATCTACTCAACCTATTCTCAAAGAATTTAGTTACTCCATTAGAAGTAATGATGTGAACCTGTAAAAAGAGTATCATACAAGTAACAGTGCCTCTCATCATTACCTTTTCATGATTAGGTATTGTTCGCTAATCGGTGGACAAACGTTCCAATATCTTTTCATTTACTGTGCTTTCTTGATTTGATTAAATTTCACTGTTAATTTTGGCTCAAACGTCACTAAATAAAACCCAGTCTTTTTCTTTAATTGGGGTTTTAATAAAAAAACATGAAAAGCAGGAAAACCAAACCACCTATGACCTACTCAATAGGAAAATATAAGCAACCCCCAATTATTTACTATATTTATACTTTCACTCTCAATTCTCATTCTAACCTTGAAAAAGAAAGATCCTTGTCTATCAAATTTATCATTTTCAGTAGGAGTAATTAATTACTCAAAATAAATGAGGGATAATTTATAAATAGTGCATGGGACTTAATATTTCTGTAGGAATAATCGAGGCATGATCGTTTTATGTAATTTCAAAGAAGAATAGTCAACCCAATTTTAGCATCAGTATATACTAAGTTGATATCCTCATTAAAACTACAACTTTATACTCCCTCCGTCCCATAATAAGTGTCATCTTAAAAAAACACGCATATTAAAAAATTAATAATACAATGGATAGTTTACCAAACTAACCCTACTTAATAAAAATAGATTACGTTTCTAATTGATTAAAGTATGCATGAGTAGTAATTTTTTATGTCTTGAATAAAGAACTTGTCAATAAATGTTTCTTGAATAGAGAACTTGTCAGTTTTTGTATAAAAGTATATAGTAGAAAAAAAGTAATTAATTGGGTGACATTTATTTTGGGACAAACTTTTTTTTGCTAAGGTAACACTTATTATGAGACGGATGGAGTAATAGATATTCTAATTGGCAAGAGTAGGAGAACAAAATCTTTAAAGCAAGCTGCTAATAATACTTTATAGTTTGGATTTAGGAAGCTAATGATTGTTAGGCCCAAAAATTAATACCATATGGCCGAGGACAAGAAAAAAGAAACTCAAAAGATATTTTTTGAATAGTATTATACTTAGAAAAAAAACCCTTTGTAAGAAGTATGGTGTGATAGTTGTGGTTTTTTGGTGAATTCTCAATAGCGAGTTCACCTACCAAAAACTCTCTTAACACAGATTTATGAGTCATCAATTTTAAGTTAGCATCTCTTTATCTCTAAAAGAAAAGAAGATAACACCACCTTTTCAAGGAAAGAGTTCTCAGAAATTTAAGGAATTGGTAATGATTAAGCATGAAAAAATAAAATACTAGTAAATTAAACTAATTAGAAAGGACTCTAATAATGAGTTTTTACTAACACCCGTGAAATTTAAAAATTTCTTCCAGTACCATTTGGGAAATAATTACTTGTCGGCCAGAACAAGCAAGCTAAGAATTTTAAGCAGTAAACGGTGAAATCCGGCATGAGACGTGGCAAGATTGGGACGAGAGTTTGGGATGGATGGATAGACTTGGAACCGGATAGAATTTGGGATCAGGACGAGATAGCAGCTGAGGCGAGTCCAGATAAGACTGAGTCAGTTAACACCGGGTGAAGTTTCGGAGGCACCCGATGTATATCCGATCTGGATATGGCGCCAGCCATTACTCTTTTCAACCGCAATCAATCCGAACTTTGTCTAGACCAAAAGGCTTGATGGAAGTTGGACAATTCTTTGTCATTTCACCCCGGTCACTTTTGGAAGTGGCGGCATGAATGACAAATTCGCTATCGAAGCAAAAGGTGGATGAAAGCATGTTGAAGGCTCTAGGCTCAGAGGGAGCTTGAGTTTTAGAAGAATCGCCGGCACCGATGGCCTTAACAATTGCCGGATGGGAAGAAGGTGATGGTGAGGAGTTCCTCAAAGAAGAATGGGTGAAAAGATTTGGTCATGATGAAGTCAAGTGAGTTTTCCGGCGATTCAGGTAAACAGAAGATGAAAAAGCAAGGATGAAGATTTGTTGCTTGGAAGATTGAACAAGAGAGAAAGAAATCTGGGAACGAATTTTTTTGCAGAAGATTGAACGGAGAAGAGAAGAAGGGTTTTATAGTGCACAAGTCATCATCACGAAGACGTTTCAGTATATTAATCGATGGGATGGTTCAATTAGAGAGTGATACGTGTTCAGATTTTCAGAAAGATGGAACGTGAGTCAGAGTTTGGAGAAGAGGAAACGTTTTGTTTTCCCGCCTTTTCGGTGTAATTTGAAAAGAAACTTGAGAAGACAACGAAAGGATCATTTTCACTTTCCATCAGTACGGTAAATTTTGATCGGGGAAGTTTGGAGACTATTTGTATACGATGAAATCTGGCATGGCACATGAAAAGATTGGGACGAGAGTTTGGGATGGATGGATAGACTTGGAGCCGGATAGGATTCGGGACCGGGACAAGGTAGCAGTTGAGGCGAGTTCGGATACGACTACGCCAGTTAACACCGGGTGAAGTTACGGAGGCACCCGACGTATATCCGATCCGGATATGGCGCCATCCATTATTCTTTAATCATTAAGAGACCATTATTAGCCATGATGACATTTAATTTGAGAGCGAATCTTGGGCTTCAATGCCTCTATTTCATAACTATAAAAGGAGTCCAATCTTCGTGTCGGAAGGACATCAAATTCTCATTATATGTACTTATGCTCTAAATTACACCAATTCTTTACATTGCTCTTATTCTCTGTTGATAACCGAAGCTATTATATAAAAAATCATCATCAATTCGGATCAATCTAGATCAGAGGTTTCATCTGAGTTTAAAGACGGTTCAGGCTAACTCTTTACGTATTATCTCTATTATTTATTTATTACTAATTATTTATTATTTTAATAATAAATTAATTTGTGTATTTTTAAAATTATTAACAAATTTAACTGTATCTTTTGAGGGTAAACAACTAAACATAAGTCAACAAAGAAGCCGCAGAAAAGAAAGGATTTCTTGTACAGAGTGAATTTTAAAAGATTCTTTATCTATATATTCCATTCTATTCCTTTATCTGTAATCCAAAGAAATTGGAAAATCCAAAGTATTCGAATAACTCCACAGTGCTACTTTGCTCAATATCATTTCACGTATATCAGAGTCAGAAAAAAAATCATAATATAAGTCAATAAGTCAAGTTGAATTAACATTTACTTTATATACATAAAAATAATTTTACTATGTATATATATAGTGTAATATTTCGGTATGAGGATTTGAATTAGAATGGATTCACGATTTGAAGTTTATACGTTTTCACAATAACAAGTCAATATAGAATAATAATTGAATTCACAGTCAAATATTTACAAATATTTAATAAATATTTTAATACATATATACAAAATATAAGTAAAAGTTAATGGGTTCTCATAAATCCGTAGCTAACACATTGAATCTGCGCGTATCTGAATGAACCTCTTACACCTCTAGCTCAGCCTCATATTATTGTCATATGGACCCTTTAAAGTTTTGAAATGTGACAAACTGATCTAATTTGATTTTAACTATCACAAAGATCTACCTTCTACTTTATAGCCCATTGATTATAGGAGTAAATCGAATGAAGGAGTTAATTTGTGTTCCTTTCATTAGTTTTTTTTAGTTTCTCACCTGGTGTTCAGTATTCATATTGAGGCCGATTAAATTCAAATCACGCGTTGCACGGCCTATTTCTGAGGCAGCACTTCCAACAGAACTTTTTTCCTTCCCATGGATTCGAATCCGAAATCTTAGGTTAAGGATGAAGAAATCCCGAACCATCCCATCACAACTCATGTTGGTCCTTACGTTAGTTAAACATCCAAAATATGATGGTTTTGTGAACTTTTAATGTATCGTGTCGTGCCTGAATCATAGTAATAAGCACATAGAAGCGTGAAATTTTGCTCTGAAGAGACAGGCAAAAGGCTACAATTACGCTTACAGATTGCCTATGTTCACTATCCTGCGAGAGCCAAATGCAATCCTTGTCTTCACTTTTTCATGCTAAGGTTTCTTTTCGACATTTTACCTCACAAGTTCCGAAAGGTCAACTACTTTCGACCAAACGGAAAACATTTTTTTCAATAAGAAACATGGTTGGTGAGGGAGTTCTAATAAGAAAATTAAATTGAGTCAACTTCTATAAACTAAGGGGTCGTTTGGCATATTGTAAACATATGTTGGGTGTTTGCTTAAGTCGCAGTACATTGAAAGTTGATAAGAAAAAGAATTTACATATAAAGTGTATTAATACTCTTAATGGTATGAGATGTTGTAAGAAAAATTGTGTGGGTTTAACCCAAAGTAAAAAAATATATCACACCATGTGTATCTTTGAACTGACTTAGCCAATAACTGATACGAGAGTCAATATATGATATGCGAGAAGAGTATATATGGAAATGGTGGAGTGATAGCGTGAGACCTGATTTATAATACTTTAATTTGCGGGATGGAGTATAACTAAGTACCTTTACCCGTAACTTGAGACACATCCACCTATTAAAGAAGCGTGAGTGCTTCGATAGCCATATAACTACTCAAATGATGTGGATGACATATAATGGTTCTCCATATATATTAGCCCATAAATTTGGTTGGGCATGTGGAACTAGTTCGAGTGAAATTGTTGAGTGTGCGAACAAGGTTTCACATTGAAAGTTGATAAGAAAAAGATGCTATATATGAGGTGTATGATACTTTTAATGGTGTAAGATCTTTTGAGAAAGACCGTATAAACTTGATTTAAATTAAAACGGACAATATCACATGTTTAAAATATCTTAAAATTGGTTTAATCCAACATTTTGCCACTACACATCCAGGGCCGGCTTCAGGGTGAAGCGGCTAAAGCATCAATAATAGGCTAACAAATCAATGTTTTGAAAAAATAGATATTTTATAAGTAAAAAAATAGATTTTCTTTAATATAAATAAAAAGATAATTTTTAGATGTGTGACTAGGGGTGTTCATGGTTTGGTTAAAGACCGATCCAAATTGAAAATCGAACAGACCGATCGATATTTTTTTGGGTTTGGTTTTAAGTTTTTGACAACACACAATATTTGACTTGGTTTGATTTTATTAAAAATAAATAGAAGAAAAACTCAAATCAAACCAACAAATTATATACACAATTCTTCTAATTATATCTATGCAATTAATCTCTATAAATAATTTAAGTTATTTCTTATTTTTTTTTATCAAAAAATTATTTTTACCATTAATTTTATATCTAATAGACTAATGGCTTTAGGCCTTTAGCCCATTTCTATAAAACAAAAAACATGAATTAAAATTAATTTATGAAAGAAAATAATTATGAGATTTTTATCTAGACTTTTATTTTTATATTTCTTATAAACTTTATCACCTAATTAAAGCTTATAGATCTCAAGACATTTTTTTCAATATCTAAGAAAATTATAGAAGGATTATAAGTTGACGGAGAATGAAAATTTCTTTTCTTATTGTAGGAAAAAAAGAAAGAGAAAAGTATCATTAAATTTCTTAAAAATAAAAACATCGAATCATATATATATATATATATATATATATATATATATATAACTGTTGAGCCACCCCTGACTATATCATATTAAAGATAACAACAAATAATATGCATAATAAGTGAAATTAATAACTTAAAAAATAGACGAGTAATAAATTACAATGGTCTATATAAGTTAAATTCACTTTAGTTATTTCTTGGTTTGAAAATTAAATCAGATATTGTACTCGTTATATCTACTAGCTAAGTGAATTAGTGGTTATTCCACTTTATGCATGGACTAAAAATTATTCCGGTGGGTTGACTGTCCGGGATTTGTTTTCCTCAACTGTTAGGGAAATGCTCTTTTATTTTTATTGGCTCAGATCATTATATGATCAACATACCAACTGGCACATAGCTAATATGGATATCCATCTCACTAATATTTTCTCTTCTGCTATTTTGAAGTATCTATAGTATTTTCACACTTTTCCCCTCCATCTCACTAATAAACTAATCAGCTTAGACACTTTTAATTCGTTTATCAGTTATCTTCCCTACCCGCTCTCCCAAAAGAAAAATCAACCCAAAGTAAAATTTGAAAAGAGTGTGTGTACTGCCGTTGTATTAAATTTTTTATATAATTAGATCACTTTAAAAAGTAATTATATATAACTAGAATACTTAAAATTAAAAATTTACCAATCAACACATTGATAAATGGTAAATAATTTGTTATAACATGTTAACTTGTATGAATAGTATCAATGTGTTTTAGTGCATATATTCATCTTATTGGTCGTTGACACGTACTTTATCAGTCCCTATTTACTTGTTCACTTTTGATTTATTCTTTAAGAAATCATTTGTTAGGAGGCGTTTGCATATGAGGATTATGTCTTTTATCTGCATGCCTTTATGGACTTCCATGATAGAATCTAGATTGTTTTACTAAATTTCCCATATTAACTATATTTTGGAAGTCTGAGTTTAACTACTAGTACTCGTAGTTATTCAATAATAAGGGTATAGAAAATAATAGATCTCTTTTGTTGGATATTTTCATTAAAATCAAAAGTCATCATTGATGTGATGTCCCTTCAAATTTAAGGGGAGTCTGTTAACATAATTCATATTTATTTTGAATTTGAACAGACGCAACATTTCCCAATAGCCACCATTGATGTCTCTTGGAGGTGTCTGTTGGTGATGAAAATGCATCACCAGTGGATGTGAAATCTCTATAAGGATTAAAGATGTTTTCTCATTCAAGAAAAGATAATCAAAACTTCTGATGAAAAAGAATCAAAACTTCTGTTTTAAATTTCATACTATGCGTTCTTGGTTGGATCAAGGGAGTACAAATTTTGAATTCAACATCATTGTTAGGGCTTCATTGTATCCTGAAGGCAATATTTTTGTGACCTATTGTACTGTGTGCTTTTTAGGAAGGGTCAAAATAATTGTCTAAAAGAATCTGCATAAGAGCCTTGAAGTCAGAGAACAACAATTCAGTGTCTGTGTTTCATCATGTTAGTACCATTTTTTACAATAATTTTTAGACAATTACCGACATGGAGGGTGAAACTTCAATTGCTGCTCAATCATTGCAAGTAATGAACCAGACTTTGAATCGTTTAGAACGCTTTGATGGTGAGGGTTTCACTCGTTGGCAAGAGACTATCAAAATTTTCCTAATGACTATCAAGTTATGGTACATCCTTGAAGATGGTTTGGAGGAAATTCCTGATGCGACTCCAATGGACAACGATGAATTAAAGGGCAAACGGAAGAAACATCAAGATGATGATTTTATGTGCCGTGGTCATATTCTGAATGTTCTAGGAGCCAATGTTTACAATGCCCATCAAAGTCTTGAAACAACAAAGGAATTGTGGACTGCGCTCGAAAACAAGTACAAAATTTCTGAAGCGAGTAACAAGAAATTTCTGATATGTAATTTCATGGACTTTAAAATGGTTGACAGTAAGTCAATTATTGCCCAGGTCAGTGAACTTTTATCATTGTTAATTATCTTAAAGATGCTGGAATTGACTTTGTATCTTCATTCGTCGTTGGGGTTATTATTTCTCGTCTTCCCCCTTTGTGAAATGATTACAAGAAGAAACTTAAGCATGCTGAAACTAACCATGACTTAGAAGGTTTACAACATCATCTTCGTATTGAAGAAGATGTTCGTAAACGAGAGATTAAGGATTGTCAGCAAACTGAAAATCATTCTAAGATTAATAGTGTGGAAGAAACAAAAAACCCGATTTTTTTTGAAACCTAAGATTGATACTCAGTTTAAGAAGAAAGATCCCAACAAGAAAGATAAGAAGAAGGGAAATTGCTACTTCTGTAAGAAACCCGACCACTATGCTCGTGACTGTCATCAACGAAAGAAATAAATGAAAAATGAAGCGAATGTGATCGATGACAAAAGCAAGCTTATCGTTGTAGTGCAAGTGGCCAACACTGTTGTAGATCATGGTAGTGGATGGTGGTACGATACTGGTGCAACCATTCATATCTGTAAAGATAGAAATCTTTACAAGACATACGACCCGGTTAGTGGAGAAGGAAACGAAGTTACTTCAGCGAACAACCAAAGCAACAAAGTGGTTGGCAAAAGGCACTGTTGATCTCCCGTTTACTTCGGGAAAGATTATTACTCTTACTAATGTTTTACATGTCCCTAACATTTGTAAAAACCTTGTTTATGGAGTTCTTGTTAACAATGTTGGATTCAAGGTTACGTATGAGTCTGATAAGTTTGTATTGTCCAAGAACAGAATGTTTGTTGGACAAGAATACTCTTGTAATGGGATGGTTAAGCTTAATTTAATAAATAATGGTTCTACTTATATTGTTGAGTCTGTTGATTTATGGCATGCTAGATTAGGACATGTGAAGTATGGTTCTCTTAGAAATATGAAAAGATTATGATTGATTTCTGATTGCAATTTTGATAATGTTTCTAAATGTGAAATATGTGTGCAAGCAAAGATAACTAGAACATCTTTTAAATCTGTTAATAAGAAATTCTGCCTTACTTGAATTAGTACATAGTGATGTTGGTGATATGAAGAGTCATATGACTCGTGGTGGAAATAAATACTATGTCACTTTTATTGAAGATATTTAGAATTTACAAAGCAAAAATAGAGACACAAATAGGACAGAAAATTAAGGTTTTACGTTCTGATCGTGGCGGTGAATACTATCCTTCTGAATTTACTTTATTTTGTTAAGAACATGGTTTAGTACATCAATTCACTGCTCCATATACACCCCAACAAAATGGTGTTGCTGAAAAAAAATAGAACTTTTATAGATATGGTTAACACTATGCTTATTAGCTCTGGTTTGGCAAAATTGTTATGGGGTGAAGCTATTTTGTCTGCATGCTATATTTTGAATAGAGTTCCTTTGAAAAAAAACATATTTCTTTATGAATTATGGTTTAAGAGAAAGCCTAACTTGAAAAGACTCAAAGCATGGGGTTGTTTGGCATATGTCGGAAAGTCTGACCCTAAGAGACCAAAGTTAGGAAATAGGGCTTATAAATGTATTTTTGTAGGTTATTCACTTTACAGTATTACTTACAGATTTTTAATCCTTGACACATTTGAGATTATAGAATCTATAGATGTAGAATTTTTTGAAAACTTGACAAGGTCTAGTTCTCAACCACAACCTACTAAAAACTCATTGTTACCTAGTCTAGAACCTGTAGAGACTAGTGGCAATGTTGAACTTTCTGCTCCTACTCACAACAATGATATTTTAGTTCCTACTAAAGATATCAAACCTAGAAGAAGTAAGAGAGCAAGAATAGAGAAAAATTATCCAGATTTTATACAATATCTTGTAGAGGGTAATAATAATGAAGTTCTTAACATTACCAAGTATGATATGCATGTTGATGATGATCCTAAAACTTATTCTGAAACTATGAGTTCCATAGATGCTAATTTATGGAAAGACGCTATCAATGATGAAAAGCATTCACTTTTGTCTAACGAAACTTGAGTGCTATCTGACTTACCTCATGGTGCTAAACCTATAGGATGCAAATGGATATTCAAGAGAAAATTGAATGTTAATGGTACAATTGAAAAGTTTAAAGCCAGATTGGTTGCTAAAGGTTATAAACAAAAATATGAAATTGATTATTTTGATACATATGCTCATGTTGCTCGCATCACATCTATTCGTTGTTTGATAGCACTTGCTTCTATTCACAAGCTAGTTATACATCAAATGGATGTCAAAATTGCTTTTCTAAATTGTGATTTAGAAGAAGAAATATATATGGAACAACCTGAAGGTTTCATAGTATCATGCCAAGAGAAGAAAGTTTACAAGTTAATAAATCCCTCTATGGTTTGAAGCAAGCTCTCATGCAATGGCATGAGAAGTTTGACAAAGTAGTTTTGGCATATGGTATTGTTGTTAATGATGATTATAAATGTATCTATAGTAAGCATGATAAATCTGGATGTATAATTCTCTGTTTATATGTTGATGATATGCTTATTTTTGGGTCTGACATATCTTGTGTGGAAGAAACTAAGAATTTTGGCTTTAACCCAATCTCATTATATGATCTTAGGAGAGGTTGATATGATCTTAGGAATTAAAATCTTAAGAAAGGGAGATGAGTTGGCTTTAACCCAATCTCATTATATTGGGAAATTTCTCAAAAAGTATAGTCATTTCAATGACAAACCAACCCCCACTCCTTTAGATTCTAGTATTAAATTAATGAAGAATACTGGAAGGACTCATGGACAACTTGAGTATTCTAGTATTATTGGAAGTCTTATGTATGATATGCATTGCACGAGACCAGATATAGCCCAAGCTATGGGAGTAATATGTCGTTTCTCAAGTAACCCATGAGTTGAACATTGGAAAGCAATCTCAAGAATGTTGGCTTACGTGAAAGGAACCATAGATTATGGTTTACATTTCTAGGGTTATCCCGCTGTATTGGAAGGATATAGTGATGCAAACTAGAACAATGTAGAATCCAAGTCCAAGTCTACCACTGGATGTATATTTACATTAGGTGGTGTTGTTGTGTCTTGGGGTTCCAAGAAGCAGACTTGTATATCTGATTCAACAATATTGTCATAATTAATTGCACTGACAGATGCATGTAAGGAGGCATAATGACTTAGAAACTTACTTATAGAGATCCCATTATGGAAGAAGTCAACTCCAACAGTCTTGATTAACTGTGATAATCAGGCTACGATCTATAATGTCTCAAACAAGACTTATAATGGAATGTCAAGACATGCAAGTCTTAGACATCAAATAGTAAGACAATTACTCTAGAGAGGAGTAGTTGTAGTTAACTATATTGAAACAAAGAAGAATTTGGCAGACCCATTTACTAAGAGTCTACCAAAGGCAGTGCTTTCAATAAAGTGTAAGGAAATGAGACTAAGGTCTGTGAAAGAAGGTTGATCACTGGTTAACAGAAACCCAACCTATGTTTTGAAAAAGATAAACAATGTTCAATGGGTACCAACAAGTTACTAAATTGATTATGGTACACTAAGTCAAAACTTCCCATTTCTGTATTAATGTAGTGATTCTGCATGATTGAGGATGGCTGGAAATTCTTAATAAGTCTATGTTTGTTTACAGATGTATCGCAGAAACACCTTAGAGACTTACCTATATGAATACGAAAATCGGGTCGTTTTCTATGAGAATAAGGCCGTTCTCTAAAGAATACTCATGAATTCAGGATATAAGCACATGTCCATTAACGTGCTAAGCTACATAACACACAATTCTCTGAAAAGTCAATATGTGTGGAGATTCCGGTTTTATCACAAGGGGTACTTGGTTCAAGACTAGTTCACCATAGAACCTCGATAAGGCTTTGAATTTCTTACACTAAGTGAAGGTTCAAATCCAAGAGATACCTATCATTTATGTATTGATTTCTATGATGATGCTTTGTCTAAACTTAGTTTGAACTACGTTGTCTTGATCCCACTCGGGTATGTAGGTAGTCACTTGAGTGATGTAGTCATTCCTATTCTGAAAGATTTTATTTTATTTTATATTTTTTTATTTTGAAAATAGGGGGGAGAATGTTGGATATTTTCAGCAAAATCAAAAGCCATCATTGATGTGATGCCCCTTCAAATTTAGGGGGAGTCTGTTAACATAATTCATATTTATTTTGAATTTGAACAGACGCAACCTTTCCCAATAGCCACCATTGATGCCTCTTGGAGGTGTCTGTTGGCGATGAAAATGCATCACCAATGGATGCGAAATCTTTATAAGCAGTAAATATGTTTTCTCATTCAAGAAAAGATATGAAAAAGAATCAAAACTTCTGATGAAAAAAAATCAAAACTTCTGATGAAAAAAAATCAAAACTGCTGTTGAAAAAAAAATCAAAACTTCTGTTGAAAAGAATCAAAACTTCTGTTTTCTTTTCTTCCCTAAGCATCATCAGAAATTTCATACTGTGTGTTCTTGGTTGGATCAAGGGAGTACAAACTTTGAATTCAACATCGTTATTAGGGCTTCATTGTATCCTGAAGGCAATATTTCTGTGACCTATTTTATTCGCCAATTTATTGGGAAGTGTCGAAATAATTATCTAAAAGAATCTGCATAAGAGTATGACTTAGAGAACAACAATTCGGTGTGTTTTTTATCCTGTTAGTATCATTTTTTACAATTTCTTTTTGTTAAATGAATAAATAAAATATTATTTGTAGTATAATGAACAAGTAAAAAAATAGAATGAGTCTAATTTTTTGATTTATTTTCTTAGCAAAACAATAAATATAGTTGCAGTAGCTAGAAGTGAAAGACGTGAGTTGCTTCAGATGTCCATACTGCCGTATGCAAAGAGATGACAGTGGATTCTGGATCCGGTCCGGATTTGGTGAATTCAGATTCATTTTATAGGATATGTATCTTCAAAATTTGGATCCGACGGATCCGGATCGGACCCGGATCCATTTCTGACGGATCGGATCTGTATCTGGATCTTGTATTTGAGATCCGTATCCGGTCCAGATCCGACCCGTGGATCCATTTTTTATTAAATATATTCATAACCTAAAATGTAATTTTATAAGTATTTTTTCTTAGAATTGCTAAGCACATCCTTGCAAGTTTAGTTTATCCCCGCGTTAACTCAAAAACCAAAAAATAAAGAGGTAATTTCGATAATAAAATCAATGTTATAGACAAGTAGTTAATATTATATTAACTTCATTTGTGAAGATTCCAAGCACATGCAAGTTCTGCATTGTGGAAATACTAGTCAGTATTTTCCACAACTATTGTCATTGTTCAATATTTTTAATTAATAGCTCACAATCAAAACGAGACAACGAACAAAATATCTCATATGAACATTTCAAAATTGAAACACAGTAAACTGTTAGTTAAATAAAAATTATTTGTCAGTTCAAAAAAAATTCTTAGCAAGACAATTTTGTTTACATGTGGATCCAGATTCGATCTGTGGACCCGATGGATCCGGATTTGATTATGATTTTATGGACCCGGCGGATCTGGATTCGGATCTGGATTCAGGTATAAAAAATAAATTTGAATCTGGATCTAATTTTGTGTGCATCCCTTGCCATCCCTAGCAACCATGCTGCCATGTGCAATTTTAATTTTGTGTGCATGTACCAAGACGCCAATGAATACACATAACATGGGAGAGGGGGAAATCTATGGAATATAGGATAAAATGGTCCATATAAAGATAAGACTATTTGAATGGGACTTACGAATCCTGGCAAGCATATCCACTGTTTACCCAGACCGACATTCTTTCAACCATTTGGACTAATTGTTGTCATATACTTCTTCCATTCCATATTAGTTAGCCACATTTTTAAAAAATATTCGTCCCAAATTACTTAATTACTTTTTAAAATAAGATAGAATTAATTAAGTTTTTTTTTATTTTACCCTTGATATTAGTTGTTTCTTAAAATAACAAATATTAATTAGAGTGTAATTAATTAAAGAGATATAAGGTAATATAGTAAAAATGACTTTTTATTTATGATTTTTTAAGGAGCGTGTAAAAGAGAAAATGGTAAAGTGATATGGGAGGGAGGAAGTACTATGTGAAAATGCATTATTGCAGAAACAATTTAAACACTATACAAATTGGGGAATTTCATGTCGAAATTAGTTTTTTCTTTCATGAGTATAGTTTACAGATATCGATTTGGCAAAAATAACATTAATTAATAACACGCGTGCATCCTTTAGCCTCTTATTTGTTCTCCTTATCATCTAACCAAATAATATTAGTACAGCTAATTTTCTGATCAACTATATATGCCAAAAAGCAGAAAGGAGTGAACCTCATTATTATGAGCAGCTTTGGATAATTCAGTCGATTATTAATATTAATCTTCAATCAAACAAAATATCTCGTCGGCTATATGTTGTTCATATATATATTTTTTTTTGCATATATTTCAGTAGAAGTTCATTTGCAATTTTTTCTTCTATTGCTTATATTGCATTTTACTTTTTAGAGATGTAACTAAATATCTTCTCTATCTAATAAGCTGTTCATATGAGATGACAGAAGCATGGCATTAAGATTTGTTATAATTTCACGATTTCAAATTGAAACCAATGGCTTATATATTACACACACACCCCTCAACATCAAATATATTACCGATTTCAACTTGTATAATTATTTTCATCTAATTTATATCAAATTACTTAATAGTAATCTAACTAGTAGATAACATGTCCTACTCTGTTGTAGGACACTTATTCCTGTCCTATAATTATTACTATTATAAATAAGAACCATAAGGTGCAAACAGTAGTGATCAATATTACTAATTATTATTATAAATAAGAACCATAAGGTGCAAACAGTAGTGATCAATATTGTTAATTTAATATAATAAAAGTAAGTGGGTCGTCCAGTATCTAAATTCTCTTCTTATCGCACAACCATTTATATTCTCAAAAAATTCTCTATAAAATGTTGTGACCTAGTGGTTAATTAACGAAATGAGTTGAAAGTCATTAAGTTTCGAATTCAAATTCTATAGGTAAAAATATTATGTAATTTCATTCATTTGTTCAAGCCTTGATAAACAGAGTTATCCAATACATATACTGATGAAAAATAACATATACCTCATAAAATTAGTTAGAATGTACGCAAGTTGATCCGAACACTACTTACAATACCAAAAAGGAAAGATTCAAAGACAAGAAATAAGCTATATATGGTCACTGAACAAGAAAAGGGGGCTGGGGCTGGGGCTGGGGATGGGGCGGGGGCGGGGGGGGGGGGTGTTATAGCGTTTCAAAGCTTGAAACTGCAGCGTGACAAATAGAAAAAAGATATTCATAGGAGTACAACTATGAGCCCAATTGACCCACTATTTTTATATTGATGTTTCCCACTTTTTACATGACTCGCAAATAAAGTAAAGATTAGCTTCTATTTTTTCCAGGAAGCTCTCTTTTTTAATGTAACTATACTTGAACAATTAGAAAACGCCTTTCACATTCAGCTTTAACATTCATATGCATCAACAAGACGTAATATCCTCTAACCACAAAGTCATAGACCTAGTTTCTTCCTTCTTTCATTTAAGACCATTATTTTAGATAGGTGTCTTAGAATTAAAGAAAAAGTAGTGGAAAATCATTCAACCTTTTTTTTTTCTTTTATTTATTACTAGGAACAACTAGGGTGGACCAGAATTTTGAGACAAGGCTCCTGATCATAGAACGGGAACAAAGCTTGTTTGTTTCTATTCTCGTTGATGTATATTCTTTGTTTTTTTCCTTTCTATTTCCTGATCATTGCCACAAGTCATGTTACTCATGGCACTTAGTTACGTATAATAATTTATCATAAGGTTTCAGCATAATTCCACATGCAAGCAAGTGACAATCATTTGGTTTTTTTGCTTTTTTGGCTTCAACCTTTTCTTTTTCTTTTGGATTCCCCCATAGATTTTTGGTTATTTTACTACTCCTAATAAGTGCCGCGATCATGTTGTAGCTCTTGTTTCTCCAACTAACAAGTTCTAATTCATATTTGATAGCCACATGGATTATGTTAATTAACAAGAATATTATAGAGACTTCCCATTACTTGGCTGTTATATTGCAAATTTCGGTTAGGAAATAATCACTACTAGAAACAAAGTTTCTTTTCATCGATATTCAGTGGAAAATTTATGTTATAAAATATTATTTTTTCATTTCATTTCTACTGAACCAGCTTACTGGGATAACGCATGATGGAAAACAAGTTCTCATTAAAACGCGACAAAACTTATGAATTTTTTCATGTGAAAGTACTATTATTTAGATTTTTCTGACCGACATTCAGTGAGAAATAGAGATTTTAATGGTGAATACCGTCTTGGCTAGGTAATAATCATATATTAAGGTAGAAAAGGAAAAAGAAAAAGAGTTGCGAAAATTAAACAAGGCGAACTTATTGATAATCTAACTATACATGTTCCGATCTCTACATGGGTTGCTACTAGAGGAAATGTTAGAGTGACAATTTTGTGACATATCCACCTCAACGGTTTACTTCGGTAGTTCACAATTGCTAAATCCACTAATTAAGTACAACAACAACATATTCAGTGAAATCCATGTAGAGAAAGGTAGAGAGACTGTTTCCAAAAGACCCTCGGCTCAAGAGAAAAGAGAAGAGAAAACATAAGAAAAGTCAGATAAGGACAAGCAGTTCAAAGCAAATAATGAACGCGAATAAGCCATAGTAAAGCAGTCAGGAAAAACAAGGAACAATAGCAACTACATAGAGATAAGATACTCAAAATAGAAGAAACTATGAGGCAATACTGCGACTGTTAGTATGAAAGGATAAGCAGGACTCCTACTAGCCTCTACACTAATCTGAGTCTTCCATAACCTCATATCTAAGGTCACGTCCTTGGTAAGCTGGAACTAGGAGTGGCCAGCGGGCCAGGCTCGGGTGTGGCGGGCCGGGTCTGGCGGGGTCGGGGTGGGGGCGGGATGGGAGAAGGGGCGGGGTAGGGTCTGGCGGGGTCGGGTCTGGTGGGACTGGAGCAAGTCCCGTCCCGATCCCGATCCCGTCGGTATCGGGTCGGGGCGGGCTCGGGTCGGGGTCGGGCTCGGGTCGTGATACAGCGGGTTTTCCTTTTTTTTTTTAAATAACATATGTATAAAAAAATCTCAATAAACAAAACAAGATAGTGTAATAAAAATATCCCAAGGCTGTTTTTGTGCCTCTTATATTATTTAATAGACATATGATTTTTTTGTAATACAAATACAATTGTCTAAAATCTAAATTGCAACTTTGTGGTGTTGTCCAAAAGTTGCAAATTACATAATAAAATTACAATTAAAAATTACATTCTCAAAAACCTCGTTCTAGTTGTTTGATGATTTCATGTGGTTCTTCGGTTGGAATTGGTATTTGTTGGTCAAATTGATCCACGTCGCTTCCACTACCTTCGGTTAAGATTTCGTTGTAGTTTTCATCATCTTCTTCGTTGATCTCCGGTTGACCGCACCTTCTCCGCTCCGCTCGTATCCAATCTCCGAATACCGCAATTTCAAAGCGTCTCCGGCTAATGAGTGTATGTGGTCTCCTATTTGATATATGCTGCAGAAAAAGCGCTTTGACGCTTGATTGACGACGCTTGAATGTTCAAAACATCTCGAGCCATCAATGAAAGTGTCGGAAAGGTCTTCTCATTCCCCATCCAGTATTTCAGCAAGTCTTCATGTCCATCTTCATTGATAACTTCTTGATACGGTACAGAACCCTGCAAAACAAAAATATCCAACTCGCTAATTTGGTTAGTAGTAGAGGTACGACCGCACATTCTATTTCTGAGGCTTTCAATACTAGCCGCAGAAACAACATGTCTTTTGTGAGGCTTTGTTGAAGATGAAGAAGATGGTATGGAAGCTGGTAAGTTACTAGCATTTTCTTGTTGATAAAATCTATATATATTTTTGCATTGGTGTTCTACGCTAGACAACACTTCTTCTTTAGTTTGTTCAATAGGTGGTGGGTGATTTAGATTTTTGGGACTTGAAGGTGGTAGTACTTCTATACAATCGTAAATAGTTTCAATTAGTGATTTAGTACCATCTATTTTAATAGTAGGATTTAATCTGTAACCAATAATATAAATAGAGGGAATAGGAATAAAATATTTTTTATTTTGAGAAACATTTTTTAATAGTCAGCTTTATAAGCTGGTTTTTCCATATATTCACTAAGTAATAAAAATATTAGAGTTATATAAAATAACATAGTTGAAATAGTAGGATAATATATACCGGAAAATTCTTTTGTTACTTGAAAAAATTTCTCTAAAAATACAATAAGTTCAGAAATTTTTTCCCAATCACTATCTAAAATCATATCAGCTGGCTTTTTATTATGAGAGTTAAAAAATAAAGTTATAGGTAATTTATAGTCATAAGCAACAAGTAGTTGCTTGTATAAAGAATTCCACCTAGTGGATACTTCTTGTGGAATTTTTCTAAAAGGTAGTCCACAATCATGACAAATTTTTTTATATTCTTTTCTATGTTGTACTTTATTACTTTTAAAAATAAAGTTTATAGCAAATTGTATTTTACTAAGAATGTCTTCAAAAAGTGATAGACCATCATTTACAATTAAGTTATATATATGGCACACACATTTTATATGAAAATGGTCTGGAAAAGATGGAGTTAAACTATTTTTTAAAATTGTAATTGCGTAATTGTTATTAGAAGCGTTATCTAATGTAATAGTCATAATTTTATCGGTAATTCCGTAATAATCGCACACTTGATAAATATTTTCTGCAATAAAAGTACCAGTGTGCCTATCATCTATATATCTATATGCTAAAATACATTTTTGCATAGACCATTTATAATCTATCCAATGACAAGTTACAGTTAAATAATCATGGCCGTTAATACTACGACTTATATCAGACGTGATAGATACTTTGCCATTAAAATGATATAATGAAAAACGTAAATATTGTTGATATTCATGCGCGAATTTAAATACATCTCTCTTAACAGTTGATCTAGGAAAACCGTTAAAAGCAGGATTATATATATCTCTAATGTAATGAATAAAATCGGGAGATGAAGGAAATGAAAAAGGCAAACCCTCCACAGCAACTAATTTTGATATTGCTTCCCTATCTCTATGTTTATTGTATTTAGGGCCTACAATTCCCCCCGTCATAGGGTTAATTTGACCATGTACTTGATCCAGGACAGTATCAGTATGTGAACCTTGTCCCGATGGAGCGGGCGTTTGCGCACCCGGTTTTGAAGCCTGGTATTGGGCATACCTAGCTGGATGAGCACTTACTACGTGTCTAATTAAACCCCCCGTCCCACCGTGACCTTTTCCAATTTTAAATTTTAAAACATTTTTACAAATTTTACATATGGCTACTTGATTCTCTACGTCCCTATCAAAAAATGTCCATGCATCTGATTTTAATGGTCGTTTTGCTGGACCTCGTCTCATACTAGGGGGAATAAGAGGTATTTCAGTTGAAGGTGCACTAGTGGGTGTGTTGTCATCAACATTAGTGGGTATATCATCTAGATCATCGTCTAAATTAAAGTCTTCTTGAGTTCCAGAAAATAGCTCTTGGTCTAAATCTAACGGTATTGTAGGAAAATGTTGAGTATCAACAAAATCATCCTGTGTAGGAATAAGATGACTAGAAGAAGTACTCTTGCCCTGGTTGCCCCTACTAGAAGAAGCACCCTTACCCTTACCCTTAAACATACCTTTTAATCCTTCCATTTTAATTATGATAATAAATAATTAAAGACAATAAAATTAAGTGATCTAAATAAAATAAACATACAATAATAATTTAATGAAGGAACGAATGTATCAAATGCCGACGTAACGTCGATGTGTAATCGAGAGGTTGAAAATTGAAACTTTGCTCGATGGAAGATCCTTAAGCTAGTTGCCAACTTCACTCCCAATTCCCAAATGAATAAATAAAATTGAATATTTAGCAAACAATGTAGACTTGTAGAGAGATATATTGAGAAATTAGAGAGATTGTAGGAAGATTTGTGAGAAAGATGAAGAAAAAATGAGTTATTTATAGTTGGAAAATTGGGTTAAAGTGTAAATATAATAACTTATGGGTTAAAAATAAATATTAAGGGGTAGGGGGTTGGGGGAGGGGGGGCCTAAAATGGCCGTTGGCCAACGGTCATAATCTAAAATGGTCGTTGGTGCAACGGTCATTTTTGTAAAGGGGGAAAAGGGAGGGGTCAGGGTCGGGCTCGGGACGGGGTCGGGGTGGGGTCGGGTCGGGCGGGCCTGGGGCGGGCTCGGGTCTCGCAGGACGAGACATCGTCCCGTCCCGAGTACGAGTCCCGCCCCCGTTATTTTTTTTTATGGCGGGGTCGGGGCGGGCTCGGGGCGGGCTCGGGACGGGGTCGGGCCGTCCCGGCCCACTGGCCAGCCCTAGCTGGAACTGCGCCATGTCCCGTCTAATCACTTCTCCCCAATACTTCTTCGGTTTACCTCTATCTCTCCTGAAACCGTCCATAGTCAACCTATCACACCTCCGTACTGGGACATCCGCATCTCTCCTCTTCACATGCCCAAATCCAATAATTAAGTACATTGACTTTAAATAAATTAAGAATTGAAATGACTATACAAAATAATGTAGAGGCCAATGCTGGTAATATCTCTCTGTCAATGCACAGTTGAACAAGAACTTCACAGGTTAGGAAAATATTAAGGGGGAAAAAGCCCCCCCTCATACAAATATTTTGGTACGCCCATTGAGCTACCTAGAATCACTATGTATGAACGTATTTTAAGTGCACGTTTGTTATTTTGTCCAAAAAAAAAACATTTCCTTTACAGATCCAATAATTATACATTCATATGTTAAGCGTGTAATAAAGCTTGCCTCCGAAAGAAAAATAAAAAGGTACTCCATCAAGAGATCTCCTCCATCAAAGATGGTTGGGTGATCGGATTAGTGTAGCAACTAAATAGGTGCAGTTAGTTCCACTCTAGACATAATCTCAATAACAACTCTACCTCTCTCACAATCCAAGCACATGACACATATTGTCAGCTTTGGCGAACAGACCTCACGGGTTCCTCGAGCTATATCATCATCGAGCCCAAATGCATGCGTATCATATACATTTTGTAGCATGATTTATAAAGCTCTTCAGTTTTCTCGTCGTCTAAGGTGTCATGTCACTCATGTGCACCCTTCTTCAGAAGTTTATCAACTTAAAAATTTATCAGTTCTTCTCTTTTGTAGTTTTACCCCTCGTCGGCCTCCGTCTTGGGCATAACATCTTCTTTCTTTCCCTACCTCAAAAAGATGAAACAAGAATTAATGTTGAGTAATGTAAGCTAAGAAAATTAGCATATCTGATCAAATAATTGTCTCGTAACAAAATGTGAAAGTAAAGCCTCATCTAAATTGATAATGTGCTAACAAAGCAAAGAAAGCACAGTGATGAATTTTGAAAGGACTCGTGTCTGTTTGGTTCCGGTATTATTTGTAAATTTGTGATAGTGATGAAAATTGACCACATTTACCGGCACCAAAATTTGCTGGGACTAAAAGGGACATAAGGTTTGCTTGAAACTTCATTATCAAAACAAATGGACAAAACATAAAAAAATCAAGAAAAAATATTAATGGGAGTGGTGTATATGGGGGTTAGCTGATAGAGAATATATTAATATTCTTCATATATTTTGTAATTATTATTCTAGTATAATTATGTAAAGTAAAAATTCTTTTTCAATTAGGTTTGTAAATTATAAACACCTATAAATATTACAATAATGAAAAGTCTCTAATCAAGTAAAATTACACTATTCATATCAAAATCCAAATCATAGCCTCCTCTCAAACTCCTTACCGTATCCTTCTTGAATCTGAACAGATGCTAATACTAGCACGATTGGACCATCACCACGTGCCAACCATGGCTGTGCGCTGACGTGGACCAAAGTCGGTAATAAATATGCCAAAGTCTTCCCAGAATCGGTTTCGGCAATTCCAATTATATTGTATAGGTGTCGGCTCAACAAATCTTAGTCTTGAAATAACCTCGAGGCAATAATTACGAAAGTTCGCCTCGTGGAACATCTGAATTGGCCTATGAACATCATTACCATCAACGATAATATCACGCCGTGCACGATAACTCTTGTTACAATCAATAAGTTCTTCAATTTCCCATTACAATTTAATTTATTCCTGCAACAACATCTTTCTCTCTCCAATCAATGGATTCCGGCAACTTTTTGCCAATCTGATTAACGTATCGCTCGCTTTTAGGGTTTTTCAACAATCTCGTCTTTCTATCTAACGTACCATCCATGAACATGGCACGGTATTCCTCGTTACAGCCCAACATCCTAGGCCCACCTCCAGGCCTACAGTACACGGGCCAACAGCACCAGGCCAACTTCTCCATGACCCAACAACATGCATACGGTCCCATGACCCCTGCCAAACTGAGTCAGGCTTACAACACTATGAATCTCCAGCAGCCCGACAACACATGGTACATGAATACATGTGCCACATCCCACCTCACTCGCGACTCCGATAATCTCCCTCACCTATTTAGTTTGAACAATCCTCAATCTATTTTGGTCTGCAATGAAAATCGCATTCCAATTCAAGGCTACGACACCACTCAAATACAACCACCTCACCCATCCTTTACCCTAAAAAATGTCCTATATGCTCCTAATTGTTGGAAATTTTTCTTTGGTGGGGAGGTTGCTTCCACCCATATTTAATGACTTAAATATTAGGGTTCCGCATGTTGGAGGCTTTGTCTCTTCACACGTGCATAATCTACTAAGTGAGTAGATGACCGGAGGGCCAAGGATCGTCAAATTTCTTTAAAAATGAAAGAGATATTGGTCTACGAAGTAAGGTGTTTGAGGCATGAAAATATGGTGTGGGACAAATCTAGCACATCGGTGGAAAAATGAAGAATTGTTCTCTTTATAACCCTAAAAATGGATAAGGGTTTGGGACCCCAAGGGGTAACCCATGTGTTTGAAGGAGGGAGGACCTAGGTGTGCTTGGGTTCGAGGCTAGCCCCACACGCGCGCCGCAGCCCGCCCGCCCGTCCCGTCTTGGGTCTCGGGCTGCGAGTTAAATTTTCCATTCTTCAGCAAGTTATTTCGTGTTTGTTTTCTTCGTCAGAATCAACCTATTTGCT
This sequence comes from Anisodus acutangulus, assembly GCA_029783415.1. NCBI lineage: Eukaryota > Viridiplantae > Streptophyta > Magnoliopsida > Solanales > Solanaceae > Anisodus > Anisodus acutangulus. The sequence continues at coordinate 11,030,675 of CM056497.1, read as the reverse complement.
TTGTAGTGTTGATTAGTTGATGTTTTATCTTGGGAGACTATTGCCCGCTAACGTAAAAGCATATATACGGGGCAATCTTGTCTTAAAGACAGAGAGCCATCTCTCGACTCAGCCACAGTTGTAACAATCCAGTTTTAGTGTTTCTTGATTTCAGGTTATCAAGATTCAAGACTCAACAAGCTTACGTCAATTATAATCTTGGCTGTTTGTTTATCCTTTCGAACACTTGTAATATTTATTTACTTCCCGTACTGCAATTATATCCAACACTAACATCATTAGAAACTTAATCTCTATTAGGAAATTTGCTAGTGACAATTTCGTATCTATTGAGTTTGACCCTTTTGGGTTTTCTGTGAAAGGCCTACTTACGGGGACAACTCTTACGAGATGTAGTAGTGTGGGGGACCTATATCATTTCTCATCCAATTCCGCTGCAAGTGTCAATCCACTTGCCTCTCTAGCTGCAATCTCTCCATCAACTTGGCACAATAGACTTGGACACCCGGGAGCACCAATTTTTAACTTTCTTAGAAGTCACAATTTAATTTAATGTAATAAAGAGAAATTTTCCCAAAATTGTTATTCTTGTCCTCTAGGAAAGCATGTTAGACTTCCGTTTACGTCATCTTTAAGTGTTACTTTTTCTCCTTTTGATATCATTCATATGGATTTATAGACATCTCCAATTACTAGCAAACTGGGTCATAGATATTATTAGATGACTTCTCTCACTTTTTTTGGGTCTATCCTCTCAAATATAAGTCTCAAGTTTACTCCACGTTTCTTGAATTTCGAACATATGTTAAAATTCAATTTGAAAAGGCCATAAAATCATTTCAATGTAACAATGGTTGTGAGTTTAACAATTTTCCCTTTTATAAATTTTGTGCGGATAATGGCATTGTGTTTCGATTCTCGTGCCCTCATACCTCACCTCAAAATGGTAAAGCCAAAAGAATACTCTGCACCATTAACAATATGATCCGTACAATGCTCTTTCATACCTCTCTTCCCCATATCTTTTGGGTATACGCGTTAAAAATGATAGAATACCTTCTTAATGTATTACCTACCTTTACCCTTCAAAATAAAACTACCAAAATTCTATTCCGCCGTATCCCTTCATATGATCACCTTTGGATTTTCGATTGTCTATGCTATCCAAATCTTGCCTCCACGACCCTTCACAATTTAGCACATCGCACCTCTCCTTGCGTCTTCTTAGGTTTCCCGTCGAATTATAGAGGGTACTTATGCTATGATTTGTCCACACATAAAAGCCTAGTCTCTCGCCATATCACATTTGAGGTAAGCATTTTCCCATTTGCAAACGTCCAACAACTTCAAGTCACTGATTACGACTTCCTTAATGACCCGGACACTTCCCTCTCATGAGAAATGCTATACATAGTGCTAATATTTTGGTTGTCCGATCACGGTCCCCTCCATTGTCCCGTCGAACACCCCCTACTACTCTAGTCACGACCTCCCTATCTCCATCGACCAGTCCCATGCCTCATTGCCCCAAGTCCCCACCTCTGTCGACCAGTCCTCTACCTTACTACCCCAACCCTCCGCCGACATCCCAATAGCACCCGTCAACCACCCCTCTACCCTCAACGGCCTCACAACCCCTGTCAACCCCACTATCTTACAATATCGTCACCCACCCGTCCCCACTGCCCCCACTTCCCGTCAACCCAAATGTCCCAATTCTGACCCATCATATGGAAACCCGTGTCCAGCATGGGATTTTCAAACGAAAAGTCCATTTTAACCTATCCATTCAGACCATCTCACATATACCTAAAACCCTAAAATTAGCTAAGCTTGACCCGAATTGGAATGCGACCATGCGTGAGAAATTTAATGCGCTCACTACACATCGCACTTGAGATCTTGTATCGAGACCAGATGGGGTGAATGTGATTCGTTGCATGTGGTTATATCATCACAAATTCAGAGATAGTGGTGAGCTTGAACATCATAAGGCGAGACTTGTGGCAAATGGCACGGGGTAACAAGAGGGAGTTGATTGTGGTGAAACCTTCAATCCAGTGGTTAAACCAACCATCATTCGCACTGTTTTGAGCATAGTTATTGGAAAGAACTGGCCGATTCATCAACTTGATGTGAAAAATACGTTCTTACATGGTGATTTAAAAGAAACCGTATATATGCATCAACCGCCTGGCTTTGTGCATCCATCGGCTCCTCAGTATGTCCGTCGTCTTCGAAAGTCACTCTATGGCTTGAAACAAGCCCCCAGGGCTTGGTATGAGCGCTTTGCCACTTACATCATGCAGATCGGGTTCGTGTGTAGCAAAAGTGATAATTCACTTTTTATTTTTTCATCGAGGTAATGACACTGCATACCTTTTGCTCTATGTGTATGATATTGTTCTGACTGCCTCATCTGATGTGCTGAAACACGAGATCATTATCTTTCTCAAATCCAAATTTACTATGACAGACTTGGGTAAGTTGAGTTATTTTTTGGGGATTTCAGTGACCAGATCCAAAAATGCAATGTTCATGTGTCAGCGTAAGTATGTTGAAGAAATTGTTTACATGGCTAAAATGTCAAACTGCAAGATAATGGCCACTCCAGTTGACTCAAAGTCGAAACTCATTACCGATGACGGGTATCCGGTGCTCGATCCTTCTCTTTATAGAAGTCTTGTTGGTGCACTTCAGTATCTTATATTCACTAGGCCAGATATTGCATATGTCGTTCAACATGTGTGTTTGTTCACGCATGCTCCCAAGGAGTTTCACTTTATCGCTCTTAAACATATCATTTGATACGTTAAGGGTACTCTTGACTACAAATTACATCTTTATCCATCTGCACCGTCCAGACTGATATCATTTACGGACGCTGATTGGGGCGACTGTCCGGACACACGTTGATCTACTTCCGGCTACTGTGTATTTTTGGGTGATAATCTCATCTCATGGTCTGCAAAACGACAAATGGCTCGTTCGAGTGTAGAAGCAGAATATAGAGGCGTTGCGAACGTTGTTGTTGAAATTTGTTGGCTTAGAAACCTCCTTCTAGAGTTTTATTGTCCCTTACGTAAGGCATCTCTTGTCTACTGTGATAACATATCTGTTGTTTACTTGTCTCATAACCAGGTTCAGCATCAGCGAACCAAACATATTGAGATGGATATTCATTTTGTTCGTGAGAAGGTTGTCATGGGCCATGTTCGGGTATTACATGTTCGTGAGAAAGTTGTCATGGGCCATATTGAGATGGATATTCATTTTGTTCATTTTGTACGCAGATATATTCACTAAGGGACTTTCTCGGCAGATGTTCCTTAACTTCAGATCCAATCTCAGTGTCCGGCCTCCTCCCGCTCCGACTGAGGTGGTGTGATAGAGAATATATTAATATTCTCCATAAATTCTGTAATTATTATTCTAGTGTAATTATGTAAAGTAGAGATTCTTCTCCAATTAGGTTTGTAAATTGTAAACACCTATAAATATTGCATCAATAAGAAGCCTCCAACTAGGGCCGACCTTTTGCCTTGTTGGGCTAGGGCGACGACCCAGGGCCCCGAGGTGATAGAGGGCCCAACCCATTTACACCTACACTAGTATTAGTATTATATATGTTGGGCCCATAAAAAAATTAATTACCTATCAATTAAAGATATAAATAAAAAAAGCCTACGTATCTGATGAAGAGATTACACAGAAAGAGAAAGGAAATAAGGAGAGCGCATAGAAAGAGAGGGAGAAATAAATGGGCGGTCTCTTCGTCTTCTTCACTTCTATCCTTAATTATTTTCTTCAAATCCATCTTTACCAATGGAATTCAATTATTTCTCAAAACCCTTTTCAGATTTCTCCTATTTTATTTATCTTCTCTAGTGCACTTGTGATTTTTTTCTACTCTTAATTAACGATATCTATTTTCTACCGCCATATCCACCGATTCCACCATTATTGTCCTTGGATCTGGTTCTTCTGGAGGAACTTCGACCACCATCCATCCGTTTGAGTTTTCCTGTAAGACCATACTTAATTTATTTGATTACAAGTCTCAACTCTGTCTAATTTTTGATGTTAGGTTTTGATAATTGAAAATATTATGTTCAATTTGTTGTTATTGATTTGTAGTTTTTCAATTGCGTTTATGTAATTTTTAATTAACTGGGATTTAGACTAGTATTCTAGTTTCTAATATAGAATAGCTATGCTTGTACTCAATTTTTTTAATTGAATTAATTGATTAGTTATTATATTTAAAATTGGTTGATTGGGTAGTTTAATGGTGTTTTGGACTGATTTGATAATTTGATTAAAGGTGGTGATTTGGTACTTAGTTTGTGTGTGTGTGTGCTGCAAGTGTAACCTTAGCTTACATTTATAGTCAAATGTAAGCTAACTAAGTTCAAAATGACAATGTGTTGATATTTGAAGTTATCGTTCTTATTTGCTATTTACAGGCCCTCAATTTATATTTTGTCAAGGGCCTACTAAATGTCAGGATCGGCCCTGCCTCCAACCAAGGAGAATTACACTATTTTACGTAGCAACTAAACTTGATGTCGGGGTCGAAAAGCGCAGCCCACCATAATCTGTTTGAACATTTTCCCCCTTTCATTAAATGCTGTTTCTAGATTCATGTATCTGGTCCTAGACTCCATATCTCTTATTTCATTTTATGTGATCTTTGTTCAACTGATACTACTAAAACGAGAATTTCTGACTTATGTCTGGTTGGAAAATTCTTCAAAATTTGATTTGTCGGTAATGTTTTTGTGGAACTTCCTATGTATTTCTGACTGATTTCGTTGGAAACATTCGTTGAAAAATTCTGATTTTTTGTAGCATGAACATGGAATTTAAGAAAGAAAAAATGACTTCTGAAATTTGTGTTTTTAAACATGTCATGTCATTTCTGTAGGTATAAAATCATGTTATTATGGGTAAAATGACATTTCTTTAATAAACTAAAAGTGGAAGTGTCAGGTGGAGCCGTGGAGTACTTGATATGTAGGAGTAGCATATATGACCAGTAACGACTTGACTATATCCTATATCTTTGGTCAATTTGTGAAACTGTATCCCAAGTGCAAAATTTCAGTTTGGTCAATTTTTAAAGATCTTTTGTTTTACAAAGAGAAAGTGAGACAAAAAATTAACTTAAGATGAATATACTATCTAAAGTAGAATATAAGAGCCTAAATGTGATATGTTGATAGTTTAGGTCACTATTAGGAATATATTTGTCTATCTTGTGCTAATTTACTTTGAGTTCAAACATATGTTTATATTTTCCAATTTTTCATGTTAGGTTGATTAAAACTTTTAGAAATATTTTTTTCTAGTAAAACAAGTTGTTTAAAAATAAGAAAGTTGATTTCCCTAGTGAAAGTAGGAAAGCAAGTTTGACATTTTATAAATCCCCATTCTCCAACACACTCAATCCCACCCCACACTCCTACTCCTTGCCCCACCTTCATAGTGTTTGCCTAGATTTATATAAATGCATTTGAGATAAGTAATATTTTCTACTTATTTTCTAAAAAAATATTTTTTAGGAAAACATTTTCGTGAAAAACATTTGTCCTTACACCAAAGTCCAAACACATCTATCTGATATATGTTTATTGGGCCAATATGGGTTGAGTGATGGGTCTGGGTTATAATCCAGCCCAAACTGAAGTTTCGGAGGAATTACACTTTCATAGGTTAAAGTGACACTCATGTGTTATGAAATAGGTGAGGCCAGTCTAGTTTCACAACTTGGAATGTGTTAAATTTAGTAAATGAGTTCCTAATCGTCAAGGCCAATGTTTGTTGGATTAAAAAGATGGAATAATTACATCTCATAACTAACTCTAGGATATAGTTATCTTCAGTAACTATTATTTAAATAAATTACAAAACATAATTATAATGTGTATTTGAATTATCTATCATAGCTATATTATATATTTAAAGTAGAATACCCTTTATTTTTATTCTTGGAATCTCTCCTTCTCTATCTAATGTCTGGTCTCTCTCTTTTTAATCTTCGGCGAGTCTAAACACCGTTGCCGCCGTCGAACCACCCTAAGCATCGTCGAAACAACGCCGCCGCCTTCACACACACACACACACACACACACACACACACACACACACACACACACACACACACACACACACACACATATATATATATATATATATATATATATACATGTATACTCATTGTACATCGTGTATCTGTGTTGATTTGAATGGATATGTCGTCTTCTTCGTCAATGACAGAGTCGTCGTTTTCCTCTCCATCTTCTTCGGCGAGTTCTAACTGCCGCCGCCACACACGGATCAGAAAAGGAGTAGGTCGATAAGGCCTAGATCTGACCGGAAAATACTTTTTATTGTCTAGATCTGATCGAAAATACAGTTTATTGTCCAGAACTGACCGAAAAATGTACTTTATTGTCCAGATCTGACTGGAAAATACACTTTATTCGCCTGTATTTCAGTTTATTGGTATTTGCCTGTATTTCAGTTTCTTATTTCTTGTATTTAGCTTTTTGGTTGTATTTCGTTAAAATACATTTTATTGTCCAGATCTGACCGGAAAATACACTTGATTCGCATGTATTTCAAAGGAGATAACAGTGAATTTGAAGTGTATTTTAGAGTGTATTCGTTTTTTTTTCTAGTGTAAAATTCAATTTTTCGTTATGGATTTTATTTCTTGTATTCCGTTTTTAGTGTATTCGTATTTTTTTTGTGTGAAATCCAGTTTTTTGGTGTATTTTATTTCTTGTATTCAGTTTTTGGCTGTATTTTATATTTTGAATGATATTTTTCTGTTTTGAATGCACTTTACTGAACAGATTTTTACTCGATGTATTCATGAATACAACGAGGTCATTTTATGAATACACCCGATAAACAGACGTTGTAGCAACTAAAAAGTAGTTACCCGCTATAAATATTGAAACTATAGTTATGACAAATTTAAAACTCCTAAACTATAGTAATTTGTACAAGTTTCACTAATAAGATTGGGTCATGTAGAGGTGGCAAAATGAGCCAATGAAAATATACCCGTTCAACCCGTTTAGGTTTGGGCGGGTTATTGATAGAGAGTATTTGATTTGGAAGTCATGTGAGTCGTGGCACCGGTGTCCATATACCAATTTGGGTCCGGTTTGGTTAACCCCAATGTGTGCATCGCAACCTCGATATCGGTTTGAGTGGGGCCTGCTGCATGATGGGCTTGCGGAGGTCGGGGCCCGAGAATTCAGGCAAGTAGCGGTGGCCGTGGCTGCTATTGCCGCATTCTTTCTTTGAGCCATGGCGATGGCGCCTTCTTGGGTGTTGGGCCTGGGCTGGCCAACCAGCTGGCTTGACGTGTTCTTTGAATGTATGAAATTTGTTGGCCCACGGCCCAGCCCATTCTGGTTCTAGGGGGTGGAGGGCCATTGTTCCCTGGATGGGACCCACCGCCTGCTTGCTGACCACCGGAACCGCCGCATTTGCCCCCGCGGTTTTTATTATTCTTGCGATTATTCTTGCCGCCACCATGATTTTGGTTTTGGCCCGAATTATTCACATAAACCGAAGAACTAGGAGAGGACGCCACCATGACGACAGGGCTTGCTCCGGTAGCCGCCTTTTTAGCCAAACCTGCTTCCTCCAAAGTAAGCATGGAGCGGGCTTGATAGAAGTCCGGAAGAGGGTTGCTTTGGCGAATGAGAGTTCCAACACCATTATAGGCCTCCGAAAGACCGGCAATCAACTGTAGAACTAGACGATTATTTGTTATTGGTGCGCCAACATTACGGAGTTGATCCACCAACTCCATTCGAACGAGAGAGAATTCCTGCTCGAGTGTGACGACACGTGAATGTTGGTTGTCTTGGAATATGTCACGCAATCTATTCCAGGCCGCCATAGCCGTGGTATCCGGCTCAATAATCGTCTGTAGAAGGTCCACCGAAATAGTGGCGTAGATCCACCGAAAAACGGTAGCATCTAGAGTAATCCATAACTCAGGATCCTCCGCAGGAAGGGGTCTAGCGGGAGGAATGATGTGATGAAGAACTTGATACGAGATAGCGTGAATTTTAAAAAACTCCGCCCACGTCGCATATTGGACGTTTTTCATCTCAAGGACAATAGGGATACAGTTCTTGATATTGGAAACCATGAGGGCAGGGTGATAATTGTTCTTAGACATATTGAAAGAACAAAGAAGGAAGGGAAATTTAGGAGAGGTGTTTTTGAGAGCGGAAGACGAACTTTGGAAGAGAAAACCCGAGGGGGGAGGTCTCGGCCGAGAGAGGCAAAAAAATTTGGGAGAGAAATTTTTTTGTAAAACCTAGTCTCTTGATACCATGAAAGAAATAATCCCTTGATTATTTTCATTAATTGAATAGGTATATATACAAGATACAAAATAGGAGAATCCTATTCCTATTCTATTCCTAAAATCTTATTCTACCATAATTCTAACTCTACAATTATGGTAGTGTATATTCATAATTATGGTAACAAATACATTACAATATACTACACATATATTTTCCTAATATACAATATTCTTACCTTGTCTAATATTCACAATGTACCAAAATCGTGAGCCTCAAATATGGGCAGAAACTGAGAGTGAATATAAGGCAATATACACATGTATATTGTGTGTATATTGCCTTATTTAACAGACACATCTATTAATTTTATAGGATTTATGGCTAGTATGACGTGAAGGCACAATCGCCATCAAACATGGGTGAATACATGTATCAGAAATGAGTCACGTGAACACATGGTCACCCGACTAAATTGAATATATTATGTGTATAATTTTTAAAATATATCTAATATTAACTGCATGAACTCATAGATAAATGAGATTGAGTAGAACACTGGTTAAGGATTGAGTTTAATCCCTTGAGGTTAAGGGATTGAATCCAACTTACTGCACTTTTGTGTTTTTTTTTAAAGTAGCATTTAATTGAAATGGTGCAGTCATCCTTTTGAAATTCTAAATTCACTTCTCTCTTCAAATCCTAAATTCGACTATGTTGACACCTTAATTACAACGGTAAGATATGATGAAAAATATAAAGAGGTAAGAAAATGAGAAATATGAAAGGAACATTTAATTGTCATGAATTACGCATTCAACTTACTATTCATCATGTAAATGAGGCGTTTGGTAGCACTAAAAGAGACTATTGAGATTAACTTTAGCATTTTTCCTCTTTTAGTTTCTCAACGTTACAGCTTATAAATTGAAAATACTTTCCAAGTACATTTTCGAGCTAACCAAACTTAGGTTGGAAAAAAAAAACGTAATATATTTTAAATTTCTTTGGATCCTTCTCACCCGTTCGCTTGAATTATTTGACAAAGGAGAATTATGGCTTCTAGGAATCTTTTTTTCCCTCTTCACAGATCACACAAGTGGAGATATTGTTAAAATTAGTTTTGTTTTCGTGGTGCAACGTGTTGCGAAATTTTAAAATGTGATTATTCGAAAGGGCCAGGAGCTTCGACAATTCATTATAGACTAAAGATTTAGGATAGCAAACTAAAAATAAGCCCAATCCAATGAACATGACAATGGTGGCAGTATAGCATATACTTGGACCTAAAGCTATATTTGGGAACTTTTACGCAGTATAGCATCCCATCAAAATAACACCGGTAAATGTATATTTTTGTGGAACAGAATTGACTGGGTGGTAGAGTAGTGGAAACGCTTGTTTCTTCCATATTTTGGACCTTAACTCCATGGAAGAATAGGTTCCTTTCTTTCTTTTTTGAGAATACCTGCCCTACTACCTTTGCTCTTGTTCGGGCCCCGAGAATCCCTTACTTTTGGCTAAGAGTATAGCGGGAAACAAAAAAATTCATTAAAGCTCCATTTAGATAATGAATGAAGGGATAAATACTATGTGGATAAAAATTGATCCACGTGGGCCATTTTTAAGAGAACAAAGAACAAAAATGTTAATTATATATATATATATATATATAAACTAATGTATATTTTTTGCATATTTGGCTAGCGGCTGTGACTACTTTTAGAGCAGTCAAAAGTGTAACTTTCCCAATAATTTGCATTAGGCAACCCCATACTCGTAAAGGGATTTGATATATTTGAGCGCTATAAAAATCAAACCAATGACATATTGGTCTATAATTTATAGTAGTAAAACAATTTTGTTTACGCCAGAGGAGCTAATATAACTGCACATCTATAGTAGAATTACTAAAAGAATATGAGTGTATGTCTTTAACTATCGTTTTATAAGTAGCACTTTACTAGCTTGACAACTCTGAACAAGGTCAAAATCTATTTCAATTTTTAGAACGGATTAACAAACGACATTTGGAGTGAAAAGAACCAGGAATCAAGTAAAATTTGAAGGATCGACAGGTTTTGAGGCTATTATTTGTCTTTTGTTCTTCTTTTTAATACTCAAGTTTTTCGGCGCCCAATATTAGATGGATGGCTAACAAGTTGTTGTATACATCATTGAAAGAATTTGATTTGGGATCTATTCCCTTCCAAAGAGGTTAGTAATATACTCATCTCACAAGCATGATCCTAGGCTAGAATTAAGGTAGTAAATAACTAATTATACACCTATCATATACAAAAGATAATTAACAATTATGTCATATTTATAAATATTCTATCACACCCTCGCAGTCGAAATGGGGGGTTGTCGTATGCTAAGACTGTCCCGAAAATCTTCAAATAGAACCAATGGAAGACCTTTTGTAAAAATATCGGTGATCTGATAGCGTGACGGGACACGTAAGACATGTACTTGTCCACGAGCAACCTTTTCACGGACAAAGTGAATATCCATCTTAATATGTTTAGTGCGTTGATGTTGAACTGGATTCCCAGAGAGAGATACCGCACTAACATTATCACAATAAATTAATGTCGCATTCTGAATAGGACAATGGAGCTCCAGAAGAAGGTTTCGTAGCCAACAAGACTCAGAAACCACATTAGCAACTCCTCGGTACTCGGCTTCGCCACTGGACCTAGACAAGGTATCTTGCCATTTAGAGGACCAAAAGATCAAATTGTCACCAAGAGAGACACAATAACCAGACGCTCCACGTCTGGCATCCGGACATACATCCCAATATGTATCTATGTAAGAAATGAGAGTGGTTGTCGAAGATGGATATAGATGCAAGCCATGATCGAGAGTGCCCTGAATATAATGCACAATGCGCTTGAGAGCATGCATGTGCTCCTCCATCGAATTATGCATGAATAGATAAATCTGTTGCATAACATAAGATATGTCGGGCCTCGTGAAAGTAAGATATTGCAGGGCTCCTGCAAGGCTGCGGTAATGTGATAGATAAACAGATGGAGTGCTGGAAGTAGCACTCAACTTCTATTTAGTATCAACCTGTGTGGAAGACGGCTTACAAGAGGACGTGCCAGCCCGTTCAATGATCTCTTCTGCATACTTTTTTTGAGACAAAAATAAACCACATGCATGCCGTGTTACAACTATTCCCAAGAAATAACTCAATGGCCACAGATCTTTCATAGCAAATTATGAGCTAAGAAGAGACATGATAGACTAGCGAAGAGCATCAGATGAAGCAGTTAAGATAATATCATCCACATACAGAAGGATGTAAGCCATATCATTATCATGATGGTATATAAAGAGAGAATGATCAGACTTGTTGTTAGAAAACCCAATAGTAGAAACATAATCTGCAAACCTCTTGTACCATGCCCGATGAGCTTGTTTGAGCCCATACAAGGATTTCTTCACTAAGCATACATGATTAGGATAAATGGGGTCTCTGTAACCCATTGACTGATATATGTACACTGTTACTTTGAGTTTTTCACGCAAGAATGCATTTTTCACATTAAGTTGATGTAGAGGCCATGCATTAGAGAGAACTAGACTTAGTACCGTGCAGATAGTTGCTGGTACTGAAAGTCTCACCGCAGTCCACGCCAACTTGTTGAGTCTTTCCATCACCTACAAGACGAGCTTTATGTCTTTCAAACGTACCATCATATTTTTCTTTATGACTAAAAATCCACATAGACCGAATCACATTAACAGTAGGAGGACGAGCCACCAAATCCCAAGTTTTTTTTAATAAGAGCATTATATTCATCATACATAGCAATTTTCCAATTTGGGTCATTAAGGCCAAACTCAGGATTACGAGGTAAAAGAGATTTGGTAACATGAGTGTGAAGATCGTATTTTTTGTTTGGTTTGAAAATCCCATGTTGACTATGAGTAAATGTCCTTTGGGCCGGAATTGAAGTTGGTTAGACAGGGGAGGTAGTAGTGAACTGCCCGGGAGTGGGCTGCCAGGCATTGGGCCTCTCGGCAGTGGACTGTAAGGGAGAGGTGTCGCGGGGCTGGCAGATATTGGGCTCATGTAAGTAGGCTTTGTTGGTTGGGCCGAGCTGCTGGGATGAATCAGACTGGCCAAAAGGGTAGGCGAGTCGGGGTGAGCTGTTGGGCCGGTTTACGAGGTCAACTGGTGGACCAATTATGGGGACACGCTATCATTAAAAAATTCGTAAGTATGAGGCAAGGAAGAATGCACCTTAGCAAAGGGAAAATTTGATTCATCAAATACTACGTGGTGACTCACGATGATTTTATTAGAGGATAAATCGTAATATTTGTAACCATGATGGTTTGATGGATATCCCAAAAAAATACACGGAGTAGAACGGGGTTGAAGCTTATTAATGATAGTAGAAGGAAAAAGAGGATAGCATAAGCACCCGAACACCCAAAGATGAGAGTAAGATGGGTCCCTTTGGTATAGAATTTTGAAAGGGGATTGATAGGCTAATTGTTTGCTTGGAAGTATGTTGAGAAGATAGGTTGTCATGTGTAATGCATGATTCCAAAATGATGGTGGTAGGGAGGCATAGGCAAGTAAGGTTCTAACAATGTTGAGAGTTTTCTTTCCGCTTTTCCATTTTGAGATGATGTGTGTGGACAAGAGAGACGAAAGGATAAACCATTAGCTTTGCAAAAATCCCAAAATGGCACATTATCAAATTCTCAACCATTATCACATTGAATATTTTTAATTTTCCATTTAAATTGAGTGCGGATGAATTCTCTAAATGAGAGAAATGTGGAAAAAACTTGTGACTTTTTAGACAAAGGAAATGTCCACAAAAAATTAGAGTAATCATCCAACAAAAGGAGATAATATCGATGGCCCAAAGAGCTCAAAATGGGAGATGTCCAAATATCAATATGGATAATATCAAAAGACATAACATTTCATGAATTAGAAGCAACGAAAGGCAATTTAACATGTTTTCCAAGAGGACATGAGCGACAAACATGAGAATTTCAAGTTCTAGTACACTTAATCAATTTATTTAGTCTAAGGGAGGCAAAACAAGTGTTCCCGGATGACCCAAACTTTCATGCCATAAAGAAGATGATAAAGCTGCAAAAACTAATGGTAATTTGGCTCGATGTATGGTGGTAATGGTGATTGGATATAGCTCACCCCGACTATCACATCTCATTAGCCGCATCCCCGTCTGAAAAATTCTTCACGGAAAACCCAAAAGGATCAAATTCAACAGAAATTAAGTTGTCAGTGGTAAATTTTCTAACCGAAACCAAGTTTTTAATCAATTGAGGAGCATGAAGAACATTCTTTAAGGTTAAATGTGGATCCGAGGGGGGGGGAGAGAGGGGTGGGGGGACAAGCTTGTATTACCATAACCACGAATTGGAATTGAATGACCATTTTCGACGATTATGTCACAGTTATTGCTCAAATTAAAATAGGATGAAAGATTACCTTATGAGGACGTCATATGAGATGTTGCTCCGGTGTCCATGTACCAGTTTGCATCGGGTGCATTGAGCCCAAGAGTGTACATTGCGGCCTCGATGTCGGTTGGTGTGGCAATTGCAGAATGGGCCTACTACTGTTGAGGGTGTGGCCCAATGACGCTAGCCTACTGCTATGGGCCATTTCTCGGACTGGGCCTAGCCCAAGGTGCCGAAGGAAAAGGGCACGGGGGGACAGTCCAAGACCACTGCCAAGGCCGGAGTGCTGTTGTTGCCCGCCTCCCCTGCCCTCAATGCCGCCACCTCTGCCACTTCGGTGGCCACCACCGCGATTTTTACCATCATTATTGTCATTTCATCTCATTTGACCACGGTTTGGCGGCATATTTTTAAATTGTGAAGAGTTGTTATCGGACTCCTTATACGGAGCAACGACCATGGCAGAATTAGAAACGATGTCTGTCTTTTTGGAAAAACCCGATTCTTCTAGTATGAGCATAGAACGAGCTTAGTAAAATGGTGGAAGATGGTTGCTTTGGCGGATGAGTGTACCAACATCACTAAACGCGTCAGTGAGGCTGCCAACATTTGTAAAACGAAACGGTTGTTAGTCATCGGCGCCCCGACGTTCTTGAGTTGATCCGACAAAACCTTGAGCCTTTGACAATATGCGGATGCATTGAGAAAATCTGTCATGTCAGTGGTAGAGAATTCTTGCTCAAGTGTGACGGCACGCGAATTTTTATTATCCTGAAATATGTCACGTAATCGATCCCAAGCCTCCATTGCCGTGGAGTCGGGTTCAAGAATTGTATGCAACAAGTCACTCGAAATCGTGGCATAAATCCACTGGAGAACTGTTGCATCGAGGGTCAACCATAATTCCCTTTCATCATCGATTGTCGGCACATTCTCCTTGCCCTTTTCCGGTGGAATTATGTGATGGATAACCCGGTGTGACCTACAATGACTTTTGAAGAGCTCCGCCCATGTCGTGTAATTGACGTTCTCCATCTCAAGAGTGATGGAGATATGTGACTTGATGTTTGAAACATCAAGGGCTGGATGAAAATTTGATTTCGAGTCAGACATGACTGACGGAATAGAGGAGATGAAGGGAGAGAAGGTGATGGCGGAGCAACACTTAGGGCACGGCGGAAGGTGTGGAAGATAGTAAAGTTGCCCTAGAATCTGATACCATGAAAGAATTTGATTTGGGATCTATTCCCTTCCAAAGAGGTTAGTAATATACTCATCTTACAAGCATGATCATAAGCTAGAATTAAGGTAATAAATAACTAATTATACACCTACCATATACCAAAGATAATTAAATATTATGCCATATTTACAAATATTCTATCAATCATCATATTTGATAATTTGAGTATCGTATGTATTTAGCCTTTTGTCTTTTATCTGTTTTTAATTTTTTGGTGGGATAACTATAAGATAGTATTACCGTAGCAAACGTTAGTCAAAATTTGTAGATGGCCAAACGCTGCCTATAATATACATTACGTATTATCACCAGCAGGAGGAAACCATAAACAACAATCAACCTTGGTTAGTCCAACTTCTTTTCCCCATATCCAAACTAAGCATTTACTACACTTGAAATTTATAATTCTCTCATCTCCACTTCCTTGTTTAATTTTCTGCTTCATCAATTGTCTAACTCAAAAAAATAATGGCTTCCCCATGTACAACTTACCATCCAAGTCCTGGCAGCCCTGAAGATGACTCAATGGTACTTTTCTCAACTTCAACTTCATGTTCACCAGCCAAAGAATCTACCAGAACTCATTCTAATTCTTCTTCCTTCAACTCTTCATCACCACCACCACCACAATCGTCTCCAGATAAAACTTATGAACTAAGAATTCGTAATCTTTCATATACTATCTCCCCGAGTTCATCGATCTTTTCCTCTTTAATGAATAAGAATACTAAGCCGAAAACCTGCATTCTCAAATCAGTCTCTTTTGTGGCTGGATGTTCGGAGATTCTAGCCATCGTTGGACCAAGTGGCACGGGCAAGTCAACGTTGCTACGTGTGATATCAGGCAGTGTAAGCGACAAGGAGTTTGATCCAAAGAGTATTTATCTAAACGATCATGCAATTACTAGTCCTTCACAATTGAGAAACATATGTGGTTATGTAGCTCAAGAGGACAATTTACTTCCCCTCCTAACTGTGAAGGAAACGTTAATGTTTAGTGCTAAGTTTAGGCTAAGAGGGATGAGTACAAAGGAGAAAGAAGAAAGAGTTGAAAGCTTGATGCAAGAACTTGGCCTTGATCATGTAGCCGATAACTTTGTTGGAGATGAAGAGAACAGAGGAATTTCAGGTGGTGAAAGAAAAAGAGTGTCAATTGGAGTTGACATGATTCATGATCCTCCTGTATTACTCCTAGATGAGCCAACTTCAGGATTAGACAGCAGTTCAGCACTTCAAGTAATTGAACTGCTCTCATCTATGGCGAAAACAAAACGGAGAACCATAATTTTATCTATCCATCAGCCTAGTTATAGAATTCTTCAGTACATTTCTAATCTCTTGATCCTTTCTCATGGATCAGTGGTTCACTATGGATCTCTTGAATCGCTGGAGGAAAATATAAGCAGGATGGGATATGAAATACCTATTCAGCTCAACCCTCTTGAATTTGCCATGGAAATTATATCCGTGTTGGAAAATCAGGAAGCACGTCCGAATTATCAGTTATGTTCGTATTTGAGATGGGAAGAAGCCATAATTCAAGATGGAGCTAATAAAGAAGTAACCGATCAGACAAAACATGGCGCTACTTCGAATACACGTTGCTCAAGTTTATTCGAAATAGCAGTGTTATGTTCGAGATTCTGGAAAATTATTTACAGGACAAAGCAGCTTTTCTTGGCGAGAACGATGCAAGCCCTTGTTGGAGGATTTGGACTAGGGAGTGTGTATATAAAAATGAGGAATGATGAAGGTGCAGTTGCAGAAAGATTAGGTCTTTTTGCATTTAGCCTTAGTTTTCTTCTTTCCTCCACAGTTGAAGCACTTCCAATTTATCTTCAAGAAAGGCGCGTGATCATGAAGGAAGCCTCTAGAGGAGCCTACAAAATCTCTTCTTACATGATCGCCAACACCATAATCTTTCTCCCATTTCTCTTTGCAGTAGCCATTCTTTTTGCTGTCCCGGTTTACTGGATAGTAGGGCTGAATCCTTCGATTACAGCTTTCGTCTTCTTCACGTTCGTGGTTTGGGTGATAGTGTTGATGGCCAGCTCTTTGGTTCTGTTTCTGAGTGCAGTTTCCCCTGATTTTATTTCAGGGAATTCTCTGATTTGCACTGTTCTTGGGGCTTTTTTCCTATTCTCAGGCTATTTTATTCCAAAGGAATGTATACCAAAATATTGGCTTTTCATGTACTATGTTTCATTATATAGGTACCCTTTGGATGCTTTGCTCACAAATGAATATTGGAGCTTGAGAAACAAATGTTTCTCTTGGAATGATGAAAATCATTCAGAATGCTTGCTTACAGGAAATGATGTCTTGAAGAACAGGGGACTTGACAAGGATACTAGGTGGATGAATGTTGGTATCATGCTTGCCTTCTTTGTGTTTTATAGGGTGATTTGTTGGATTATTCTTGCAAGAAAAGTGTCAAAAACAACAATTTGAAAGATTATAACATGCTGGAGATCAGAAGATTGAAGACCGAGTATCTCATGTTTATACGCACAATAGATCAATGTTGCTTCGCTATTCAAAAATGTCATCCTCCAAAAGTAGTGCATTTTTGAAAGATTCGACACGGATGTGACAACATTTTTGAAGAGTCTGAATACCATAGCAATAGATTAGCTTATTGGAGTGAAATTGGAGAAATCTTTTCATGTGTGATACTTTGTAGTACACTTCTGTTAATCTAGTTGTCATGTACTATTAGCCTAAAATCTGTATGAACCTTTCTTTTATTTGTACTCCTTTTGTTCCAATTTATATGACTATATTGCCATTTGAAATATTTGATGCCATTCTATTTCATATTTAAATTCATTACATTATTTACACTTAAACTTTGATTTGATAACTACATTAATTATCTCTTCCATCATTACTGACATATATTACATAAATTAAATCTGAAGTCTGATATATTTTTAGACCACATGTTTCCTATTTGGTTCTTACATGACTGACAAACACGATAAGTAGCTCCAAATGGGTTGGACAACATCAGTGAGATATCTTATTAAACCGAGTGCAGTTCAAAGCAGCCCAATCCATACATGATTTGCCAAGATATACAAGCAGAGTTTAACTTGGGCCCAGCCTACCTATTTCTCACCAATATTAATGAGGCAATGATATGAAATGTTCAAGAAACTTTTGTTCACCAAACTTCTATGAATTGCTGATTCTGCATTTTTTTGGGCAAACTAAGTTGTATAAAAGTAGGGATGACTTGGGTTGGTGATCCAACATAGACCAGTGTTAAGACTTAAAAGTATAAAAGAGCTTGGACGATGAACATACTTTGTTAATTATTATTTGTCAATATCAACAATGAAATGGACCAGTGATGCAAAACGGAGCAATTACATAAGTGCTTCCATGTAATATCAAGTTATCTCTAATTTTTCCACCAGAAAGACCATCCTAAGTCGCCTCTTATAAAAATTGAAAACTAAAGCTCTGACACAACAATTCAAGCATAGAAACAGACCAGGGCTGGAGCCATAGTGGTCGTTATGGGTTCAACAGAATTATGTACGAATAATATATTCAAAACCCTGTAAGCAAAACAAAAAAATGTGTCATAACCAATAAACTAAAAATCGTGACTCCTCATCCACAACAAATTAATCCAAGTGCAGACTGTTTACAACATTACAGTTAGCTAAATTCAAAATAGGGAAAAGGGTTAAAAATACCCCTCTACTTTGGGAAAAGGGCTAAAAATATCATCCGTTATGAATTTGGGTAAAAAATACCCTTCCCGACATTAAAGTTCTCAAATATACTCCTATCTTAACGGAAATTCACAAATCCTCCAAAATAACCCGATTTCAACTTTTAAATCCGCTCCATTATTAGTTAAATGTTTAACCACTTGCTTTGTGAGTTCATTTACTCCCTTTATACTTTTGAAGGATGTGGGTAGGGAATGTGAAATTACAATGCTATTGTGACGAGTTTGAAGGTTATTAGTTATTACCCGTCACACTCAAGAATTTAAGCAGGGATTCTGTTGATTCTTATTTTCAATTACTTTGAGATTGACTTCGTTCAAGGGTGACAAAGGGAAGGACTTTTCCTGTCGATCACATATATATATTCCCTGCAAAACCGATAAATTGGCACTGGCATGTACTTTAAGTTGTTTCTCTCACTTTAAGCAGGAACCCTCACTTTTCTCTCTCTAATGTTGATAAGTGGAAAACTTTGACAGAATTGTGGGTGGGTGGGGGTTGTTAAGTTGATTGTATGGGTTATTATGTAGTTGGATCGATTTAAATAGTGGAGCGAGTTTAGAAATTAAAATCGGATTATTTTGGGGGTGAGATTTGTTGGATATTGTAAAGCAGTACGGGAAGTAAATAAATATTACAAGTGTTCGAAAGGATAAACAAATAGGCCAATGTTCAGAACTGCCGCAAGCTTGTTGAGTCTTGAATCTTGATAACCTGAAATCAAGAAACACTAAATCTGGATAGTTACAACTGTGTGTTGAGTCGAGTGATGGCGTCCTGTCCTTAAGACAAGATTGCCCCGTATATATGCTTTTACGTTAACGGGCAATAGTCTCCCAAGATAAAACAACACTTTAAACAACACTACAAAGCAAATAGGTTGAGTCTGACGAAGAAAACAAACACGAAACGACTTGCTGAAGATATGGAAAAGGAAGGAAGAATATCTGTTTTGACACTGTTTCTGCGGACAGAATCTATGTTGTTTCTCTTCTGTTTTTGTCTCTGTGTATATAGTGTGTCTCGTTTTTCTGTTGTATATATCTGTGTCTTTGTGTTCTATTTTTCGTGTTGCACAGTTGAGCCAAAAGGCTCAATATATAGCAATATAGCATGAGGGAGGCTGCTCAACTGCCCAAGACATGACTGTTAATGACCATTAGTGAAGGCTGTTAATGGTAGGTTTATGGCCATTAGGGAGGATTGTTAATGGCAGATTTATGGCCAATAAAGGAGGGTTGTTTATGGAGGAGTTAACAGCCAAATAATGGCTGGTTAATGCTCCAAAAAATCAGTCCAAACGGTAGGCAGAAACTTTCTGCCTTCCGTTGTTGCCAAATTCACCTTTTCAGAAACTTCAGGGACCAAACTGTAAATATTTCAGCAATTTGGGGTCCAAATAGATAATATCAGAAAGTCCCACAACCCACGACCCGACCCTGACCCCGAGCCCGGACCGGACGGGACGAGCGGGCGGCGCGCGTGTGGGCTTAGCCTTGAACCCAAGTACATCTAGGTCCTCCCTCCTTTAAACACACGGGTTACCCCTTGGGGTCCCAAACCCTTAGCCAATTAAGAGACTTATAAAGAGAGCAATTCTTCCTTTTCCCACTGATGTGGTAGATTTGTCCCACACCATATTTTCATGCCTCAAATACCTTACTTCGTGGATCAATATCTCTTTCATTTCTCAATGAAATTTGATGATTCTTGGCCTTACGGTCATCTACTCACTTATTAGATTATGCATGTGTGAAGAGACAAAGCCTCCAACATGCGGAACACTAGTGTTTAATTAATTAAATATGGGTGGACGCACCTCTCCACCAAAGGCAAATTTCCAACAAGATTTGACGCCACAAAAAAATGTGTCACGAACGCATGTGCAAAGACAACAATACCCTTTTCCTTAGTTTTGTTTTTACATCCCCACTGCGTGTGGGAGAGTCTACTTAGTTTTGTATTTGCATCCCCACTTCGGTTGGTGCGAATGAGAGAGTCAACACTAACTTTTTTTTTTATAAACCTTTTAGTTTTCCCAAAAATCTTTTATTGAGCGATGCAACCCCCCCCCCCCCCGGTTTAATTTTTTGAGAGGGAAACCAAAATGAATAAAATTACTTAATGGAGGGAAAATTCAGTATATATAAATAACATTAAGACAAATACTCTCATACACTAAACAAAAATGGTCGGGAATAGTCGATCGTTTGAAGTGTGTATGACGAATTCTTACATCAACCACGATGATTTGATATGTTAATATGGTTTAAATCATCTTTATTAAACATTACTCTATTAATAACACCTTAATGTTTTGCAGTATCTGCCCAAAAAGATCTATAAACATCTTCCACCAACATCGACCACTACAATGCTCTGTAGTTGTGGATGGCATGCAGCTTTGGCTATTGGTCGTAATAAAAAAAGAAGACTCAGGGGAGGCTGAAAAGAATTCGTCATGAACAACGTTATCAGGAGCGGGTTTGTCCTTAAATTTAAGATGTGCTTGTGTTGTGTTATGTTATGTTATTAGTATTATCTGCTAATGTTATAATTTTAAAAAATTGTATTGTCTTTCTTTGTGCTTAACCAAAGCCCCAATCACTCTTCTTGGATGTAGTTTTAATTTAATTATTTTACCACTTGAAGGTTATGTTATTAGTACTATCTTCTAATGTTAGAATTTTAAACATTTGTGTTAATAATAGTAACAACTATATGTGAAAAAGTCCCACATCGATGCAACAACACAAATATTGAGTGTTTATATTGGCAAACCTTCACGTGGTATATCACGTGATGGGGCTTTGTATAATTTCAAGGCTAGTCAAATTGCAGGGTGCGTGTACCATCGGCGCCCAACCACTGTTGTCTTGTCAGAGGAACTCAAACTAGCCTTGGGTACTTATCCAGTGCCTCCATCACTACTTTTTATGAGTTCAACAGTGTTTTGACACCTTAGACTAGGTTGCAAGTCTATTTAACCCCCTTCACTTCTTCATCTTTTTCATGTATATTCCTCCTCCCTGTGTAAAATTTCGCATCCAATCCTCTGGTAAAATAGTGTCAAGCGAGTTTTGAAACAGTAATGACATAGATGGTTACTCAGATATCTTGCCCGAATTTGTTAGCTTTTCCAACAAATAAGGTTGATCGAAGTAGGCACCTTCTTTGTGAAGCCACAAGAACTCCAGATCCAAAAGTTTCTAGATTTGTCGTTGTTGTGGCTTTATATAGAATATGCCTACTACAGTCGACTTTGTTCGTTGGAAAGGGCAAATAAATTCGGTCAAAGTATCTAGGTAACCATCGCTAGACATTGCTATTTTCCGTTTCATATCTGAACTCATATAGTACCCTGCGATCTTCATCACTGCTTGCAACACAATTTCTTTTTTCAATCGTTACTCCTTTTCTTTTTCTCTCTACTTGTACATGCAAACATTCACCTAAGAAAGAAACTAGCGAGATTATGTATTTTGTTGTTCCATGAATTGATTTAGCATAAATGACTCTTTCATTTCACAACATCACTGGAGGGTGCATCACAATATATAGGTGATGGCTATGCTCAGAATCATGTATTTGACGATTTCAATTTGTGTGAACATTTTTAGTTGTTTTATTTCCTTCTTAATTTTCCAAGAATTGTTATAATATATGCCATCTATTTTGTTAAATGAAGCATTCTGTTTTTTTCCACGAGTAATGGTTATGCTGGAGGATGCATCACAATATATAGGATGATGTTTAGGCTCAGAATCATGCATCAAAATTATTTCAATTTGTGTGAAACTATCTAGTTGTTTATTTCCTTCTAAACTTTCCTAGAATTGTTGCCCTGTAATTATTCTCTATTATCTTAAATGAAGCGTTATGTTTGGTTTATGAGAAATGGTTATAATGGAGGATGCATCACAGTATATAGGATGATAGCAACTTATTATTAGTACAAAATAATTAATCTATCAATGGGAACCTGTGATTTTTTTTATTAGTCTTTGGCCACTCCTTAATACTAGCGTTTTATCTAACAAAATTGCACATATTATCTAACCAGTTAACGTTATCTATCTGAATTGCACATATTATCTAACCAGTTAACGTTAAAAGAGTATTCGAAGGTGACAAATTTATAAGCTTACTGGAAAGTAGAAATGGTAGTCGAGACGTTAACATATTTTACATTGAAAGATTAATTTTTTCACAAGTTACAACAAGCACTCTAATTTCAACATCTACTGTGAGTACTATGAAAGTTCAGTCTAGTAAGGTGAATATTTTAGCTTCCTGATTTTAACATCCACTATACATCGTTCATAAGTAATGTGAAGATCTCTATAGCCTAGAACATTTTTTAAAAGTTTTTGATACCAGTGAGATGCTCCTGTAGATCTACAATGCACTTTTGATGGTATTTTAGCTAGATTCGCTTCTCCAATCATTGTTCGTAGATCACCCCCGACATTCTATCATAGTGATTCTACCATCTGTTGAAGTCCGTATGATGCGCAACACTCTCCTTCCATCAACTAACCTATTCAACATTAGCATGGCTATGCCAAAGTTGTATTTTGCCTGGACAACGTTAGCAAGAGCAGCTTGTCCAAGAAGGAGTAAACCCTTTTGATACTCTTGGAAAAAAATTCTGTGTGTCCCAACTAGAAGTGTTGCATAGTCAACTCCTGCTCTACTCAACCTATCTAGAAAAGCAATTCCCTCATCATTTATATATGGCAACATATACAATTTGTATTCAAATTGCATCAAGTGTTGAAAGTCCCTCGAAAACACGATCTCCCAGAATACCTTGCGCATGTAATAACATACAATACATGCCGAACAAGATCATAATCAAATATAACACTTGAAAATACTAAATTTACAGCGCCACAACCGACTTACACTGAAGCAATATTTGACAGACAGCTCGGTGATCTATCTTGAAAAATAACTTTTCAAATGATAATTTGTATGATCTCGGACGGTAGATTCGCAAGAGACAAAGGAGTCAGTAATTGCGTAGATAGTTCCATCCTTACTAAGAAATTCTACAGAGATCAAATTGGAATAGGGATATGCCAGCACGTTCAATTGGAAACTCAAATATTTGTAATGTAGTACCACCAACACAGACATCTGGGCATGTGTTAGTTTCCAATTTTGATGCGTGAACAATTTTTCAGTAAAGTGAAACATTTAACAGTGTATTACACGAGTCTAATGCATGTGAATAGCATAAAGTGCATAAGATAATTTACTTAAGGCGCCGTGGCGCCTGCTAGGCTGCGCCGCGGCGCCGACCCGACAGTGGGCCCAGTTAGACTGGCTCACTGCACCTCGGTTTTTGGGCTAGGCTTGGAGCCCAACCCTAATCTGATTTGTTGCCCTAATTTCAACTATAAATACAACACTCCCCATTGTTAATTAACACACCAATTCTATAAACTTTCTAGACTTAGAGTCTAGGACGAAACTCTCTCAAACTTCTGCCAAGATTTTCTGGCTTTCTTGACAGAAGAATACACCGTAGCATAGTGCTTGCAGTCGAAAGTATAGTCGCGTGTACTCCCTAAGTAAAGACTGCAGATAATATAACTTGTAAGTGTTTTAGTTTTATGTTACAGGTTTTGATTGTCATATTACCATACCAGAAGAAATTGTTGGATAAGTAGAACAAAATTTTAAACTTTCGATGTGCCTACTTATGTGTTTTGAACCCAACAATTTATCTTTTTTCAGAGATGTTCTGTTCTCTGTTGTCGAACCACCTATTATAGATACGGAAAGCTGATAGGAAAACCCTACACATCTAATAGAGGGTACTCCAAAGTAACAAATTAACACTTTTTTGTTCTTTCTTTCTCATTATCTGATTTTGCTATATAGAGATTAGAGAAGATAAGCACCGCATTAACCATAAAAGATTAGTAAACAAAAAGAATTAAAGAATAATGAAATAGTAATCGTTCGAGGTTTACATTTATCATTATTGTTACAAATTTCCCTTCCAAGGAGGCTCTTCTCCATAAATACTCCTGACTACTCGCAAGACATATTCCAATAACGGAATAACTCATCATCACTTTCTATACACAGTTTTATAAAGGAGAAAATAATCACTTATCATAATGAAATAGGAAAGAGAGTGTCGAGTATAACTTTTGAGTTTGGAATAAAAAATGATACTCCCTTTCATTTCAAAATATTTGTCTTACTTTCCTTTTTAGTCTGTTTCAAAATAAATATCTCTTTCATTTTTTGACAACTCTCGGGCGGATTCCTCCTTTTGCTCCTCAGCCTATGGAGTATTAGCAATTGTTTTCAGCTGTTATTCCCCTCCCAAAGGCAGGTTCTTACACGTTACTCACCCGTCTGCCACTGGAAATACGATTTTCTGCGTTTTTGAATTTTTAGAATCTATGGATAAAATAAATATGAAAAAAATCAATATGAATATTACAAAGACAATAAAAAAAAAATTCCCACCTCAAAGTGAAATATACTATTTAGTTCTTTCTTTCATTTAATGCCTATTGGTGTTCCATCTTTTTGTTACTTCAAACGATTGTAAAATTCAAACATTATTTTTTTTGCCATAAATAAAGTCGAGCCCGCCATTCAAATTGATATCCCAAAGAAGGGACGAGCGCCTACATAACCTAGCCAAATCCGTAAATTTCAACTTTCCACATGAAATATTGGAGACCACAAGATTAAATGACATTTTGATACATTCTACCTATCTTTAGTTAATAACCACATGATTCAAAAGTCTTCTTTACTCTCTTAAACTCCGTCCCAAGTCAAAATTGACAAACATTTTGAAATGGAAAGAGTATTGATTCACTTTAATTTTTATATCGAGTGTACTTTCACGCCCCGTTCCATCAATGCTACTTTCCTTGCTTTGATTCCTAATATTTTGATTTAGGACTACCTCTATTTAAATCAGAAAAAAAAAATGGCTCATCTTCTGGATAGAGGAAAAAAATAAAGTGGTAGGAGATGAAATCATTGTTATCCGGGCACTGGGTTGACAAATTATCCTTTTCCATTTCAGGAAAAGTTGTTTATATAAATGAATAAAAAGAAAAAAAGTGCGCGATCCACACGTTCGTTGTGCCTGTCCGGGTTACCTATTGTGATCGCGACTATGAACCTCACGATTGCAGAAGTCAACTACCCCAATCAACTGCTTGTTTTTTCGATTTAGAGTTGAAAAATTACTAGTATATTCAAAACCTTACGTCAAGGTTATCCTTCATCGTTAGATACTCCCTCCGTTCACTTAAACTTGTAATGTTTCGCTTTTCGAGAGTCAATTTGACTAATTTTTAAAAGTAAGTTGAATTGAATTAATTTAATATTTTAAAATTTAGATATTCGAAAACTATATGAAAAATAGTATAAATTGCAATTCTTATCATATTAATATAATGAAAAATATATTCTAAAATATTAATCAAAATATATATAGTTTGACTCTCGATAAGCGAAATGTAACAAATAAAAGTGAACAAAGGGAGTATAATATTTTCACTTTTTAGTATCTTTTAAATAACATGTCAAAAGTTAATGTTTCAATAAGTATATTTACCACTTGCGAAGATATAAACTTTAAATTTTGATGCTTGGGACCCAAGTTATTTTACCCTAGCTAAAGTTCCCAAAGTAATCTCACCCACAAATCATGGAAGTACAAAAACAACATTGTTGTATTTCTGTGCCGTATGTAAGGATTACCCCTACTTCACTTATAACCCCTAATTCCCAATTATTTTCCCCGTTCCATCATCATGGTGCAGGCGTAAATTCAAGTTAAATTGAGGGGCAATTACGGAACAAAGACTTTTATATATAGGCACAAAATTGTTCACCTTTGTGTGTTTTAGTCGAAAAAGAACACAGAAGTTTCCGTTATCCCCTTCTCTTCCACTCACACCTTTGGTTTTCTCTTTCCATATCTATCCCATTCAATTTTAGGGTTTTTGATCCGATTTTACTGCAACAATGGTTTCCGATTCAATCCCTAATGGTTCGATCCCTATTGCTTCCTCTAACCCCAAAGGGAAAAAACGGGTAATTTAAGTTTATACATATATTCATTTGCGTTTCTATTACTCCCTCCCTTTCATTTCAATTTATATGATGTAGTTTGACTGGTCACACAGTTTAACAAATAATTGAAGACTTTTGAATCTTATGGTCTAAAATAAGTCAAAGATATTTGTGTGCTGGTAGATAATTTCATTAAGTTTAAACTTAAAAAGCGTGTTATATAAATTGGGACACAGGGATTAGTTTTTTTCTCTTAAATTGTATTGATAGTTTCAATTATGATTGAGTTGTATGTCTGTGATTTGTTATATGAATTCAGGCTAACCGGTGGTCGGCTAAGTTGAAGCAGTGCAAGCTTGATGCTCGACGCGAACAGTGGCTTTCACAAGGTTGCATATATCTCTCTCTTTCTTAATCACATATTCCATGATTTTGAATTTGTAATCCGCCCTTTTGGTTAAAAAATTCCCTTTTCAATTTTGTATTTTGTTTAATTTTAAGATTGATACGTCTTTGAGTATGTGTGATTATTGAATTAAATTTAGGCATAATACATAAACATGCCCTCGAA
Source organism: Anisodus acutangulus (assembly GCA_029783415.1). Classification (NCBI taxonomy): domain Eukaryota; kingdom Viridiplantae; phylum Streptophyta; class Magnoliopsida; order Solanales; family Solanaceae; genus Anisodus; species Anisodus acutangulus. Next base: position 11,003,246 of record CM056497.1, on the reverse strand, counting down.
CTTGGGCTCAGCTAGCAATTATGCATTCCAACTTGAGTGCACACCTCAATTTATATAAAGTTGAACACGTAACACAAATGCCGATGTGGCATTGACATGACACATAAATTTGGAAGTTTCTAGATGTTCATTTTGTAACTTTGTGTTCAACTGACAAAGTGGAGACAAGTTGATGTGCCTATTTGTGCACACCCAAAGTTGGAGGGCATACTTGTCAGCTGAGGCTAAGTTTGAGGGCTTGTTTATGTATTATGCCTTAAATTTATTATGTCTGTATTTCAAATTGTCTATATTTCCCCCGTCCCCAATACTTGTCAGCTGAGGCTAAGTTTGAGGGCTTGTTTATGTATTATGCCTTAAATTTATTATGTCTGTATTTCAAATTGTCTATATTTCCCCCGTCCCCACTTGTGGGATTACACTGGGTATGTTGTTGTATATTTCTTAAATCTTGGCGATTGGGGTTTTGTATAGTGAAGAACAAAGGCTTGAAGGAGGAACCAAACACTGGAGGAACTCATGGTCCAGCAAAGAATGTTGCAAATGAGAGGGAACAGTTGATTGAGAAGTTGCAGATAAAGCCAAGAGGTGAAGAGGACAATGAAAAATCTTTAAACCACTATAGTGATTTTGATTCACCTACAAGCCACACTAGTAGTGTTTTGGGAGGAAATGATTCTGGGACTAATTTCACTGGAAGCAGTAGCAGCACTAGTAGTACCAGTAGTAGCATTGGTGAATGTTGTTCTGGGAGTATGAGTGAGGAAGATGACGATGACTGCTTGGATGATTGGGAGACTGTTGCTGATGCTCTGGCTACCACTGAGAAAAAACAGGAGCAGCAAAATTCCAGCTTGGATTTACATTTTGAGAGGGATGAGAATGTGGCACATAAGAGTCCTAGGCAAGAGGTTTCTGACAGAGGATCGGCACCTAGACCTCCACTCAGTTGCCGAGCTTGGAGGCTTGATGACACATTCCGTCCACCGGGTCTGCCAAATTTGTCGAAGCAGTATAGTTTCCCAATGAATTCCGAGCGGCATTGTAGGGGAGGAGGATCTGTATGGGGATGTAAGAGTTTATCCACGCCCACATCATGTCCTATATGTTGTGAAGATTTGGATTATACGGACACGAGTTTTCTCCCTTGTTCGTGCGGGTTCAGGCTTTGCCTCTTTTGTCACAAGAGGATTCTTGAGGAGGATGGGCGTTGTCCGGGGTGCAGGAAGCAGTATAAGCAGGACGCAGTTGAGCGAGAGGCAACCACTGATGGAGGCAGCCTGACGATTCGATTGGCTCGTTCCTGTAGCATGATATCAAGGTCCTAGGAAGATTCTGTTTCCATGAATGTGTATGTTGTGAGTCCTTTTCTGTCTCTGCATGACATGTGAGTGTTCTAGTTCTTAGCAGACTTTGAGTCAAGATTATCCATAGCTATAGATATTGATATAGGAACGTAATTTTGAAAGCACAGGGAAATGTTCTGGTTTCTTTACGTTTTTTGCATTATAGTTGTGGTGCTTGTGCTGATGTAGAACACTCATTATGTGAAGGTGGTTTTGAAGTTAAATACATCGAGCTTGTTATTTTATCACCCTCCTATCTGATTATTATTAATATGAATAGATAATTAAAAAGCAATTTGAAATTACCAAGGTTCTTAAGAGATGCTTAAACTTTTGGCAAATAAAGAATGAGAAAGCATTCTGCTACTAGTATTTCAAACCTTCCCTGTGCTCTAGAGTCAGTCGACTATACCTTTTAAGAATTGCTTTAACTTTTGAGAATTACATATATATAATTGTTTACCATCAATTAAATAACAATGGTGGATGAATGAATTTACCATTGCAAAAAGGATATAAGTCATTCTTAGCAAAAATCCAATGTGTCGCATTTATTATTAATCAAGAAAAAAATAATAAATAAAATGGGAGAAATATTAAGAGAGGTTATAGGATTCTTTGCGGTTATATGTCAAGGCAATTATCCACTAAAAGGACAATCTTGTACTAAGGATTCTCAGGAGAGAGCTATTTTCATTTTTTTGTTCTTTTCCTTTCGATTTTGCTCTTTATTTCGAAACTTGCTTTCTCTAAGAGTGTCGGTGATGCATTGTACAAGTGTAAGTAGAATGTTCTTGGCTTGACGGAAATATTGCATATCCTTCTCCTTAGATGTATCTGAGCAACATAGTTAATTTTTTGGGCAATGGTGCAATCCTGGATTGATGTGAAACTTTCTGGAGTCAGAGAGAGATAATTAGGCCTTCAGATGTGTAAAAGCTTTGGAGAATGTGTGATAAACAGGGGTGTAGACGTTTCTTTGTGAAGGAGAAAGTCCCGAAGGCGAAACCCCCCTACCTGTACCAGAGGCCCCTTGGTCAGGTGGGATGTAAATCGAGGGATATGCATGAGTGGCGACTCGCAAGTGGAGAGGACCAACGGACACGACCAAAGAACAACCCTTGCAATATTTCAGCAAAGACTGTCACCACACGGATTCGAACCCGCGATGTCGGAGTGGTTGTACCCTAATCACCTTGCCACTTACCAACTCGCATGTACCCCGGGGGGCGGGGTGTAGACGTTTCTGTCCCCAGTGTCCACTAGTATATCTTTGGTTCATATACTGTATACAACTGATTTAAGACTGTCAGTATTTGTAGATTGCTGCTTATTTTTATCTGTCTATGAACATTGAATCAAGTTTAAAAGCCCTTCAATGTAATTAACCACATAACAAGCAACATATCTTATCTTTCTTATTAGGGAGAAGGTGCAAATATACCCTTCAACTTTGCGATTTAGAGTAGATATACCCTCTGTTATAAAAGTGGTGGATATATACCCCTGCCGTTACAAAATGGTGCAAATATACCCTTTTTGCTAACGGAACTTTTTTTTAAAAATTATTTTTGAAATTAAAAAAATGCCACGTGACTTTAAAAAAAGTCTACCCATTTTTTTGAGTAAACATATTTCTCCAAAGCCACATGGTAATTTTTTTCCTGGCGGGTCGGGTCTGGTTCGTTTTAAAAAATGGGTAGACTTATTTTTTTAAGCCACAGAGATATTTTTTTAAATAAATCAGATCCGATCTACCAAGAAAAAAATTACCATGTGACTTTAGAAAATTGTTTGCCAAAAAAAATAGGTCGACTTTTTTTAAAGTGACGAGACACTTTTTTTAATTAAAAAATAAGCGAAACGATCTTTTAGAAAATTTTCGTCAGCGAAAAGGGTATATTTTTGCACCATTTGTGTAACGACGGGTATATTTGCACCATTTTGTAACGACATGGTATATATCCACCACTTTCATAACAGGGGTGTACCAGTTGATCACTGGGACAAAAAAATTCTATGATGCTAGTATGAAGCTATTAGTAATCATCAGAATGGTGTTCAACATCGTCTAATGAGATGTTTGAAATGCTTGGCATCTATAGATGTGCCAAAAAACTAAAACCACCTTTTCTACTGCTATAAAGGAACAGGAGAACGTTTGAAGTAGCAGAAAACTCCTAGTACAAATTATAGGAATGTTGTGTGTATTTTGGAGATACAGGGTGAAAGGTTAACGCTACTTTAAACATCTTCCCTAGGATTTTGAAATACTTAATGCTCGATGGAAGCTTGTAAGGTATATTTTGAGTGTGTAGTTATTGTGTCCATTGGCAGCACGTCTCTAAGCTGGAGGAACATTCTCAAAGGTAGTTGGAAGTATGAGTTATATCTAGAGTTGCATGAAATATTCTGTCCTTTAAGCAGGAGGATCTTCATTCTGGTATTAACAGTGTATTCTACTCCTAGAAGATAGTCTAACCTCCCTTGCCACTTTCCTTTATCCATGTGCTAGACGAAAAATTATGAAAGAAATGTATGTTTGATCTTATCCTCATTTAGGACTATTTTTTCTAGTTATTTTTTCTCATTCATGAGAGGAAATTGGAGATGTAACAACTACTACCTATTTAGCTTAGAATAGTGTTTTTTCTTACAAGGAGAACGACAGGATTATCAATAATGGATCTCATCAACCAATCTACTGTATCTTAATACCAAAATAATTGGGTCGGTTATATGAATCATTTATATCCATTCCTCTGTCGGGCTTATTTCATTTCATACTAAAAAAATTTGTTTCTAAAGACAAACTAGAGGTTGTCTAATCTTACACCTAACCTTTTTTTTATATCAAGACAGTTATCCTTAAACATACAGCTTATGACAAGTCTCCACGAGCACCAGATTTAATATTTTGCTTATAAGTGGCATTTGCTTTCTTTTTGTTCTGCTATTAATTAAGTTCGCATAGTTATAACTTATAAGAGATTGGAGATACCTTGAGTCTTCCCTTTGAGTAATTTTCATTCTACCTTATTTCCTTTTATTATATTCATTTCTGATGCATGTGGAGGTTTACAGGGGATCAGTCATACCATGTTAGATTATTTTTCTCATTTTACCCTTTGACGTGATCATTCATCTTAACATTCACATTTTTTCCTTTAGTCATTTGCTGGATGTGTTGTTGTTTACTGATTTACACCCATAGTTGGTCTCATGACTGTTCAGCTTGTCATGCACTTTGTATTGTATCTTCTTATTGCACCTTTTTCACACTCCTCCATTTTAGCCAATTCTATATTAGTTCAATGTATTACATCTTTATTTGTCATGCCATTCTATGCAAAATTGGGTCTAGACATCTGAATGGTGTATCTCATAGTTCTGAAGATTCCTTAGGTTGTAACAGATCCAAGGAATTGCTAATCTAACCCGAAAGAATAAATTGCCAGTTGATTTATTAATATTAGTTTTGGACTTGCTATCAGAAGCTTTTTATGTATATATTTTAGGGGGAAAATCACTATTGAAATCATTTTCTCTTTCATTCTTGGTTGATAGTACTTTGCAGTGTGGAGAATCTGAACATCGTAGAAGTTATTGTGATTAAAAAGGTCATCCTTGGATCTGCTCTATAGGAAAAATGTGTTTCTTTTCTGAATCTGTACTCTTTCCTCTACGTCCTTTATCACATATCTGGTTGCGTTATAAGTTGTTAAGTGCCTCACCATGTGGATATTCCTTGAGAACTGTCTATTTAGTTCCTATGTAGTTCTGCCGTTTCAGACTTGTGAAGCTATACTTGTAAATAATGGAAAATATTTTATGGATTCCGATTGCTACTTCTATCCTTCTGCCCTAAATTGATGTCATCCATACTTAAAATTTTCAATCAAAGATTAAAGAGAGGTGCAGAGTACCTAGTATTCAAGGTTTTTAATTGTAGAAATAAGATTCATTTTCTTTGAAGATTTTATGGAAGTGATTATCTTTTGTTTTATCTAGGTATTGCATAGTTCCTTAGTGCACCGGGAGCTTAGTGCACCGGGCTGCCCTTTATTGCACAGTTCCTTACTATTCAGTGTGTTTTATTATCTGTTGCTTCATCTGGTTTGTATCTTGATATTTTTCTGTACTATTCCCCTTACAATCTTGCACTGATGACGTTTCTTTTGAGCCGAGGGTCTACCGGAAATAACCTCCCTACCCCACAACTTGTGGGAATATATTGGGTATGTTGTTGCTTTATTTTATGGAAGTGATTGGTTAGTACAATAAAAAGTTTAACATAGAAAAAGACTACTATTTTGGAGGAAAGCAATGATTTATTTGGGGTGGATGGTGTAAAAGCATTCTTTCTGCCCTTTCACTTCAAGAGATCCAAAAGTCAGCCGGGCTATTTGTCCCCCACCCCCTACCCCCAAAAAATTGTTAGCTAAACTTTTTTTGTGGTTAACTTAATCGACGGTAATTCCTTCATAATAAGGGGTAGGTGAGTTTATTTTAGTTTCCTCTTCTCATCACATGTTTTTATGTTTTTTCACTTGTATCTCTCCTCTTCAGAGAAGAAAAATTTCCTGGTCCAACAGTATAGAGAAAGGTCTTCTATTGAGTTGTGAAGTGTTCAACGACTGCAACTTGCAGACTCATTATGGGAAACAACAATTTTTTGTCTTAAATCCATTCTTGTGCAGCACGGAACACTGTATCTTTTTAAATCCCTCCCACTTCTTTGAACCTAATCTTTTTTTTCCCCCATCTTATTTGAACTTAATCAACCGGCATAATTTAAGAGACATCTTGTCATTTTGGTGTTTCTTGTTGAGCTCAGAAGCTGGAAGAAGCAGTCATTAGTTGAGTAGCCCCTACCTTTATGGGTCAAGGTCTGGTGAATTTGATCTTTATGAATTACACACTTTGTATTCCTGATTTTACTCTGAGAGTGTGGAGTTGATTCTGGTATCATATTATCAACTGTATTCCTGATTTCACCGTGAGTATGAGGTTAATAATGTTCATCATATTACTGACTTTATTCTTGAAACAGTATGCTTTCAGGGTTGTTTCGTTCACAGGCTAGTTATCCAAATATTCTAACACAGGAATGTTTTGTGATGAATAATACAAGAAATGCTATGAAGAGATAGCAGTACCAAAATCAAGAATTAACTTATCATTGTATTGCTAATACATGTATTTGTGTTCTCGCAACGTGTGATGTCAAAGCATCTAGAATATGTATTTCCAACATGTATTAATTCTAGGGGTGATGTAATCTCGAAGAATCTAGAAAATTTTGCTCGAAGCGTTTCAGTTACTGTCTACTAACTGTATGTTGCTGGGTTCTTATGCTAGTTTATCTTCATTTCTAGAGCAGCTACAGCAGTATTTGAGTTGTTTTTACGTTCCATAGAGAGATTATTATTGCAACAGTTAGATGTCTCTACTTTTGCCCTTGCTATTTGAAGGATGACATGCTTTCCATGGTTTTTGACTTCTGGTTTGTTCAGGAATATGCAAATATGTCTGCTGCTGTGTAAAGCTTTAAAGGACGGTTCTTTATCCTTGATTTTTTTATGCAATGGCCGCATATGCAGAAACCTTTTATGCTACAAGCTCTGTGTAGGAAATATTTGATGGCATAGAGTGTACGAATGGGTTGATTAACAATTCACAGATGAAAAAAGACAAAAAAAAAATTACCTTGTGATAGTAACCTGTGTATGCTCTTTATGGAAAAAATATTTTTACCTTGTTTAATTTATATTAAAGTTCCTAATTTTCAGATGTTAATCTCGTGAGACTAACAATTTATAACCATTTCTGGGCGTCATTCTCATGATATATTTACAAAATGTATAATCATTTTGGGATATTTAGAGGTCTCATCAGAGGCAAGTGCAGAATTCCAATAAAATATTAATCTACGATAAACAAAAAGTGATGTAAATTGAAATGGATGGAAGGAAGTCTGATTTTCCTTCTTTAAAATGGCATGTATTTTGAAAAATAGGCCAAACTCCATTCTTGAAATTTTTAAAAAATTTGATCTTTATCCAACCTAAAAATTGACAAAAACATATCTAATGATGTTTGGTTGAAAAAAATCAGAAAAATTGCAAAAGAATTTTGAAAAAACTTTTCTAACACCTTTTTAAACATACTAGGAGCGTTCTTCAGCCACTCAATGTTGCGAAATACGAAATGGGGTAGCTAAAGCAAGTCCATTCTCCGCGCCACTACCTACGAGTGTGCTCATGTATCGAACATGCTTAACTTTGATGTTGTACCTCGTATTTCCAGTTTTTTATGTTTTCTTCGTTTTTCCAGATTTTGCTGGAGAACCCCTAGTGCCTGGGAACATTGCACTTAATTCCTCAAGTTGTGTAAAGTCCTGGAAAAAAAAAACATAACAGACCACTCCCTCACTCCACTCCCTCACGTTCCTAAAATTCTGCAACACAACACACACATACACCTATAATAATACACCTCTTCCCCTTAAAAACCTCACCAATATTCCCCCATCCCCTAGTTTTAGGCACACATGACACACAACACAAACATATGTCCATGCACTGCACACTTTGAAAAGGGAAGGAACTGAACTTAGAGAACACAAGAAATACACAGAGGAAAAAAAATTAATGAGCAATTAAGGAGTCCCAAAAAAGTTTGGTTGAAGGATAAGTTGAAGTTGAGGTTTTGTTCGCAATTACGAAGCAGCAAAGGTGAGTTTTCTCACTCAAAGTTCTTAGTAAAATCCTTTATTTTTAAGTTACAATACATGTTAGAATATAATCCGGTTATTGAAAGAATGAGCATGAAATTTATGATTGTTTAATAACTAGTTTGGATTGTGCAAATTGTAATCTGTTATACTGGGCTATACTTGTTAGAACTGGATGAAATTTTACAGAGTTGTACATCTTTATGTTACGGTCAGTTTGAGACTTTACGGGGATTAAACCGACATACGGTCTAAGAGTTATCGCTGTTTAAAGTTTCTGCTTTGGATCAATCGAAATCCGGAATGGCAGAATATATAATCGTAAGAACTGTACAAATCGGTAAAGAATCTGAAAGTTTGTGCTGAATAAAAGTTCTGTATTTCTCTGTTATTGACAATTTGAGACCTTACTGAGATCGATCTGACATACGGGTTGAGAGTTATCGTTGTTTAAAGTTTCTGCCTCGGATCGACCGAAATCCGGAATGGCAGAACGTATAACGTAAAAACTGTACAAATGGGTAAAGAATCAGAAAGTTTATGCTGAATAATAGTTCTGTATTTCTCTGTTATTGACAGTTTGAGACCTTACTGAGATCGATCCGACATACGGGTTGAGAGTTATCGTTGTTTAAAGTTTCTGCCTCGGATCGACCGAAATCCGGAATGGCAGAACGTATAACGTAAAAACTGTACAAATGGGTAAAGAATCCGAAAATCTGTGCTGAATAAAAGTTCTAGATTTCTATGTTCTCGACAGTTTGAGACTTTACGGGGATTAATCCGACTTACGGATACAAAATTATGACTGTTTTAAGATTGTGTCCCTTTTTATAAAAGTCCGGCGAGACAGTTTTTATAGGGTTGTTTCTTTCATGAATTTGTACTAGTTTCACTAAGTATTTCAGAGGAAACTTGGGATAGTGATAGGTCCCCGCGTTACCTTCGACTCGACGTGAGAAATACCTTATTTAGAGTTACGGGTTGAGAGTTATAACCCTTACAAGTGGAAAGGGCGAAATATTGAAAGAAGGAAATATTATTCGAGTCTTTTGAACATATAACATATATATATATATACAATTATATATAAGTGCATTGGATCGGGTTGCACGGACCGCAACAAATATATATAAATGCATTGGATCGGGTTGCACGGACCGCAACAAATATATATAAATGCATTGGATCGGGTTGCACGTACCGCAACAAATATATAAATGCACTGGATCGGGTTGCACGTACCGCAACAATTATATAAATGCACTGGATCGGGTTGCACGTACCGCAACAAATATATAAATGCACTGGACCGGGTTGCACGTACCGCAACAAATGTATAATATGTTATATGGGAAAAAACAGGAGTACTGATTAAACTAAGTTGTTTTTTAAGACAAGTGGGGAGAAAATTTTGCTCGTGAATATTTATTGATTTATTTAATAAAAGGGTTGTAATATGTTTATTTCAACATGCTTATGATTTTCTTATAATATGATTGTAATTAAAAATATTGTGAGGTTACTTTGGACTGTAAGGTGAGATTCCCACTCAGCCCCGGATGGTGGCTGATTCTTTTATTTAACATATTTCAAGAAGGCGCGATAGAGGAAAAGCTCCGCAAGAGGGTTAGCGATCGTCCCGCAGCCTCATCGTACCACCAATCCATTATTTCGGATTTGGTGAAAGTTACTCTAGACTATGTTTGTTTAAAGAATTAAGTTTTATTATCTCGGGGAATGCCCCACATGATATTGTTCTTCGTAAACTTCAAATTGATTATTATATATATTATTTCCGCAAATACCTGTCTAATTTAGGAAGAAACTGAAGTAAATGGTTCGCCTGGAAAGGGATAGTTGTACAGGTGTCATCACGTCCTAAATAAAGACTTGAGAAAAGTCGGGGCGTGACAAGTTGAGAAGAATCATTTTAGAGAACATTGCTCTTAATTACCAGATCCTAATGCCTGAGCAACATGGTATACAGTGCCTCTACCTGCCTAAATTAAGATAGTTTATTCTCTTTCAGGGAAGGAGGGTGGAGGACCAGTATCTTCATATGACATTTCAAATATGAACAAAGTAAAGTTTTTTCTATAGTTTTTGACAATCTACTCTAAAAGTGAAGTTATAAGAGTAATGAAGTTTCATTAGAACTCATTCTCAGATTCACTACTTACTATTTCTGGTGTAAAGTATGCTCTCAAGTTATGAAACCTCACAGGAGTTCTGGGTGTTGGTGATCGTGGTGGTGATGACTCTACGCTTGTTGCATTCGTCTTCTGTACTTTCTTTGTGATATCAACACACACTTTATCAACCATGTCCAGAAAGTCTCTCACAATGGCAAACAACTGAAGTGGCTGTGTGGTTTTGTCCTTCGAAGATCCTGCTTGGTAATACTCTGTCGTTCTCTTCACAAGTTCCATGACTCTTGTTTGTTCTTCTCTGATCACCTTGAGTTCCTCTTCACATTCCTCTAGAAACCCTTTAGTCTCTTTTACAAATTGATCTCTTTCAGCATTTCCACAACACATTACGAGCTGGTTAGCATCATTTACTCGCATTGTAAGAGTGGAACATGTATTGATGAAACTGTCGTAGTCTATGGTAGCTGTTTTCTTTACATTAGAGAATTCGGAACTTAATCCTTGCAATACTGGTAAACCTAGCATTAGGTGCTCTGTATCTTTCACTACTTTTTCATCCTTGCTACTTTTATTGATAAGGCATCGTTTACCTTCAGAACGGATGACTTGTTCAACTACAAAATGAAGCAGGGTAGTTTTTCCATCGTTGCTTTTTACATATGATAGTTTTTGTAAGGAACTAAGGTTGAATCCCTGAGCATTTCCTCTAGCCGTTCCTGCATTCATCCGATTGCCTGCCTTAAGAATCGCTTCCAGAAGTCTTAAGAAAATTCTACTTGTTCTCAATTCCTTACAACTTAGCTCAATTATTTGCAGATTCTCCTTGAGGTTAAGAATTTCTGGATCATAGCTTGATCTGAAAAGCATCGCGTTGAAACGCTTAAAAGCAGAAGGAATAGCTTTAAGCATTTGGTAGAGAAAAGACTCGGCGTCAGCAAGTTTTCTTGGGTTACCATCAAACTGAAGGATTTTTAATGTTTCTTCTTCAGTTGGGCAGATCTTGGTTAGTTTTTCAAGAGTATCAACACTGAGTCCTTGACCCTCTAACAGGGCATCGAGGATTTCTTTGCGAGAGATCGAAAGAGATTTGAGCACAATTGCTGTGTTTTGTGACTTCCTAGGATCGAGAATAAAGTTCTGAGCTGGTCGAGCTAACTTAGAAGTGCTTGAGCTTGTGGTCGTGCTATTTTCTTCAGGCGCTTGCTTGGAACTGACATTGTATCCAAAGAGAACCTCCATTAGGTCATCTTCAAATCTGAAATGTGCATACAAATGCAATTTATAAGTTGAACTGCAAATAGGCATTAACTGCATAAAGTAATGCAATCGACATGCCAAGGTGGACTTACCGGAAAGATCCATTGTTGATTTCATCCCAGACCATAGAATGATCAGCATTAGCAATGACTTTATCCCAGTGCAGTGGCTTCAATTTGACTTGAATATCACTATTATCTTTCAACTTTTCTTGGTTTCGAGCTTCTGCTTTCTCTTGGCTGCTCCCTTTCCCTCTTGGTGCAATAGGTGGTTTTATCGATGAACTCAAACCGCCCCCCTTTGGTGGGGGTGGGGGTGGGGGTGAAGGTTTTACCTTTCCTGAATTAGGTGGTGTTGGTGCTTTGGTAATCCTCTTCATTGGAAGGGGAGGTGGAGGTGGTGGAGATGGTGGAGGTATTGGTGGCTGAGGCGGATTTTGACTTGAGGGAATTTCTGGCTGAGAGGGTATTTCTGTTGGAGGAGTTATTTCCTTCTGTGGAAATTGAGAAGATCTGCTTGCTACAGAGAGTGAGTTAATTGTTTGTTGTGATGCAGTAACTGTCTCTTTCTTCTCATAACTACCTGCATTGCTACAATTCTGCAGTAATGGTATTTCTTGGATATGATCGCTTGAGATTGGTTGCTCTCTTCCGCTATCCATTCTCTTCTCTTCCTCCTCATCATCCATATGATTCACCCAAATCTTAGAAAAACAACTTCCTAGTTGTCTACCTTCAAATCTTCTCAAATATATAACATCTAGACCGTTTTCATCAACTATCAGCCCTTTTAAAGCTCCACTTGTCTGAAATTCTTGATGAGGGACAGAACCAGAAACTTCTCGACGAAAACTTGAATTTTTCAACTTGTTTTTCTTCCATCGACGAGTTATATAGTATCTGTAGAAGAAATAAAAGAGTATGCCAGAAACTATCAAAGTAGTTAGAACTGCAGCTATAACAGCTTTCAGAACAACCTTATTCTGAGATGAATTTGTTGGAGGTGGCCCTGGTGTATTCATTTCAGCCAAAAAGTGACTAGATACTTCCAATATAAAACTGATCAGTGAAAAGAACTACTCCTACTTAGGATCAGTCAAGCTACTGTTACAGAGTTTGACAGAGGAACAAAGTAGAAAAGAACTGTAGGAATGAATTCTTGGCTGGACCATGATCTGATCAAAGCAAAGGAAAGACTTTCTTTTTGTTTGTATTTTACAATGTTATTTGTTCTGAACAGTGGCTGCTTGACAGTTTCAAAGTAGGTTGTTGCAGTTAGTTGGATGTCTTAAAATCATCCCAGTCCTTTAGAAGAAATGACTTTATTGTTGTTGTCGGGACGTGTGCGGGTCAAAATGTGTTAGAGCTAATAAATGGATGAGTAATTGAACCACCCTGAGGTTACTTGGGCTTAAATCGGATGGGTCAAATGGGCGAGTAATTGGCTCGTCCAAAAGTTACTTTGGCTGAAATAGGTTGGATCAAAATAGGCTAAACAATGTGTCATAATTCAATCCGTTCAAATCTTACCAAGTTTTAATTTCTTTATTTATTTTCTTATAATTTGTTCAATTATCTAATAGAATTTTTTCCTCTTTAGGAGTATGATTTTATATAACATGTCAAACCAAAAAAAATAATTAAAAGTATTTTGATAAGATTTTTCGGGATCAATTTGAACTCCATATCAATTCGACTTTTAAATGGATAGAATTAGACGGATCAAAATGAGCGAAGTTAATAAATGAGCGAATTATTAACCCCAAATTTAGGTGGATTGAATGGTTCATATTTTTTGCCACCTCTGTTTGGAAATAGTCTAAAAATCAAGAAAGCCTGGGATCTCGTGTAACAGTGCAAGTTTGGGCAACTTTGAAAATTTTGTATTTTGTGTTTGTAGTCAGACGGTCGGTATAAGGTTTTACTCAGTCCTATACTCTTTTATTGTAAAGACATCTTCTAGAGCTACAATTTGTTGAAACAAATACTCTAGATGATGATATGTCTTTGCATATTTTTATAGGAAAATGTCGTTTTCTTCTTTGTTTTATCCAATTAGTTGTCATCAATATACAATTGTGATATCAATCGGATTTCAAATTGAGAACTATTGTTAGCCATTTCATCTAAGAGGGAAGTCCAATTTAGAGGTAATTTGCCAGCAGGCAGTGACAACAAAGTTTTTAACGTTTTTATATGTAAATTGTAAAGTGTGTCTTTTGATATGTCTGGGCAATTTAAGTTTTTCCATTTCTTGTAAACGAACAATGATCTCTAACTACTTTTTTAGGTGTTTCTTTAATTTGAAGATAGAACATGGTACAACGAGTATATAAAAATTGGCATGACCAAGCCATATTTTTAGACACTAGTCAATTTCAATCTCTGGACCACTCCCAAAATGACCTAAATATTTTTCCAGCAAATATTCTACCAGCATTGCAGACGAAAAAGGAAAGTTACATTACTGTTCACCAAATAACCAATTTATATTTATTAAATAAATTGAATGTATTTTTCAAAATATTCAAAAGCTTCAAAGATCCAATGTTATAACAGGCTTAAAGTCAAACAATGATATGTTAGTAACAATAGAAGATGAGTCTCTCATTTTGTTTCGGATTGAAAAGAAAATATGTGAATACTGACTTCGCGTATAGGATTTAAAGTATGATATTGGATTAGTTCTATAGTTTTTCTCAAATTTGAAATTGTTCTGATAACATGTCATACAATGATATCAAGAAATAATTTGGTTCATATTCTTCTTCTCCGATAAGGACCTAATAAATAGGTAATAATTTAGCCTAAACTATAAAACATAACTAAGAAAGAATACATAAAAAGATCATATATAGAGAATCAACTAAGGATACTAACTAAATATTCTATATACAAAGTAGAAAAATAAATACAAGGTCCTACAATACAAGAAAATAAATCAATTTCTCTTTACCTTCTCCCGTCTTCTCTTCCTCCCATACTCATGACTCACACTATCCAATATGACTTATTCGTTTTGATATCAATATTTTCATATTGTTTTAAACTTTTTTGACTGGGTCTGATCGTTTCTCTTGTTTTGTTCTTGCTTTGTTTTTGCTTTTACTTTTGCTTTTGCTTTTACTTTGTGTGTGCTTATGCTTTGTCTTGAACCGAGAGTCTCTCGGAAACAACCGTTCTACCTATCAAGGTAGAGATAAAATCTGTGTACACTCTACCCTCTTCAGACCCCATGTTGTGAATTTCACTGTGTATGTTGTTGTTGAAGAATAGGAAGAAAAAAAAATCAAAGTAGTGAGAGGTACTTCTTGTTTAATTAGTGATAATTGTACTGTATTATCGAGCAATGTAAGAATTTAACACATAGGACCACATTGTTTTAATTTTTTTTTAATGTTATTGCGGGCTGTGACCTCATTATAACACCTAAACCATAATTTAGACCAGTAGGTGGCAGCTTGTTGTTCATCGGAACACCGTTAAATCCTTATAATCTGGTTATTAATTATTTTCTTCTTCTTTTATTGCCCTAGTTCATTATGTTACCTCAAGGACTGCCAGTTTTTATAAATTTTTTGTCCATGGCAAATTTAATACTAAAATTTTGTTTCTTTTTTAGGAACTGAATAGCAACTCAGATACTTCCTCGGTGTCTAGAACCACTTTGATATATAGCTATTGCGAAGAATTAAATGCTTAACCATATTATTGTACTTAGCTTAGTAGAGAAGTGATTAAAATTAATGATTTGAAATGAAAAATAAGGTTAAAATAATTAATGTAATTAAGGATGTCAAATCGAACTCGAAGTAATATAACAGAGTATTTCGGCTACAATATAAACATGAAAAGAGTATATTAATTACATCAATGTTTAACAGAACTCTTACATTTCAGAAAATATGTCAAATACTTGTAAAGAAAGGCCAAAGTAAAGCAGTATAAGCAAACGACTTTGATCGAGCACATATGTTCCTGGAAATTCTGTGTACGTGGCTTGAAAATTATATCCAATTTCAGCAAACTCAAAACCCCTAACCACGCTTAATTCGACTAACTTCCCTATTGATAAATTTAATTATAGTGTTAAAACTTGGCCCAACATTAATATTTAATAATTCATACTCAACGTAAATGTACTTGACATATAATCCTATTATTTATAGGAAAAAGAACTTTTAAGGCAGCATAGTTAGTAATTTGGAATAATAACTGTTTGTTAAGATCCAACAGATTATAAGCTTTTCCCGCAAATCATTTTACCTGCTTGGTCATTGTCAAATTACTTAACCCTTCCCAAAAATACTGTGTTTTCATATTATAGTACTTTATTTTTCACTTGTAAAAAACTTCACATGAAGCCTTTTGCCTATGGAGTAATGAAATAATAGTCCGCTCGAATGGCAAATATTGAAGATAATAATTAAACAAAAAAATTATACTCCCTAACAGTTGTTACTTTCGGTACCACTAGACTATAACGTAACCAAACCCAACAAACTAACACCGGGAAGCTGAAAACAATTCTTCCAATGTAGCTATTTCCTATTATCAGCAGAAACGGCAAGCTGGATTTTTTTGTTCTTTACGAAGTTGAAAAAAGAGACAATTAATGAGAATTCAATTTAACTTATTGTGTGAAAAAATTCCACCAGCACAAGGACTTTACTTTGTGGTGGACCAGCCCAAATGTAATCAAACAAACAAATGCTCGAAAACACACACAAAACTTGACAACAACAAGATTTGGTTGGCTAAGAAGGCAATGTCAAAGCGTTAAAATGTCAATATCCCAGGTTGTTACAAAAGAAACAAAAATAACAAGAAATCATTTGGATTTCCTACCTATTTCTACAGAGCTCATTTCTCTTTTCATAAAGGGTCCAAAATGGAGAGCTAAACATGTACAACTATGAGACGGTATACACACAAAAGAAACTTCACATGGTGTCAAAAGATGATGCTTGTGAAGGAATAGTAACAACAACTAGCTCAATTAGACAGCGAAAAATATGTGTCGTCATATTTCGATCCTGTGTTATCCGATCTTGGATTGCTTTGAGAGAGGTTGTTGAGATTCTGATGATACTGAAGATTCTGGTGATAATTCAATGTCACGGGCTGTACCTAAAGAAGATGGCATCGGTTGTGTCGTTGAATCGTCTTGAAATTTTCGCTTTCTTGAACATACTTCATTGATCTTCTCCTCTGTTTCCTTGTCGACATCCCCCTCACCTCTCAGTATGAAGTCTCTGAGACGTTTAACATCAGACAGCTTAACAGGCTTCAGAAGAAATTCTTCGGCCCCTTCCTCCAAACATCTAGTAAGAAAACAAATGAACTGAATCAATAATTTGGGAACCAGAAGTACTAAAAATAAATGATGCTATCTTCAAATTCATTAACCATGAGAAGAAACTAGAAACCAACAAAGCTTTCTTCAGCTTAAAGAGCACATGTGGTTAGTACATTATACTGTAGTTATATAACAATTCTGAAACTGATAGTAGAAAACGGTCAGTTGATATGTTCTGTAAAGAAAGGTAGATAAGCATTTTTCCTTTTTATCTTTTCAAAGTTTGACAATACATGCTCAACTGCCAAATATATAGTAGTACTTAGGAAGCAGCATATGGTTCTTCAAATATTAGATGGTTATTTGAATTTGAACAGATAGAGATGTTAGTTCCCCATGAACTGTTTCCAAAATTAGATGGTTATTTGAATATGAACAGATAGAGATGTTAGTTCCACATTTCCAAAATCCAATTCAATGATGGTCCTCAGTTTCAGAGAGTTGTATAACGAGTGTATTAGTACTATCAGAACTAAATAAAATCAAGGATGATCAAAAGAGGATATACCTATCAATACGAGGTAAAATCTTTTCAGATGACATAATGACAACAGGAATCTTGCTCAATGCCGATGATTCCTGCCCAGCAAGAAGAAAGGTGTCATTCTCTATTATCGATCTCAAGAAGCAACAGCAGATACACCAACAGAGACATAATATGAAACAAAACAATCCCATCCTCAACTAACCTTGATTTTTTTTAGAAGTTCATATCCAGTCATCCCAGGCATAGAATAGTCTGTCAGTATTAGATTCACCTTTAAACCCTGAACCAAAATAATTCCAAAATTCTTTACAACATAGTATAACTAAAGTAAAACACCCAATTAAACTAAAATGACACCCTTTAAGTGTTTCCCTCAAAATGAATCACCATAAAAGGAAAAAGGAGTTTATGGCTAATCTACTTTGAATAGGCAAGTAATTTTCAAGATTATGTAATGCACATTTCATCTCAAACAATAAATAGAAACCACAATCTGCCTAACATTCAGTGAGAATGAACTAAGATCACTTAATCTACTTTTTCAGTAACTTGAAAGTTTCTAAAAATGTAAACAGCTTTCCAAAGTCTCATTCAAAAAGAAAAAACAGAAATAGAATATACTAACTAACTTACATCAATCCCCATAGAACTTTTCTCTCCATCTAAGCCCAAATATTGCAAAGCCCTTGTTCCACTCTCCACTGCTGTAACTGCAATTGCAAAATATCCCATTACAAGACATTTCAATAAACATCTAAAAAACAAAGTTTTGGGCTGTGAAAAACAAAAATATATGCTACTAGAAACTGTAAAAAAAAAAAATCAACCTTTACAACAAGAAATCTTCAGCAATCGCTCTATAACCTTCCGATCCACATGGCTATCATCAACAGCAAGAACATGCAACTCCTGTGCCATTTCCATTTACACTATACCAAAAAGGGTGTCTCTATCTCTGTTACAACTTACAAATCAAAATGTGCTAGGCACCACACCACCAAGAAAATAGAAAGCCAACTAAAGCGAAATATATATAAGAGGAAATAATAATAAGGAATAAAGGATGGTTCTATTAGGTGGGTTGGGACATGTGGAGATAGTAGCTAGAGCCTAGATGTAGTAAAAGAAGAAATCTACTTTAAGGGAAGCTAAAAGACTGAAGAAGAGATACTGAAAGATCTTAGCAAATCTAAATCGCATTATCCCACTTGTCCCCCTATGTATCTGATGCTATTATTAAATTCGATTGTGTTGTTCACTGTTTTTCTTGAGAGTTGGAGTTTTGCTTTTAGTCTAAGGTAACAGACAAAACATACTGTTTAATGTTTACTGTAACGTATCTCATTATACAAATTCCTGGTACCCAATGTTGAGCAGTGTCGTGCTTGCTAGTGGGGCCAGGTGCCATCAACACTGTTTGTGGTCACTAACTTTGACCCATGTGTAGTCACTTCCTTTGACCGTGTAGGAGAGAATATTTTGATTGAAGAAAATGGGTCGGTTTTTTACTTTTTTCTAGAACTAGAATTCAACCCCCCATCAAAAATGTATTATTTTCTTACTTGATAAGTATCATATTACTTGTATGTTTCAACTTTATTGTTTTTTTTTTTGGATTTTAATTTTGAATTAAAATTAGAGATGCTTTAGAAGAAATATGATACACTGCTTCTGCCGCAGCATGCATGCTTGGTCCAATTTATAGGATCAAATCAAGACATTTTAGAGAAAAGAATAAAATATCAATTTCATCTAGGTCATCAATATTATACTAAATTTCATAATTGAATCACTTTAAAAAAAGTATAAGATTCTAAGTTATAAATGTAAAGAAATAGAAAAAACATGACCGAGAAATAGAATTTTAGATCGTGAATAGTGATTCAATTAATGATGAAGATGCACTACATAATATATAGAATATGAAGGAGATGTTTTTCATATTCTTTTTCATTCCAATAATACAATATATATATATATAAAATCATACAAAATCAATTTAAATTACTATTAAGGAAGACTATTCTAAAAATATGCTAATCATCTTTACAATCCTAATTATATAATATTTAATTTAATTACACAATATATGATTTGATATGATGGAGATAATTATGGATTATTTTCATAAATATCCTAACAGCCCTCCGCAGTTTTAGCGAGAGTTTCTCGTATGCTGAAATTGTCTCTGAAATCATCAAACAATACGCGCGGAAGACCTTTCGTGAAAATATTTGCAATCTAATAACGGGACGGTACATGGAGAACACAGACTTGTCCACGTGCAATCTTTCACAGACAAACAAGATATTCATTTCTATGTGTTTTGTGCGTTGATACTGGATAGGGTTACCTGATAAATATACCGCACCCACATTATCACAATAAACCACAATTGCTTTTTCGATTGGACAATGAAGTTCTAAAAGAATATTACGGAGCCAACAAGATTCAGAGACCACATTAGCTACCCCTCAATATTCTGCTTCAGCACTCGACCGAGATAGTGACGGTTGGCGTTTCGACGACCATGAAATGAGGTTGTCTCCTAGAAATACACAATAACCAGAGTTGGAACGTCGTGTGTCCGGGCAGCCACCCCAATTAGCATCTGTATAAAATGTGAGGCCAGAAATGGTGAACTTATACAGATGCAACCCAAAGTCAAAAGTACCCTTAACATATCGCAGAATTCATTTGAGAGCCCCCATATGCTTTTCCTTCGGGTCATGGATATGTAAACAAATATGTTGAACTGCATAGGATATGTCAGGTCTCGTAAAGGTGAGATAGTGCAATGCCCATTCTAAGTTGCGGTAATGTGTAGGGAGAACCTGCAAAGTGACTCAATTTTACCTTGGTATCAACCGGCGTGTGTGACGGTTTGCAAGAGGACATACCGGCTTTGTCAATGATCTCTTCGGCATATTTCTTTTAACAAAGAAACAGATCACATGCATATTGAGTTATAGCAATGCCCCAAAAATAGTTTAAAGGGCCCAAATCCTTCATAGCAAATTCCGAGGCAATGAAAGACATAATAGACTGGCGAAGTGGCTCAGATGACGCTATGAGGATGATGTCATCCACATAGAGAAGAATATACGCCATGTTATTCCCTTTCTTATAAATTAACAAAGACTGATCGGACTTGCTATGTGAGAACCCCAGTGTGGAGACGAAACCTGCAAACCTATTAAACCATACAATGATTTTTTCAATAAGCAAACATAATAAGGGTGAATAGGATCTCGGAAACCCAAAGGCTGGTGCATGTAAACTGTTTCCTGTACGTGATCATGTAGAAATGCATTATTGACGTCCAACGGATGAACGGACCATGATTTTACAGAGCCAGACTGAGAATTGTCCTGATAGTTGTTGGTTTAACTACTAGGCTGAATGTTTCGCCGCAATCCACACCAACCTGTTGAGACCAGCCATCACCAACAAGACGAGCTTTGTGTTTCGCAAAAGAATCATCAGAATTATTCTTATGACAGAAAACCCACATAGAACGTATGATGTTCACATTAGATGGACGGGGCACCAACTCCACGTCTTATTTTTAATAAGAGCATCAATTTCGTCTAAAATGGCAATTTTTCAATTCGGGTCTGATAGAGCAGCTTTTGGATTTTTCAAAATTGGTGATGGTTGGACTGAGGAGGTTAAATTAAAATGACTCTTGGGCCAAAAAATCCTGTGCATGGCACGAGTTTCAATGGACCGAGGTGGGGCCGAGACTTATGACTAGCGCTGTGGATTTTCGGAAATGTGAGTGGGCCAAGAGGGACTAACCAGCTGGGTTTGTGTTATTGGGCTTGTTTGTCGGGTTGGTGAAGTGGATGAGGGAGAAGTGGGCTCCCTCATGTGGGCCAATTGGTTTCTGGAACGGAATTGGGCTGAGGCCGAAGATGAGGAAGCAGTGGACTCCTTGACTCGAACTGGACCAGTTCGATTTTGTTGCAGGGCAGTGACATTTTGGACTCCATTTTGGGTCGGTCCAGTCGGGACCGAAGAGGCAGTGGGCACCCTCGGTTGGTCTTGGGAAGATGGACTATTTAGATGATAATGTGAAAATGGATGTAGCCCCTCGTCCAAAAATTTGTGTGTGGACGACGTGTGAGAATTAGCAAATGGGAATGTGGACTCATCGAAAACAACGTGATGAGAGACGATAATTTTTCCATTAGACATATCATAACACTTAAATCCCCTTCAAAATTCATCCATTAGCATGTAAAGCCCTTTCAGGTTGTTTGGTACCTTGTTATGGTTGTTAAGTTGTTGAGTAAGGCCTATGCTAGTATATTGTACCCTGTTGATCTAGTTGATGCTATGACTAAGTTGTTGCTTGTCTGTATCTTACATTCAAATCAGTCATGATCACGTGGTAGCATGTGTAGGATAAGGTCTGGGTGTTGAAATTATTTTAAGTGAGCCCAAGGCCTTGGCACATGATTTAAGTATCTGCATATTAGAAATAGAAAGGCCTTTGATTACTGTCAAGTTATGCCCATGTTTAGGCTAATCCCATGAGTATGTGTTTGTTATGTTTTGGCTTCTGGATTTGTCCATAGGAGCACATTGTATTCTTCTAATAGCTAATCATATGGCATGTTGAGAATGAATTTCATCCTGTTAGGTTGCCACTGTCCAGTATTCCGTTAAGGTCTTAAGTTATTCTAAATCACTCCTAATCATGTTAACTATGTCATGCCTAACTTAAGTGTCATTATGCATAATAAAACCTAAGCTGCGATTGTATATGCCTCTGGTGTTTGTGGACTTGTATGTTAAAATAAGTTTCTGCAAGTAGGGTTAATTAACTCTGTTTGGTTATTTTCCTTGGCCTGCTTGAGCTAGTTGTACACTTGTCCTTGCCTGTTTTTCCCCTCTTATATCATGCCCCTATCTGATCTTGAAGTGTCAGTATGCCTATATAACCTGAGTATGATCGTATAACTGAGTCTTGGCATCAACAGATTTGTATATTTAAACGGGATGGCTCTAAAGGGTCAATCGGCCATTTTGTCTACCTCTTATCTATGGAATTTGATTTTTTACACTTAACTCTATCTGTTTTGATGTGATGTGGACCCTGGGCTAACATGAGAAATTCTCTAAGTCTCAGAATGTCATGCACTGTCTACTAGCTTGTTAGGAATGTGAATTTAGTTTAAATGACAATAATATATCTAAGAAGTAACACCCCTGCTTGGTTAGTCAGCTATCCTCATGCTTACTACCTGTGTCTATATAATGCATTAGTTGGATTCCATGTTTGCTCTACTCATTCCTAAGTCACACCATAGCATATCCTCTATTAGGCATTGATATTTTATTTGTATGAACTGTTTACTTGGTCATAATAGATGCTTTTTGGGGTTAAATTTCAGAATGTGATTATCTTTATGCCAATTTTTGCTTTGTGTGAGAGCTGTTGTTGCATAGAAGGACTAATGTCCAGATAATTTAAATCCCCGGTTGTCTGTGCTATATTTGTTTCTTTTCAGAGAATTAGTATGTCCACATAGGCTTGGGTCATGTTTGTGTATATCTGTCTTGACATTGCTGGCTTAAGGAGCACTTAAAGTACTATCTCTAGACCACCCTTCCTGATATAAGCATGTCCCTCCTTCACTTACGCACACATGCTTGTCCTACCTGGCTGATTGCCAATGTGCCTCACATCTAGTATGTATAAGGTCCTGCATATCTAGTGATGTTCATAGGTGAATTTTATTGTCAAGACGTGATTGTCAAAATGAATTCTTGTGTGTTTGTGGTTTCTCATGCATTTCTAACTTAGTCATTTACTTGCATTTCTGGTACACACCAAGTTGCCTTCATGTAGAACCTTTAAGGCCTTGTATGTCATTATCTGTATGGTCAACTGGATTTAGGAAGTAGAATTTGTAACTTGAGCCATGATTCTGTGTACTTTTGATATCTGTAGCTCTGCATAGGTGATATATCATCCTAAATGATCATTCAGTCATGTCTGTTTGCCTTTTTTCTTTTTGTTTGTCTTCCCGTTTCAGTTTGCCTTTCTTATCAATTGAGTGATGGTATATATGCTTAATTTTATTTGCAAATAATTGTTTAGGGTTGATATAATCAGATGCTTTACTAGCCGATCTATGTGTTTTCCCCTTTTCGTGTGCATGTCTCGTGGGCCTGTGGGCCCACACCTTATTGATTCACGACTGTTTGAGCGAGTGGGTCCGAGGGCCCAACAACATATTACTTTTCATGAATTATTTATTTACATTTTCTTATGTATATATTTTCATGTTTCGTTTACTAATCTTTTTCTTTTCTTTCGTTTTACATGAAATGCATTGGGAGCAACGAAGAGTCTCGTTATGAGACTCATCATGGCTATTGTCAAACGAAGACCCGCATCCACGTTCATTGCATTCTCCGGCGTCGGGATTTTCTAAACAAATAGGGCGGGATGATATCGTCATATGCCTTAGTCACTTTTTATTCCTTAATCCCGCTACCTTTATTTTTTCTATGTCGTAATTTAATTATTTAGTTTTGTGTGATCATGGGAATATTTAGAATAATTAGGCCTTGATAATTAATAGGGTAGTTTAAAATTGGACACCCGCCGCTAGCTTATTTATTTTAGGCTCATCACGCAGGTTTAAAACTTTCAAAACAATTTGGTCATCTTTTTACTCACATTATTAATCATACATATAAGGTTTTTATTCCATCCGATTTGCAATTCAAAAAATGACTTCCATAAAAATCACTTCTTTGCATTACAAACAATTTATTTTTCTTCTTACTATCAATTGCCAAAGATAGGTATTTTATGGACAATAAGTGGTTTTGTTGATTGGTTAATTGGTCACATTTTATTCATGAAATGGCTTGGATTGGTATTAGTCTGGATACGGCAAAATCATTCTATTAGACCGATTAAGTACATTCGATCTAATAAGTACCTTGTGTTAGAATTGAGAAATTTTATGGCTCGGGTCTTTAGTATTATCTTATTTATTACATGTGTCTACTATTTAGGCAAAATACCCTCACTCATTCTTACTAAGAAACTGAAAGAAGCCTCAAAAACAGAAGAAATGATGGACAGTGAGGAAGAAAGAGATGTAGAAATAGAAACTGCTTCCGAAATGAAGGGACTAAATAGGAACAAGAGGGATCCACTGAAGAAGATCCTTATCCTTCTCATTTCCTTTTTTCGGAAGAAGGGTGGGATCCGGACAAAATCTATGAAACGGAAGAAATCCGAGTGAATGAAAAGGACAAAATAAAGGATAAATTTCACTCAAAACTTATAGAGAGGTTATAACAATGTTAACATTATACTAGCCTAATGTATTATTACGAAGATTCTTATATGAATAATAATAACACGGGGAATCCAGAAAATTTTAAATTGCAACTGCTTTATACAAAAAATGAAAATAAAGACCTCTTCTGGTTTCAAAACCTCTTGTGAGTCTTCTTTTCGATTATAATCGAAGGAATCGACTATTTCGCTACATAAAGATTAATCGATTTGAACAAGCCGTAAGAATTGAAATGTCACAATATTTTTTTGACACATGTAAAAGTGATGGAAAACAAAGAATATCTTTTAC
Organism: Anisodus acutangulus; assembly: GCA_029783415.1. Taxonomy (NCBI): domain Eukaryota; kingdom Viridiplantae; phylum Streptophyta; class Magnoliopsida; order Solanales; family Solanaceae; genus Anisodus; species Anisodus acutangulus. The sequence goes on along the minus strand of CM056497.1, from coordinate 10,978,287 downwards.
ATACCCCCAAGTTTATCAACTTTTTGGAAAATGATAAAAGGAGGGCTACCCTTATTGTCACTCCAAAAACCTCCCTAATGAACTGGACAATCAATGGGTTTCTACCAACAAAGAAAAACATAATAATCTGAATAAGGAATTTTTAAATCGACTTGAAGTTCTAGACAAGGAATCTCTTTCTCTGGATATACTCGAAACAAGGACTAGATTGGGTAATAATGATACTAAAAAAGAATACATGCCTAAAATATATGATCCTTTGTTAAATGGACCATATCGAGGAACAATCAAAAAAGGATTTTCACATTCAATCATAAACAATACTTCGCTAGAAAATTTGAACGAGAGAGTTATACTAAATAAGATTCATACTATCTTTCTTCCGAATTTCGATTACCAAGAATTTGAACAAAAAGTGGATACGGTTGATAAAAAACCATTATCAACAGAAATTGACGAGTTCGTAACTTTAATCAATGAATTTGGTAACGAACCAAAATATAATTTAAATTTGAAGACCTTTCTTTATTTTCAGACCAAGAACAGGGAAGAGTGAATTCAGAAAAGAAAAAAATGAAAATTATAAAATTTGTATTCAATGCAATTGATCCTAATGGTACAAAATCTGAAAAAAAAATCGATTGTAATAAAAGAAATTAGTATAAAAATACCTATACAAATGCATGCCTTTTATCCAAAAAAAATAATCAATTTTACATATTTTATAGACAATGCCATGCATACTTTTTTGGATTTTATACGGATAATTTATTTTTCATAACCGCAATCACCTTTGCGAGACTCTTCAAAAGAATAAGGGTAAAACTTTTACGTTGTCAAAATGCATCTTTTTTATTAACTACTTGCAACATCCTTTTAACTTTATATTTTTAAACATGCATTTTTTCTTAGCATAATAATTAACCTAAGTTTGATCGGACAACCGCAAGTTAGCGGATCTTAAAGGATGTTTAACCCCTTCCCTTTAGGATAATAGAGAACCCTTACCCAAAATCTCATAGTTTAGCAAACCATTAATATGAGTTCATTTCGCAGCATTTATGTTAACATCTAGGTGCCCTAATTCACCGCAGAATAATTAGGTGGCGACTCTTTAACCCTTAATCAAATCAGGAATCGCCCATACGTCTCGACCGTGTCGGATCCCTCCTCTTCGCGCGGGGGGGGGGGGGTGGTTAAAAACGAGTGCGACAACATACCACTTTTGTGGCAAAATTCCTTAAATTGGTCATTTATGAATTCCTTCTCATTGTCACATTAAAAATATTTAATGGACTTCTCAAATAAGGTTTGGATGAAACACTAAATTGTTTAAAAATAGTGGGGACATGCGATTTTTTTCCAATGGGAAATGTCCACAGAAAATTAGAATAACCATCCAAAATAAGCATATAATACTTATGACCTGTCGAACTTAAAACCGGGGATGTCCACAAAGAACTATGCATGAGATCAAACGGCATAATTGTATTGGAAGTAGATAAAGAAAAGAGAACTTTAACATGCTTCCCTAAAACACAAGCCTGACAAACATGAGAGTCCACAAGTTGGTTACAATCAATAAATTTATTTTTTCTAAGAAAATTGAACACCGGTGCTCCCGGGTGCCCCAATCGGTTATGCCATAAAACAGGAGAAATAACAGCAAAAGTTGATGGATTTGTGACTTGGTTGATGGTGGCGGTGATGGGATACAAATCACCAGTGCTATTACATCTCATTAGTGGCATCCGCGTATGAAAATCCTTCACAGAAAACTCAAACGGATTAAAATTAACAGAAACATTGTTGACATTGGTGAAACGGAGTATATATATATCAAGTTTTTAATAAGTTTGGGTGTATGTAGGACATTTTTCAAATGTAAAGGTGGGTAAGGGGGGAGGTTTAATTGACCAATACCACGAATTGGAATTTTCTGCCACTGCGAACGATAATATTTTAATTACTGCTCAAATTAAAATAAGACGAGAGAGTACCTTGAGATGTCGTCATGTGTGATGTTACCCCCGTGTCCATGTACCACGAATCATCGCGAATATTGAGATTTATGTTGTTCATGACTTGCTCAATATATGTGGGAGCATAACTTGCGGAAGATGATCCATAGGCTAAAAAAGCATGCTACGGACGAGAATCGAGAACCCCGGACTGCCTAGATGTTAGAGGAGGTCGGCCCCACTGCTGCCAGTGGGGTCTGTTTTGGCCCTGCTGGCCGCGGCTGTACCGCCACCGGAGACCCGTCCGCCACCCCGACCTTGTCCCTTTCCACCATTATTTTTTCTTTATTATTGTTACTATTTTGAACTATTATTTTGTCGGTTCGACCCACTGCCGGAATCAGAATTTCGAGTGCCAAACTCATCGGTATAATTGTTGGTGGAAAGAAGAGCGGTGCCGACATTGGTTGCAACCGCCGTCGCTTGTTTTTGTTTTCGAATTTCTTCAAGAATTAATCTCGACGAGCCTCATAAAATGGTGGTAAGGGATTGCTTTGTTGAATGAACCTAGCAACACCATCAAATTATTCATTCAATCCCGCAATCAATTGGAGAACTAACCTTTGATTCGTCATAGGCGCACCAACATTTGAAAGTTGATTGGCAAGTATTTTCAACTCTTGACAATATGCAGAGACGTTTGAAAAATTATCCAATTTGACATTGGTGGTTTTCAAGATATACCGCCCAATTTTTATTATCTTGAAAAATATTTTGCAAACGCTCCCAAGCTTGTTGAGCCATAGAATCCAGTTCTAAGATGGTGTGCAAAAGGTCATTAGAGATGGTGCCGTAAATCCATTGAAGGACTATAGCATCCAAGCGAGTCCATAGAGTTTTGTCAACAACGGTGGTCTCCGATGGTGACTTGGGAGGAATAATATGGTCTATGACTTGGTATGCTCGGCAATAGATTTTGAATAACTCCGCCCAAGAAGAATATTGCTATTTTCCATCTCATGAGCAATTGGAATAAAGTTGTTGACGTTGTTTACGGCAAGAACATGATGATTTTTTTGTTGGTCGACCATTGTTTGTGTAGATAAGGTTGAAAACTCGAAAAGAAGGTTTAGATTTTTGAAAGAAAAACAAGAGGAGAGGGTGTCGGCTATGGGAGGGTTGGCGGAACCCTAACCCTAATTAGGGTTTTGAGGAGGAAGCCGAGATGAATAGGGGGAAATTTAGGGTTTCGTTTTTTTTTTTAGGGTTTGGAGTTGGCCGAATGTAGATGGGTTTGGGGGGTTAGTTTTTGGCTCTTGATACCATGAAGGAAATGTTTTCCATACCCTCTTTCATTCCAAGAATATAATATATATATATATATTAAGGAAGACTATCCTAAGAATATGCTAATCATCTTTGTAATCCAAATTATATAATTTTTAATTTAATTACACAATGTGTGATTTGATATGATGGAGATAATTATGAAAATTCATAATTATCTTAACAGAATATATTACTTTATGAATGTTACTAGTAATATTTTCCACAAAATTATTCAAATACTTTATTATCTCCAATTTTATCCAATAGTAAGCTTCTAATGGTATAACGTTGCTAAAAATATGGTTAAACATCTTTGGATGGCCTATCGGTTTTGGTAAAACTATTTTGATGTAAATGTACTTTTTTTTTCTTGTTTGGAATTGAAGAAAATAGAAAACATTGAACTTCTCCTTTTCACTGTTAATATTTCATTGAGCAAACGCTAATAAGCAATAATGTACTTATTTCAATCTTGACCTTAATTATGCAAATTGGAAGAACGTCGGAAAGGTCAAAGCGTGTAATGCATGAAACGGCTAGAAGGTCGATTAGGGGGAAATGTATCTAAAACCTAACGCTTGCATTAAAATACATTAATTAATATTGAGGGGTAATTAATTATAATTTTCATATGAAAAATATATCTTATGTGTTCGTTGATTTGATATAAAAAGATGGTGTATATAAATATTTGCGGCTGACTACTGTCTACCACTTGATTGTTTACGTGTTTCCCAATTGGATGGTGGTCCATTTGCTATTCTAACCGTTTAAATTAGGGATGATAAAATCAACTCGAACCGTTCAACTCGTCCAATCCGTTAAGTAAATATATGGGTTGGATCATGATCCTTTTGTTGAGTTGACTCAACAGGTTAAATTAAAACTAACCCATTAATATTTGGGTCCAAAATGGGTCAAGGAAGCGTAACCCATCGGGTTAAAAACCAACCCGTATCGGTAGGTTCTTATCCTTGAAAATGCATTAGAAAGATTAGTTGGTCAGTTGTAAAGATGTGAATAATGAGCTTATGGACACAAACTGTACGAAAAAGACGAACAATTAAAGTTGTACTCTATACTTCCATGTGAAAATAAACAGCAACTAAAATAAGCATACAATTTGTGTATTCAAAATCTTCGACAACTATTGTTTTAATTGTTGTTCACGGTAAAAAAAAAAAAAATTACTTACCACAAAAGTATTCATATATACATACATGTATATGATATAGAGTTACAGATTCTAAGCTACCAAGGGAAATAAACACTAGCCTTAGTTTATAAACTTTCTTAATGCAAATTCAAAAATCTTGAATTAAGTTATGTACTCCAACAATCATATGATTATATCCACACCAAAAAAAACATAGAATCAATAACTGTAAGTGTCAACAATTTTTTTATTAAAACAGAAACTAGTAAAAGAAGATGCTTACTTCATAACAATCTTACGAGAAGGATGATAAAGAAGGGGATGTTGGGTCAGATTGAGGCATAACCCGTAAAATTATCCATTTTGACCCAACCCAATTCGATCCAAGCATATTTTGGGCGAGTTGGGTTACAACCCATTTGTTGACTTGATCCGTTTTAACCCGTCCAAGTTTAACCCAACTCGTCTGTTTGCCATTTCTAGCTTAAATATTGTTTTGAAAATTGATGTGGCATACAGAGATAGAATTTAATAATGGATTTAATGATTATTTATAAACACAAGCCCACCAAATCCGAGGGAAGATACTCAGATTTTGTCAAAGCTCCTATTCAAGCCTATTAGGAGTACTTAATATTAATTGTATTTTGGGGAATTATTAACAATTCAAGTTTTAACCATCTAGCTACCACTTGGTGTTCGTTGTGCTCTTTAATGAATACTAGTAATTAAGAAATTGCTTTTTTTTTTTGGAAAGGAAGCTAAAATCCTATAGTAAATAGTTTTGAATTTGATTTGGAATGTAAAAAATTAGGAAGCTAACTAAACAACTTATGTCATTGTCTTCGTGAAACTACATTTACATGATTATTCATGTCGTTTGATGTTGAATTATTTTATTAGACTTTGTAAGAGAATTAAATGTAATGTTTGGAAAGGGTGATATACAAGTCCGTGATCACGGGCTAGTTTTGTTTTCCTGGTAGAGAAAAACTATTTTCCTCAAATAAATATTGGTGTCATATACATAAATATTTATCCGCACCGAATGTTTATACTATACTAATGAATGCTAGACATTGTATTTTCACACCAATTTATCATTTAATCATGATTAATGGTACATAATTTTGCAACTTATATTTTATCTGTTAAAGTTAAACACTTAGTTTAATGTAGCACCAAATACACATAAAAATTTACCCATTGTTAAAGAGAAATATACCACATCGGTGAGGGATAAGACTTAGGCAATCCTCCTCCTTTTAAGCTAACTTTTGGGGTGTGAGGTAGGTTCAATGCTTAATTTGACATGATATCAGAGACATGCCCATCTGATGTGGGCCCCCGAATGAGGGGTGAAATGCCCCCGGATCAATTGAAAGGGATGGAAAATATCATGGGTCCATGAATGTGCACACTCCAGATTGGACAGTGAAACACTAGATAAAATAATATCCGGATCTGGGCGTGAAGGGGGATGTTGAAGAGAAATATACCACAACGGTGAGGGATGAGGTTTGGGCAATCCTCCTCCCTTTGAGCTAGCGTTTAGGGTGTAAGTTAGGCCCAATGCCTAATTTGATATTTTGGAGAACATGAGACATTTTGGAGATTGTAGAGCACTCAGAGATTCATAAAATTTATCAATAAAATATTTTCCTTCAAATTGGTATCAGAGTTTCTACGATCCTGATTGAGAATCAAATAGCTTCCGCTGTCGGCGGGCGGCACTAGCCAATATGTGTCGCCCCGTCTGGCCAAAGATAATAGTGGCAAACGACAGGTCAATAATATATACATGAAAAATAATCATGTTGAGAAGGACTGACAAAAATATCACGTCTAAAGAGGTGCAAGCAAATATAGCACAAGAGGAAGACACGATTTTCTCTTAAAGTTAGAGAAGTGAGTTAAAATAATTGAATGTTGGAGAGAAGTGCTCCAATACAACCAAGAAAAAAATAACGAGTGTTGGAGAGAAGTGCTCTAACTATTGGATATTGGAGAGAAGTGCTCCAACACAACAAAAAAAATGGGTGTTAGAGAGAAGTGATCTAACTATTGGAAGTTAGAGAGAAGTACTCCGACACAATCAAAAAAATAAAATAATGGGAGCTGGAGAGAAGTGCTCCAACAATTGAAGGTTGAAGAGAAAGTGTTTCAACAATTGAAGATTGATGATAAAGTGCATCAACAAATTGAAATCTTGGAGAGAAAGTGCTCCAATGATTGAAGAGAAAATGCTTCAACAATTGAATGTTGATGAGAAAGTGCATCAACAAATTGAAATGTTTGAGTGCTTCAACGATCGTGAAGGTTGAAGAGAAAGTGCTTCAACAATTGATGGATTGAAAATAAGTGCTTCAACAATTGAAAAATGGTGACAAGTGCATCAAAAATTAGATATACAATTTTGAATTACGGGAGAATGTTCAAAAAATAATTCAAAATTGTAGAAAACCAAAATTGATTAGGATTTGATATTTTAATTCATGTTTAAATAGGATTTATAGTTAGAATTAATATAGGAATAAGTTTTTCTATTTTGAGTTAAAGTTGATCTTTTACTATTATAAATAAGAGTGTTGCTAACTATTTTCATAACAATAAAAAATAAGAGATATTATGGAAATTGTAGAAAATATTCAGAGATTTATTGAGATCATAAATAAAATATTATACTTCGAATTAATATCAGAATCAGACTCATTGTAGGCCCTCGAATGAGGGGGTGAAATACCCTCGGAGCAATTGAAAAAATAAAAATATTCTCTAAATTCATAAATGTGCACACTCCAAACAGAACAATTAAATTACAGATAAAAAGAATGTTGGGATACGGGGCTTTACATCAGTGAACCGGTTTAAAGTGAAATTAATAAAACCTTCCAAGCTACATATCAGTTCTATATGAGGCTGTAGCACATCACATACCAATACTATTTTGACACATCATTTTTCTGTTTTAGATCTAATTACTTTCTTTTTTCATTTTCCCTTTTTCTTTACTTCTTTTTTCTCTTTTTTTTTCCTTTCTCTTTCTCCATTCTTTTTCTGCATCTCATTAAAAGTGCAGATGAACTCCTTTTTTGATTTCCCCTTCGTCACTTCCCCACACCATTCTCATTTCTTCCTTTCTTATTTTTTCTTTTATATACAAATTAATTACTGGATTTCAAATCCAAATGAAGGTGAAAAAAAGGGAATTGATTAAGTTAGGGGTTGAGGGAAATTTATATTTGCCGGAAAGTTTATTCTCCGGCGTCATCCATTTTTTCCGATAAAGTGAATATATTTTTCTTTTAAAAACACCAATCTAAACACCTTCTATATCTTCCTTTTGTAAACTCAAACCTAATATTTAATCAAATAGACTTAAAACATCCTACCTTTAACTAAAATCGAATCTGAACGAACTCTTTTTTGCCGGAAAAGTTTTTCCGTCGCCGACGAGAAATAGCAGAGAGATTAGTGACGAACTCTTAAATACGACAATTATAAACTAAAATAAATAAACTTAAATAAACAATTAGTGACGCACGCTTATAACTAAATTTATTTATTTTTAGTAGAATTAGTTTTCTTCAATGATTCTTAATTTGTACCCAACTCCAGTTCATATCCTTTCAAAATTGTATTTCAAAGTACAATCAAAGTTGATTGTGTTAGAATTCGGCCGGTCCACACAAATTAATATTAGTACAATCTTTAAATGACAATTTTATCCGATATATAATTATATTTTAAAGATATAAAAATTATTTAATATTCAAAAAAAATTTTGATCAATCAATATTTATATTCATATTTTTATAATAATATAGATTAAAAAAATATAAAAATTAAAATTTAACAATTTTTCTACTACTCACTCTCTTTAAGAAAGTGAATCACACGCCTCATGCCACATGCATAAAAGGGGTTCAGGCCTTCAGGAGTATTAGAATCCATGTAAAGTTAAGTGTCTTTTCGAAAAAAATGTTGTGGTTGAGGGGTTTTTATGTATTTTTGTCTTTGTTAATTAAATTAAATGAAAATATGGGCATGCTTTTCTTAACACTATTGCGGGCAAGATTCTTTTTTAAACCTATGGCAGAGATTGTTAATCACTTATTTGTCAAGTTTTTTACATTAAACTTTTATCATACTTCCAGAAATTAAGAGTATTTTCTAATTCTAAAATCTAGTGCACCGTTCGATAAGTGATGTGTATGAACGAGGTGGATATAAACTTTTGCAATAAATTCAATTGAGCAACTGTTTTCAATTCGAATTACATAAATTCTTCCTTTGCCTGTGTAATCAATAAACAAGAATGGTTATAATAAGTTTTAGCCGTGCAAATGGATGTTTACTAGCTAGTAATACTTCATCATTGAAATATGACTACTTTAAACCCTGTAATCTGTTCACCACTTTAATTTAAACCCTTCTTCTTATTCGTGTGCACCGTGATTTATGCGCCAAACATTGTCTTTAATTTTTAACAATAAGCAAATAGGGAAGTGCTATTCACAAATGGTTGACTCTTTACTGTGACTTGAAGTATCAAATATTTTTTTATATCCAACTTTCCGGCTTATGTCAGACTATTTCTTAATACGTTCCAAGAAAAAGATCAAATTTCTATTAAGAGCGTATCGTAATCTCTATTTCGATTAAATTATATAACATTAACTATTATTAATTTGTTTCAGAACAATGACAAAAAATTTAAGATTTGAAAATAATCTAGTACAGAGTAATACGGTGTCCAAATCAATTTCCACGCACCTCAACTAATTTTAGGAGACAACTACTATCTTGCACCAACGTATGTACTTGATAATTCTATAAGCAGGGTTTTTTTATAAACATTAATACTTGAACATATTAGAATAAATTACTTAATGTTATTGTTTCAGTTGAAATTTAAATATGCGATTTCATAATTCTTAACCCACCTCACTGACCGTTAAGTTACAATCTTAGGTGTGATAAATAATACAATAATTTGATATTGAATTTATCATTCTTATCCTTGTGGAGAAGCTTTTGCGGCCGCATATACTTTTTGTTAAAAAAAATCAATTTATATCCACACTAATATTGAAGCATATTTAAGTTCACGAGCAGAGTTTTTTTTTTTTCTTTAATTTTGTTCGGAGTAATAAGTCACATAATTTGGAACAAAGTGATTATCCTCTTTACTAGCTTTATGCAACACATTTACTATTTGAAGAGTCAAGTAATTTTTTTCATACTTTTTTAATATATCTTAAAAACTTTAAATTATTATAATTAATAATATTTTCATGTAGTTTCAAAATATGTAAAGTTTACACAACAACAATATATCTAGTGAAATTCTACAACGTGAGGTCTGGGATGGTAGAATGTAAATAGACTTTACTCCTACCAAGGTAGGAATACTGTTTCCGAAAGACAATCAGCTTATACCATGAATCGTGTCACATAAGGCGGAGGAAATAATATTAATAATTTAAATATCAGTTTTCTAATTATTTTAAAACCAAATTAATATAGTTTTGGGAATACAAAACTTTAGAGTTAAATATTTAAAGTAATACTCCTATATATCAATAAAAAGTTTGTATTGGAGTTTGTTAAAACTGAAAAGTAACAATATCTTATGCAATGTTGTCAAAAATGTATATTTTATTATACGTTAAAAACAGTTAAAAAGGAAAAGGATATGAATAAAAAAAGAACAAAAGCAACTCCAAGCAGCAGGGAACAGCCAATCTAAATCTTTTTGATCTCCCATCAAATCTCTTAAACAAACAGAAAAGAAAAGCCATCTTTTTCCAATTAAGTAAACTTTGGATTCTATTTGTTCAGATTGCAAAAGATTCGCCTGGAAAATCGCAGAATCCCAAGTAAATCACTTTGCTAAAATTGGACGTTCCGTACTCCCAAAGTAAATGCCTTTTAGATTACATATAGAGAGAGTCAATTACTTCTACAGCTAATTAAGAAGGAACAGTACTTCTTCCTACTCCTACGATTTTGCTATCTTCTCGTGTCAACATGTGAACTGATTGACATTGCAAGTTTAAAAAAGAAGCTAACATTCATGTTATTGCTCTCCTACTATGTCTTTAGTAGGCGTTAGGTCATATAAATTAAATATTTTTTATTATATCTGTAATGATGAAGTTGAAGATGAAATTGTGTTTAATTATAGTTTGTACAAAAAATATTTAATTATTTGCGTGTACTGAAAGTGAAAAGAAATGAATATAATATTTTAGTTGTTTTGTATTTGAAATTTTTATGGCTAAACGCTAACTTTCGATTAAAGTGAAAAAATTCAGGAAAAATAAAAATTTCTCAAAGGCCAAATGGATCCTTATTGTTGTAATTCCACACAAATTGATAGCAGAGTTCGACTGGAAAAATAAAAACAGTTAGAAAAGAGAATTATAAATTGTGCACTAAATTATTAGGGATTCCTTAAATTTACTATAAAAATCCAATCCCGCTAAATTAGGGATTCCTTAAAACTACTTTATCCTAATTCTTTCATCCATAACCAATATCTCCTCAATATTGGAATTAAACTGAATATGTTATTATTGTTGTATTAGCACGATCTTTCCATTTACTTACTATTGAGATAATCTCAATCAATTTCGCATACTTTTAAAAGTATATTTGGCTCTTTTTCGCTTATTAATTAATTGGACTTCAATTAAATTAAGAGCATCTTTAGATAGATTATTAATCCGTAGGTATGATTGAGCTAAACTACTAATGAAGGTCATGACTGAGCTAAACTATTATCGAACATACATACTCAATTTCACTTGTTTTAAAGATATATTTGACCCTTTTCCGTTTTTTTAATATCACGTACTCAGCCGGTAAAAAGATAAAAAATTTAACGAATCAAAATCCAGTCCTATTATTTTTAAGAGGACGGAGACCTGAACCGAACCCATGATTAGTAGGATAATTTCAGAGAGCTATGTATCTAATTCAAAACATTAATTTCCCTTCTGATTTGGATATTATTTGATTAGGGAACTAAAGTATACTTCATCAAGGCATTGACCATTTATACCTCAATCTCAATTTATGTAAAGTGATTTGGAGTACGATAGTGAAAAATACTTAATCTTGATTATTTGAACGACTAATCTTTCGATCCTGAAAAATAATAATAAAAATAAGAAAAATAGCAACAAAGAATAATATTTGATTTCAAGAATTTGTGCGAGAGTTACAATCTTTATGAAATCTTAAATAAAAACATGTAATTCTCTTATTCTTCTTCTCACGATACGACCGTCAATTAAGGGCTTTGCTTGTTCTTGAATGGACGGATTACTTGTTGTCAAGATTTCACTATGAATGCGGAGCCGAGCTTTGATCACAGACGTAGAGGTATGGAAACTTGCGGCTCACCACTTGAAGCGAAGACTTCTTAGTATGCGGAAGACTTGCAGATCACCTTTGGATGAGAGCTTCTTTATGTATATATTTCTCTTCCTCTGGCTTTATGAAGTCTCCTATTTATAGTTGCAGGAAAGAGCTAGAGTATGTATATGATTGGTCGAACTATGTCATTTGAACACGTGACGACATTTGATTGTCTCTTATATTGATTTGGCATGATGTGTCACTTATGCACGATTCTAGTGGTCCTTGACTTGACTTGGCGCGCCACGTCATTTTGACACATGGCATGGACTTTGGGCTAATGGAGCCGGCTCGTCATGTGAAGTCCAACAAAACAAACTAGCCCAATTGAATTTGTCTTTCAATTAAATCCATATATATTGGACTTAATCGATAAATTCGACCATATTAGCCCATAATATTTGTTTGGACCAATACATCTCGAATTTGGAATATGATCCATATTGATTTGTGAATTTAAGTCCGACTAAATTTCAGTGCCTACAAATGTCCCTGCTTCAAGGCTTGTTGAGTTGCACAGAATTACTTTGAAATGCAATTTACTTCTTGCAAAATATTTGAAATCCGACAAGAAATTACTTTGCTCAAGCTCTCGATTTGACGCAATTTAATCGTCTACGTGTTAAAGCTATCCAAACTAATACATGCCGACATCTTTTATTTTCGATGATAATAATTTTCAATTTACGAGAGATTCACTTGACTTTCGATCATTTGCCGACTCATTTTCCAATTTGAGGTGTTTCCCGCTTACGGAAAATATCGCATGGTATTTCTTTATGATCAATAGCTGGGAAAATCAAGTTGTGTCGAAAGACGATAAAAGAAATACCATAACTTAATTTGGGTCACAACCACACAACGGGCAAAATTTGTACCCAAAAAAAGTAGCTTTGTTTTTTTCGTTCTACTTTTGCTAGTTTACGCTAGCTCAATATGGCATTCTTTGCATACTTCCCATTTTCGTTTTGGTATGATATTTCTTGTACCAGATTCGTACCATTTTCCATTTTCGTTCTGGTATGCTTTCAAGTTATGGTATTCCATGTAGCTTTTTTTATTTCGTTCTACCATAACTTCGTACATCCATATTTACATACTTTCCATACTTTTGATAATTGCATGTAATTCATGTTAATAAACCCACATCGGAAATAGAATGAGAACATTGACTCTTTATATGAATTTAGACAATTCTCCCCTACAAGCTAGCTTTTGGGGTTGAGTTAGACCTAAGATCAATTCTTTATATGGTATCAGAGTCATGCCATTAGTGTTAGTAGTAGAGAACATGTACTTTTCATAAGCCTAGACTAACCATAAATAAGCCTAAACTTTCCATAATGTGATTCCAACTAGAACAAGGATTTCTTTGTGTATTTCATGTAGGAACCTGACATAATATACTGTGATATACACGGCATATACAACAATGTATATCACGGTATATCATGAGTATTCCAGCAGTTTTGGACCGTGATATACACAGATGCGTGATATACACGACATATACATATGTGTATATCACAGTTTTGGAGCAGATTTTTAGTAACCATAATTGTATTTAAATTGTATTTACTTAGCATTGTACACTTACAGTACAAGTAGAATAAGGTTTTTGAAGTATAATTGGAATAGGAATTTCCATATTATGAAAATTGTAAATTGTATATATACTCTTTCATTAATGAAAATAATCAAGGGATTATTTCGTTCATGGCATCAGAAGTCTAGGACTAAATTACTTCCGCCCTTCTCCAACTTTATTCTTGGTTTCCGATCACCCTTCTCGGCCGAGACGTCATCGAAATCCGTGCCCCTTTTCTTGAATTTCGTGTCAAATTTACCTTATCTCTTCCCAATTTTCCCCAAATCGTTTCGTTCTCTTGTTATGTCTAAGAACATGTTTTATCCTGCCCTTACTGTTTCCAACATCAAGAACAACATCCCTATTGTTCTTGAGATAGAAAACGTCCAGTATACGACGTGGGCAGAGTTGTTCAAAATTCACGCAATCTCCCATCAAGTCCTCCATCACATAATTCCTCCCGCTACCCTACTCCCACAGATGATCCTCAGTTATGGATTACTCTTGATGCTACTGTCCTTCAGTGAATTTATTCCACTATTTCTACCGACCTTTTACAAACGATTATTGAGCCGGACACTACGGTTATGGCTACATGGAATAGATTGCTTGATAAATTCCAAGAAAACCAACATTCCCGCGTTGTCACCCTTGAGTAGGAATTTTCCCAAATCCACATGGAAGACTTCCTGAACGTTTTCGCTTATTGTAAACGGCTCAAGGAATTGGCAGACCAACTCCGTAACGTTGGAGCGCTCGTTACCAATAATCGTCTTGTTCTGCAAATGGTTGCAGGCCTATCTGAGGCCTATAATTGCGTGAGGACTCTCCTCCGTCAAAGTAATTCACTTTCACCTTTTTATCAAGCCCGTTTGATGCTCACATTAGAAGAAGCCAGTTTGGCCAAAAAGTCGGCGCTAGTCCCGTGGCCATGATGACGTTCTCCGCTAATTCTCAAGGTTTTGTTGATAATTCGGGCCAAAACCGTGCTCACGGTGGTGGCAAGAAAAATAAAAAAAATAATGGCAAAAATCGTGGTGGCAATCATGGTGGTTCCGGAGGTGGTGGGGGTGGCCAGAACAGTTAGGGGTGAGCGGGTCCGGGTACCCTAACATTTTTTAACTACCCGGACCCTACCCGGTAAAAGATCGGTTCCTAAATTTACTACCCGGAACCTACCCGTAGCAATCATTACCCGGAACCTACCCTTAGCAATCATTACCCGGAACCTACCCGGACCCGCAGGGTCCAGGTAGGTTCCCGGGTACCCTGTGCAGGGTCCAGGTAGGTTCCCGGGTACCCTGTAAATAAAAAACATAAATTAAGCAACAATTTTTAAGCCTATGAGAATAAAAAAGAGTTTTAAAATAATTTCATCAAGTAGTTTTTTAGCATGCAATCGAAGTTTTTAGTACCCTTATAAGAAGTTTTAGAAAACTTATTCATTGTAGAAAAGTTAATTCTGTAACCAAAACCTAAAATTGCAAGCTAAATTTGACACTCAATTAATTGAACGTGTTGATTTCAAAATAAATTTGAAAATATCTGAATTAAACTTATTTTCGTGTTCATAAGCTCTTCGATACAAAAGAAAAGCTTTATTATACTAGTAAATCCCTAAATTTCATCTTCACAACTACAAAAATATACACAAATTTTAAAAATAGATTTACATTTCAAATAAAAAGTAATACAAATTGAAGATGAGTATCGCCTGAAATAGAACAGAAGCATATAATATTAAAAAGAAATTGAAGAGTTAGATATGAACCCATATGCATTTTAGGAATGACGTGAACACAACCAAGGGAGAGAAAGAGGCAAATGTGAAGCTTCAATGACGACAACGATGAAAGTACCTGAGAGAAAGCTTCAACAACGACGACGATGAAGCTCGGTGGTGTAGCTAAAACGCCATTGTTATTGAGAGAGTTTTGTGTGTTTTCTCTTAGGGCACAAAGAGCATTCTAGAATAAAGGGGTGAAAAAGCTAAAATATTTACGTCTTGGGATGGGGAAAATCAATGTGTAGGCGTGCAACAAACAATTTTGGAGAAAGTTAAAAGTGGTCCAAATGTTTCTAAAAAAAGTAAAAATATTTAATATTTTATAGGTTCCGGGTATCGGTTCGGTCCGGTACCTGTCTCTATTCTTGAACCTGAATCGACCCGACATTGATCGGTTTCTAATTTTACTACCCGGACCCTACCCGTTATTATAATATATCTACCCGAAACCTACCCGTTATTGTCGGTTCCGATCGGGTATCTGGGTACCCTGTACCCGTGCTCACCCCTAAGAACAGTAGGGCGGTGCTCGTCAAGGTGGCAGTGGGCCACAACCCCACTGGTCCCAGCCATGGCCCCCATGGCAGTGAGTTGGGCCAGTAGGCCGTGGCCCAATAGCCCTTATTTAGTGGGTCGACCAGCAGCCCTTCATGCCTAATTTTCCGGCTTTAGCTTCCAGTTTCATAAACACTGTTGGCCGGGGCAGCAGGGAGGCCTGCTTGGGCCTCAGCCTACGCAGGCATTCTCGGCAGTGGGCCCCACACCGACTCCAACGGATATTGAGGCCGCAATGCATAGACTTGGATTAAATCCTCCAGACCCAAATTGGTACATAGACACCGGCGCCATTTCTCACATTACGTCACACTAAGGTACTCTCTCGTCTTATTCCAATTTGAGCAACAATCGTGGCATTATTATTGATAATGACAACTCAATTCCAATTCGAGGTTACAGTCATAAAACTTTGTCTCCCCTCATCCACCTATTGTCTTAAAACCCCCCCTTCATGCTCCTAACTTAATTAAAAAATTGGTGTATGTCCGTAAATTCACCACTGATAATTGGGTTTCTGTTGATTTTGATCCTTTTGGATTTTCTATGAAGGATTTCTAGACGGGGATACCTCTCATGAGATGTGATAGTAGGGGAGATCTTTATCCTATCACGCCAGCATCCAACCTCTCGAGTCAAGCCTTGTCATCTACTTTTGTAGCTCTAGCTCACTCCTTGTGTCATGCACGTTTGGGTCACCCTAGGTCATCCATTGTTTCTTCTTTGCATAAAAATAATTTTATTTCTTGTAAGGGTACGCGTAGTACTCTAATTTGTCAATCATGTCCTTTAGGAAAACATGTTAGATTGTCATTTGTAGCCTCTACTTCTCGTACTTTAATGTCATTTGATATTATTCATAGTGATTTATGGACATCTCCCGTTTCAAGTTCTATGGGCCATCGTTATTATGTTCTATTTTTGGATAATTATTCTAATTTTTATGGACTTTTCCGTTAGCGAAAAAATCTCAAGTATTTTCCACCTTCTTACAATTTCGTGCATTCGTCCGTACCCAATTCGAATGAGAAATAAAAAATATTCAATGTGATAATGGCAAAGAATTTGATAATGGGTTGTTTCGGGATTTTTGTGACAAAAATGACATCGTTTTTCATTTCTCTTGTCCTCGTACGTCTTCAATAAATGGGAAAGCCGAACGAAAAATTCGTACCATTAATAATATTGTCCGAACTTTATTGGTCCATGCTTCCGTACCACCTTCCTTTTGGCATCATGCTCTACAAATGGCTACTTATCTTATTCACATACTTCCTACCAAAGGTTTGGCATTTTTCTCCCCTCTTCAAATATTATATAATAAGACTCCTTCGTATTCACATCTTATATAATAAGACCTACCATCACCAATAAGACGAGCTTTATGCCTTGTAAAAGAACCATCAGAATTCTTTTTGTGACAGTAAACCAAAATAGAACGTATTATGTTCACATTAGATGGATGGGACACCAACTCCCACGTCTTATTTATAATAAGAGCATCAATTTCCTCTAACATGGCAGCTTTCCAATTCGAGTATGATAGAGCAGTTTTTGGATTTTTCAAAATTGGTGATGGTTGTACCGAGAAAGTTAAATTAAAATGATGCTTGGGTCAAAAAATCCTATACATGGTACGGGTTTCAATGGACCAATGTGGGGCCGAGACGTGGGGTGAAGGCTGTGGATTTTTGGGAATAGTACTGGGCTGAGAGGGACTGAACGGATAGGCTTGTGTTATTGGACATGTTTTTCAGGTTGGTGAAGTGGATGAGGGAGTAGTGGGCTCCCTCATTTGGGCCAACTAGTTGCGGGACCTGGACCGGGCCAAGGTCGATGAGAAGGGAGTAGTGGGCTCCCTTAATCAGACTGGCCCAATATTATTTGGTCGTTAGGCCATTGCAATTTGGGGCCCAACTTGGGCTGGTCCAGTCGGGACCAATGGTAGTGACGAGAGAGCAGTGGGCCCCCTCGTTTGGGCTTGGTGAGATGGGCTATTTAGATGGTAAGTCAATAATGGATGTAGCCCCTCATCCAAAAAATTATATGAAGGCGGGGACAACGTGTGAGAGTTAACAAACGGGAATGTGGACTCATCGAAAACAACGTGACGAGAGATGATAATTTTTCCATTAGACATATCATAACACTTATAGCACCTACAATTTTGGTAGACCCTCAAATGTGTATAGAAAGGAATATGATGGTACAAAAATTTTATGGGTGATAGGTTTGAGAATTGAGAGTAGCTTGCTAGGAAGAATGTTTAAAAGATATGTGGTCATTTGTAGAGCATAATTCCAAAATGATGGTGGTATGGACGAATGCGCAAAAAGCGTGCGAATTAAATTATTGATTGTTCGTATTTTTCTTTCGGCTTTTCCATTTTGAGGAGAAGTGTGTGGATATGAGAGACGCAATGACATACCATTTTGGTGACAAAATTCCTTAAATTGGTCATTTATGAATTCCCTCCCATTATCATATTGAAAATATTTAATGGACTTCTCAAATTGGGTTTGGATGAAAATCTTAAATTGTTTAAAATAGTGGGGACTGGCGATAATGGGAAATGTCCATAGAAAATTATAATAATCATCCAAAATAAGCATATGATACTTATGACCTGCCGAACTTAAAATCGGGAATGTCCACAAATCACTATGCATGATATCAAATGGCATAATAGTGTTGGAAGTATATAAAGAAAAAAATAAATTTAACATGCTTCCCAAAATGCAAGACTGACAAACATGGGAGTCCACAAATTGGTTACAATCAATAAACTTATTTTTTCTAAGAGTATTGAACACCGGTGCTCTCGAGTGTCCCAAACAGTTATGCCATAAAATATGAGAAAGAGCAGCAAAGGTTGATGGAGTGGTGACTTGATTGTTAGAGGTGGCAGTGATGGGATACAAATCCCCAATGCTATTACATCTCATTAGTGGCATCCCCATCTAAAAGTCCTTCACAGAAAACCCAAATGGATCAAAATTAACATAAACATTGTTGTCAGTGGTGAAACGACGTACAAATATCAAGTTTTTAATAAGTTTGGGTGCATGTAGGTCATTTTTCAAATGTAAAGGTGGGTGAGGGGGGGAGGTTTAATTGATCAATACCACGAATTGGAATTTCCTGCCCACTGCCAACTATAATATTTTTATTACTGCTCATATTAAAATAAGATGAGAGAGTACCTTGAGATGCCATCATGTGTAAGGTTGCCCCCGTGTCCATGTACCACGAGTCATCGGGAACATTGAGATTTATATTGTTCATGGCTTACTCGATGTCTGTGGGAGCATAACTCGGATATAATGGTTCATAGACTAAGAATACTTACTGTGGGTGGTTGCCTAAGACACCGGGTTGCTTGTTCGGAGTGTTGGGCCTGGCCCACTAGGTTGTTGGGTAGGAGGAGGGTGGCCCCCACTTCTACAGGTTCCAGCCCCAAGGCGGGAACTAGCCTCACTGCCCACTGCCACCAAACTGTTGCGGCTACCAGTGGGGACGGTTTTGCCCCTATTGCCCGCGGCTGCCTCCTCCGCCAAAAGTGTTTCTGCCGCCCCGTCCCCTTCCACTATTATTGTTTCCTTTGTTGTTGTTGCGATTTTAACCCCCTTTTGTCCATTATTGTTGTGATTTGATGCATCTCCTAAACCAGTAGACATGTTGGTGGAAAGTAGGGCAATGTCGACATTATTTTTCCGCCATCACCGCCTGTTTCACCTTCCGACTTTCTTCAAGAATCAACCTCGAACGAGCTTCATAAAATGGTGGTAACGGGTTACTTTGTTGAATGAACGTAGCAACTCCATCATATTGATCATTCAAACCCATAATTAGTTGGAGAACTAATAATTGATTTGTCACCGGTGCATCAACGTTGGATAGTTGATCGGCAAATATTTTTAATTCTTGACAATAGGCGGAGATGTTTGCAAAGTCATCCAATTTGACATTGGTGAATTGGTTTTCAAGATATACCGCCCGAGAAATCTTATTATCTTGAAAAATGTTTTGCAAACGCTCCCAAGTTTGTTGAGTCGTAGAGTCCGGTTCCAAAATGGTGTGCAAAAAGTCATTAGATATGGTGCCGTAAATTCATTGAAGGAATATTGCATCCAAGCAAGACCATAGAGTCTTGTCAATATTGGTGTCCTTCGACTGAGACTTATAACTTGGTATGCGCGATAATAAATTTTGAATAACTCCGCCCAAGATGAATAATGTCATTTTCCATCTCAAGAATTACCGGAATGAAGTTCTTGATGTTGTTTACGACAAGAGCGGGATGTAATTTGTATTGGTCGGTCATTGTTATCCAAGAGAAACAAGAAAAGATGAGGAGATATGATATTTTGGTGATTGGAGGAAGTGGGAGAAAGAACCCTAATTAGGGTTTGGAGGTTGAAGAAGCCGAAGGGGGGGGGGGTAGGATTTTCGGCTAAGGTTTGGACAAAACCCTAATTAGGGTTTGGTTGATGAAGCCGAAAATGGGTAGGGTTTCGACTAGGGTGGTGGGAGGACCGGCGGTGGTTTAGTTTTAAGTCAAAAAATGGGTTAATTTTTTGCTCTGATACCATGAAGGAAATATTTCCATGCCTTTTTCATGCATGAATACAATAATATAAACATCAATAGAGGACTAATTCTAGGCTACAATTTTGGTAGACTATCATAAGAATATACTAATTATATTTACATCTTAATTACATGGTATATGATTTGATTTGATTGGATTATGGAAATAATAGGTGATTATTTCCATAATTATCTAACACACACTTAATCTGTGAACCTTCTCCAATTTATCATCACTTTTAATTTCAACCCCAACAAATGTATATTTGGGATTATTTAGAAAATTAATCAAGGCATCAGGTATGTGGTCGCAGTGGAGGAGTTGAAAGATGAGGCAACGACGGCCAACGCAAAGTTGCAGAGTTGCAACGGGGTTTTGGTGAATGCTATAATTGGGTCGCCACTTGATATCAAGACCAACAAGTAGACGGCGAGAGGGCGAGCATTGCAGTCGACTTTACGAATCCAGAGATTAACAATGTTTGAGGCGTGTGTGACCGCTGTTTCGATTCGATCATTGTACAAGTAAATGTGAAATTGGTCGTAGTTATAGTCCGGCCAGGCATACCATAAGCCATGAAAGCTATAGGTGGCATATCATCAAATGGAAGAACAAAATTGCTGAAAATTGTTTATAAATTTCTAAATTTACAAGGGGCAACTCTTGAAAACTCATAGCATGGGTAAATCTTCTACTTATAGAGATGACAGGAGTGGTGACGTGACACCTCTTTGAAAAGATATTTATCTGTTTTGACATTTTTAGCCTTTTTTCTATTAAATACTTCATTTGTTTCAGTTTATGTGAACCATTTACTATTTGGGGAGTTTACGGGTAGTTCTTTAATCACGTTTTTATTACATTTTTTCTAAATTATTTGAATTATAAATTATCATGACTTATAGTACTTTTAATATAGTTTCTAAATATATAAAGTTTCTTTTTACAAACTTGCAAAATATATGTCAAAATTTAAGATCAAAGTTATAAAGTTTGACTCTCCTACTCTGAAAAAGTTCACATAAATTAAAAGGGAAGGGGGGGGGGGTATAATTATTTCCGTTCCTTCAATACGAAGGATACAACCGTTGCATCACTTTAGCTAATGAAACGTACGGTTATGATGACTGAATTGAAATTTTCAGTTACAGTTTCATACTGTATTAATTACCATTTTCTATTAAGATCCTTACATAGCAAGATCCCTCTCAGAGGCGTTGGAAGTTCAAAACTCTGTTAGCTTAACGTAGATTATCAGTAGGAATGATGTATATCTCGAGTTATTTATCTTTTATTTTTCTAATGAAACAACTCGTCTTTTCACCTTAACATATATGGATGTGGTTATCTTGAGAAGTGAGCATATTTATCTTTACTGTCCAGATTTAAAAAGTTGTGAAACTAATCTTAAATGTGATGGAGTTATAAAGTATTCTTCATTAGTTTTCTTCAGATTTTAAACTCAGAATGGTTGCCGTTTGTTTTATAGGATAACCATTTGATTTTCCAACATATCATTTTATACCTCTATTGTTGTACTAATAAATAAATTATAAGATTCAAAAACTTGTGATTGTAAAATTACATAAATTTTAAACTTTTGTAATGAGTAGTAATACTAATATATATGAAGACTTGTCTGTAAATATTTGATTGAGAATATTTATTGATAGCTAAAGGAATATCTAGAAATATTCTATCAATAGCTTCAAAAAGAAAAAATTAGGTTAAGTTGGGTGGGTTGGGCTATAACTCATTATTTAGTTCATTTGACCCAATTTATCTTTAGCTCAAGTAAACTTTGAAAAGTATTGGACAATGATCCATTTAATGATTCAGCCCAAACCGTCCATTTGCCGCCCCTAGTTAAGTCATAGGTGTATCTATCTTCACACACTACAAAAATCTTACCATAGGGGTGATAAATGGACGAAGCTGAATTAAATTTGAACGGGTTATATTGGGCTGAATCAAGAAATGTGTTACTACGTAAGTTTGTCTAAAGATTAGTTAGGTTGAGATGAGTTGGGTCAAAATATATTAAACAATGAGTCAATGTCCATCCTGCTAACTCTTACCTTCTGCCTACACCCTCGCCATCCTTTCCAATTCATACACTACTAGTAGTGTCTAATGCATCTCATTCTCGTTTGGCAGGACGTGCATTAGTACCTAATAACAATGGCTTCGGTATTTAATTACCCAAGGCATTAGTGCGTACTGGTGGGCTATAACATAACCTATCATCCACTGAAACTTGGACTTGTACAACCCAAACTTCTGTCTTTGGGCCTAGATCCGATTGGTTAGCATGAGGATTCTGAATTCTAAAATTGTCCTTGTCAAGTGTAGAAACGTGGCTTTCAACAATTGGTTGTAGGCCAATGATAATGTCAGAACCATCATCCAATCAACATCAACTTGGCCAATTCCTAAAACAAGATAAACTAGTTTATTACTGATCTCCATTATCTTTTTTTTTTTATATATATATTCAATTTTCCGGTCCAAATTATTTCTGGAGATAGTAGTTCCGGGCCTTCAGCACTATTATAAATAAATAACGGAATGTGTCTAAATGACCAGAGTTTAAGAACAAAGCAGATGATATCACCTACAAGCTACTCTAAAAAAAAAAAGCAAATTGTTCCCATTAGATGATTTTAAATTCTCCTCGTTTGCCATTCCGCTGTTAACGGGACCCTGTTCTCCATTATTTGTACAATACTACTCCCCATTCCCAAATATCATCTCATCTCTATCCATTTGTCTCTCTTGTGATTCTATAATCAAAGAGCTTCTTCTTCCATGGCTACTAATCGCTGGCTCAGGCCGGAGGTATCTTTTATCCTTGCACTTTTATCTCTACTTGTTTGGAAACTTTTGAAATATCTAAGCTTGATAAATGCAAAATGAATATTCCGTGTAAGTAGGTGTATCCACTGTTTGCTGCCGTTGGAGTTGCCATCGGAATCTGTGGACTTCAGTTAGTTCGTAATATGCGTATCAACCCTGAAGTCAGGTTCGATCTATTCCTTGAATACATGCTTACATCCTACAGTAATTTTAGCTGGAAATACGAGCATGTTGCTTTTCTTTCTTTTAAATAGTGTGGTGTAGTAGTAATCACTTCTAGGCCCCTTTTCGGCTCCAGTGCTTCAGGTATTACAGACCCTTTGCAACAGAGTCGTTGATAAGCGTTCTTCTTTGAATAAGACACTGAATGAGTCCATTTGTTTTCAGATATTTAAATCGGGATCGATAGGTGGATGGATCTATCTTTCTGTTCATTCATATTACTAATCAAAATGGATTTATAGTTCTTCTTTTTTTTCTCCCTACTTGTTACCCTTTGGATACCTTGGATTCTCTTCTATCTCCTGCCTGCTAGAGCTGATTTGTTACCCTTTTGGTCAGTACGAGCCTACTTAGTAAGTCTTCAATGGCTGTTCAATCAAAGTTAGGACAAGAATGTTGTGATTTTGCACAAATATTTGTTATTCATAATCATCTCAGCATCCAAGTTTTGCTACTCTATTAAGTTAAGTTACTCAGATATATGATCTGTTAAATTAAAAGAAGACTAAGATTGAACAAGTTTCCCTTCCCCCATTATAACTGTCACAAAGAAATAGAGATAATCCCTTCATCTCTATTAATGACATTTCTTCATTTTGAAATACTGCGTACATCTCTAAGACCCAAGAGATCTTTACAGGATCACCCATATCAGAGAATTTTAATATATTGAGTAGTAGTACTAACAGACTTGTGCCAACAACGTATTGAATATTTGCATCTACATTTATATCTACTTCTTTTTACACCGGACAAGAACTTACCATTTTTCTTGTTTAATAAAAAACGGGACAGGGTAAACAAGGAGAAAAGAGCTGCTGGCATTCTGGAGAACTTTGAAGAGGGAGAAAAATATGCTGAACATGCCATCAGAAAGTTTGCTCGTAGTAGGCCACCAGAAATTTTCCCTAACCTCAATAGGTTTTTCAGTGACCCTCAAAAGAATTAAAACACCTGTAACTGGGTTAGAATAAAGTTATCAAACTTCACCCTTATCATGGTGATTTGTAACGTAATGTGATCGTGACTCTAATCTGTTGTGCTGGATGTGTTGCAGTATCGGTGTCTGTAAAATATGTTAGTGATTTCTGTGTGGCAATTTGTACTGAGACTCTATATGTCATATGTTCAAATGGTTTTTCTGAATGAGTCTCAAGGTGCTACTCTAAACGAAACGCCGACATGCAGTTTGTCATACACACATTACGTTGATTAGTTGAAGGAGAAGATACTAACAATCTTATAAAAATGCAGCCAAAGTGGCAGTCCTTGAAATAATCTGGAAAACAGAACCATATATAATGACTAAAATAAATTACTATGTCTGCATTTGTTTGACCATAAACCTTTTCCCCGGCATTCCAAACAATGGAAATATCTCATAACACAGAGACGTTTCTTTGATCATGGAATCAACAAGGTGCCTAGATTACATCTAATGAGGATGTCAACTGTCTTGAACAACTTTTGTGCTGCTTAGATTCTCAACATTTTGGCTGTTCCACTTGAACTTTCAAGCTTCTCAGTTGTTTGTTCAGTTGGTGCCTCAGAATTCATACACAAGTTCGTTAAGGAAAAAGAAACTTATCATGGTGGAAGGTGTTCAACATCCATTTCGTATCTTATTCCTCTAAGTAGACTCTTTGCTGTTTCCTTCTCCTGCATCGATGACCAAACAAAGTGAGGAAAGCTGCTCAAAGAGTTGTTTTCGAGAATGATTAAGAGAAGATATTTTAACTTATCATTGAGAAACTGACTACTCCCTCCGTTCCATAATAAGTGATGTTTTAAGCTTTTCATTTTGTTTTAAAATAAGTAATGCTTTAGGATTTCAAGAAGAAATTGACCTTACAACAACAACATACCCAGCGCAATCCCACAATGTGGGGTCTGGGAAGGGTGTACACAGACCTTACCTCTACCTTGGTAGGTAGAGCGGCTATTTCCGAAAGACCCTCGACTCAGGATAGCAAAGCAAAAAACAGTCGGACCCGGTCAAAAATTTAAAGCAGTAAGAAAATGCTGATAGCAAACGCGAATACGTCATGATATCGCATCCTGAAAGATAAGCAATAACTAACGCAAATAAATGAGATAAACCAAGTACATTAAAGAACGCATAGCAGAAGAAATAAAACTAGAGAAGACTATAAAGCAAGAAGAAATTGACCATATTCTTTCCAAATTACCCTTATTTACATAATCAAGGTTCATTAAGTAACTTTTCTTTTTTAGGCATTAATTAGGGATAAGTTAGTAAAAACGCTCATAATTTCCTGGGAGTTGAGCAATTTGTTAAGGGATGTGCATAAGCTAAAAACACCACTTATTATGGAACGGAGGGAGTATTTAAGTACTTAATAACAGGAGGTAAAACTTACTGGGCCAGAATAATCAAGAAGGCGGGTGCAATAAACCTCTGCATCTTCAAATCTCTTTTGAGCTTTATAATATCTGGCAAGAAACATTAAAGCTTCAACTAGGTTAGGACCTTCCCGTTCTTCAGCTTCCATAATCTCCAAATCTTTCTTGTAGTAAAATGCTGCCTC
This sequence comes from Anisodus acutangulus, assembly GCA_029783415.1. Taxonomy (NCBI): domain Eukaryota; kingdom Viridiplantae; phylum Streptophyta; class Magnoliopsida; order Solanales; family Solanaceae; genus Anisodus; species Anisodus acutangulus. The sequence continues at coordinate 10,952,266 of CM056497.1, read as the reverse complement.
ATCGGAACGACCAAGCTCAGCATGCAGTTTCGCTAGCTGGTGAAGTGCAATTGCTTCTCTGTCATTACAATTTGCAGCCCTTCTGTAACATTTGATTGCCTCCTCAAGCATATGAAGCTGTTCTGTTTCAAAACACTGGGCCATTGCAATCCATAATCGAGAATCACTTGGCTGCAAGAACACTGACTTTTTAAAATAATGAAGAGCATAAAATGGCATTCCCATCATCTCATATGCTTGTCCTAACCCATACCAGGCTCGATAATCACATGGATTTATGTCCACTGCCCGCCTGTAGGCATCAACTGCTGCTGGGGTATTTTTCATCTCTACGTACTCGTGACCCATAAGTGTCCAAGCTGATAAATAATTTTTATTCAATTTAAGAGCCCTACGGAAATACATTACAGATTTCTCATGCTGCCCCTTTAAACTGTAATAGTTCCCAATAATGCAACAAGACTCTGGCCTGTATTTATCTGTCAAAAATACCCTATGTGCAAGATAACTTAAAGCTGAAAAACATTCCTTTGCATATAGCACGTTGGAATACATATCCATGTCTTCGATCCTGTAAGGGTCATTTCTTAGAAGTTCTTCAAATATAACTTCTACTTGTTCAAATTCTCTAAGACTGTACTGAGCTTTAGCAATCTGGGCCTGGATATAATTGCTAAAACTGAAAGTCCCTTGCAAATTTTCATATTTCACCAATGACTCACTGTGCATACGAAGCTCTTGGTAAGCATAGGCTAGAAAGAAGTCTTTCATCCAGTGGTTATTAAGGTTTAAACTGTTCAATGTCTCAGCAGTGGTGCACAACGACTGCAGCTCAGACCAAGCACTCCAGTTCCATGGGTAGCTATTTACTGACTCAACAAGAACTGTCCTCGCAAGATTGTCACTGCCTTTCTGCTTAAGAACAAGACCATACAAGTAAAGGGCAAAAGAATCAATGCTTCCATTTTTTTGAAGTACAGACAACTCTCGCTCAATAGAAACCAGTTCGTGGTTCACAATATCGATCTTGCCTAAGGGTCCCTCGAGTTCTATCATCTCTTCTTCTTTTCGCTTTTCACCAGCCTTAAGAAGCAATAAAGAAGCAGATGTAAGTATCTATCACCACGCTTATTAGGTACAATTTAATATTAACATATGAAATAAAGCTAATAGACTTTATATTTTCTTTTATGGAAGTATATTAAAAAATCTCTGTTTGAGAACAAAAAGTAGCTAAAATTTCTCATATATTCTTCTTCAATGAAATTTTAGAGAGCATAGAAAAATCAGAAAGGGGCTAATCAGCAAAGCTACGAACTGAGAACCAAAAAGAAGAAAAGATCTGATGCATGTATATCCTCATCTCCCCGCTAATGCAGACAGCAAGAATCACATGGCTCTCCCTTCGCCCGTTGCATGTGACCAAGTTTGGTTAGAGATGTAGTTTAAGGAAAAAGGCTTAAGTTAATTTATCTGAATCAGTTGAAGTGTCGTAAAATTGTTCCCCTTTGCTTCCAGTCCTATGACACGGTTTGATCAGTTAGAAAATCATTCAGATTCAGATGTTAGTTGATTGAAAGGAATGCTTTACACTAGTTTCATTCCTGAATGATACACTTTATGAGAGAAAATATCAATTCCAGACAGAAGTTAAGCTAAGCCCCCCCCCCCCCCCCCCGCTCCTCCAGTAAGAAAAGGGAGAGCGCACCTCAATTTCATCCTCGAACGTAAGCCAAAGGATGAGAAAGGAAAAGGTCATGTGTAAACTCCAGGTAAACATACAGCAATAACACCCGAAAGCTTAGCTTAACAGTCTTCTTGAAGAGACAACATCGAAAAGGGTGAGGGTTACCAGTAGTTTGACGGCAAGCGTAAGAATAATCTAATTATTAATAATCCTCTAAATACTGAATTCATTGGGACGTTCCCACCTGGAAACATGCTACATCAGCACCTGAGTTTAGTGTTGAATAAGCCAGGGATATCGTGACCGAAGTGTGAGCGTAAAAGAGTTTCCATATCTTATTTGACGAATGGATAAAGAAACTACCCTGAGAGATTAGAATAGGTAGTTGTATTACGAAGGTGTTGACAAGAAAGTCTATAATTAATAAGCTCCCTAAACAGAAAGAGAGTTAATATTGCTGTAAGAATTAAGGTATTAAATAAAGATTAGGGTGGAGAAGATCATAGTAGAATCATGTAAGAATAAAGTTGTAGAAGTAAATGGTGATCAGATTATCTTGATAAGACTAGTACACAGAAAGGAGAGAATCAATGACATTAGTGTCTATACTTCGTAAATACGATAAGACGAAGAAACCAAAACCAAATTTTGGAAAGATATGAATAACATGATCCAAGGGATTCCAAAAGACCAAACATCTTTACAGGAAAGACCTTAAGAACATGTATATGGGAATCTGCACTTTTTTCTTTGACATTTTGATCTTCATTGCCATTTGCTGATAGTTTAAACACCTAATTAGCTATCTAGCAACCAACTACTCAAGTGTGTGGCCTAGTGGTCAATAAAGTGGGAGGAGAACTATTAGGTCTCAGACTCTCAGATTCAAATCCCAACGGAGATAAGAAAACCTAGGTAACTTCTTTCCATCTATTTAAGCCTTGGTGGGTAGAGTTACCCGATACATGTGCTGGTAGGAGGTAAGACGTACCTGGTGGAATACTCGAGGTACACACAAGCTGAACCGAACACCACGTCATTAAAAAAAACTATCTGGCAACAGACTTATGCAGTTATTCAATTAGGCAAAGAAACAACGAACTCCAACTGATATGAGATTTAGAATATGCAAAGTTAAAGCACCTTAGATTAAAGATGTAAAAAGAATCTGGCCTTTTAGAGACAGCACAAATAACACCAATAATTCGAGGACTTATAACTTGCACTAGCATGCTTTCACACTATCTTTTATGAGATAAATCTCTTTTATTTGTTTTATTTTAACTACAGAAATCACCTCAATGCATAGAGTGAAGTGAAAAGAATTTGTAGGCGGAGAAGTCCCATCTCAAGTTGACTTCCCGTGAGAAAAAGCTCAATCACAATAAATATTACCCGAAGTTCTTACATTTTTACCGTTCTGAGAAGATTATATCCCTTTTTGTTTCATAAAACAAAAAAGTAACTGGCATATGCGACACGTAGTCCTGTTGTACATCCATATTAACATCTTTAACCCTTTTGATGATACGCAAGGAAGGTCAATTCAAAATAGAGGAAGACCAGTTTATACAATCACGTAAAGAATAAAGCCACCTTGAAGACAACAAGACCAAAAGGCACAATCATTGTCAGAATACTAAAGGGAAATATATTTGTTTCCTGCTATCTATGCACAACTTCACTATAACCCTTAAAGTTGCTCACTTAAAGATGTGACCTTTTCTGGCTATTTAAGGACATGATATAGCAAAATAAAAGTGAAACTAATAAAGAAATATAATGATGACAGACACCATTTTCCTTAAGCTATGCAAATTGAATCACTCTTGGGTACAAAGTGGCTTTCTTTACCTACCCTCTTAAGTAACAAAATATAGGAGACTTAGCCGCATATTCAAGAACAGAATACCTAGAGAATTCAGATAAGGCATAAAAAGACATAAGATTTCTCCTAGTGATGAAAATGATGTTCTCTTGTTTGCTAAGTCATTTAATACATATGGAATGTCATTGAGCTTGTAACACCTTTGGTAATGTAATTGAATCTTTAAATGTTGAAAGACTCAATTGAGATACAATAGATGAATCACACCACGTCCTCGTGCATGTGGTATGAATTACTTACGATGTATTAACTAAAAGGTGACTACTTACACAAAATTTGATAATATCAGGTTCAAAGCATAGCGTTATTAGTTCCATCAATGCCAATACTTGACCTAAACCAGCTACAAGATTCCTTTACTAATGATTCTAGAAGTCATATACTTGGTCCTACTCTATATTTTCTACTAATTCAGATTTACAAAATGATAAAGGTCATTGCTTTTGGTCTAATAACAACATTGATACACCCCCAACGGCATTAATCGATGTGCTTCAATAGCGCATTAACAGCAAATCAAACACCAGGTTAACACTTTCACTCAAAAAGATTGCACCATTTCCTCATGCATGCGGAAAGATATAATTGAGATACCACAGATGAATTACACCATCTCCTCAGGTATGAATTACTTAGGATCTATTAACTAAAAGATGACAACTTGCACAAATTTTGATAAAATCAGCTACCAATGGCATAGCGTTATTAGTTTCATCAATGCCAATGCTTGAGTTTTTTTTATTAGTAATGGCAATGCTTGAGTTAAAACCAGCTAGAAGTTTCTCTTTGCTAATAATTCATCTACAAGCCATATATTTGGTCCCAGTCCAGATGGTATACTAACTCAGATTCACAAAATGATAAAGATCATTGCTTTTGGACTAATAGCATGATATACCCCCAATGACATTATAAATTAATGTGCTACAATAGCGCATTAACAGAAAATCTAACACTAGGTTATCGCTTTCACTCAAAAATGACAAGCATGAAAGAGGAGGAAACAAAAATCAAGTACAAAAAAAAGAAACATTGATAAAATCAGGTACCAAAGCATAGCGTTATTAGTTTCATCAATGCCGATACTTGACTTAAACCCAGCGAGAAGTTCCCTTTGCTAATAATTCATCTACAAGTCATATATCTGGTCCTACTCCATATTTCCTACTAATTCAGATTCACAAAATGCTAAAGGTCATTGCTTTTGGTCTAATAACATTGATACACCCCCAATGGCATTATTAATTAACATCAAATCAAACATCAAGTTAACACTTTCACTCATAAACGATATGCACGAACAAGGAGGAAATGAAAATCAAGAACAAAAAAGCAACATTGATAACAAAAGATGATAAAGACAAACCAAGAAAAGGGCATAACAGCGCAAAAACACAGCTTTCTTGCCAGTCTGATCACGAAGCACGTGAGTTGCCCGTCGATACTCCCTACAATCAAAGTAAGACTTAGCAAGCAAGTAAAAATCACTGTCAATAGCTTCATCATCATCCTCCAGAACAGGTAGCGTAGCCACGTGGGATACACCGGCAGCAGGGGTGGAAGTAAAAGCTGCTTCCGTGGCAGTACGGAACCGGCGACGAATACTGGAACTGCCACGCTGGAATCTTGTATGAGATGGGGTGTACTTTGCTGGGTCTTGTTCAATTCCCACTAATTGCTCTGCTGCCCTGTACCAAATTAGAATAATCCCAATTAAGGTATTTACAAGATTTTATAAAGGGAATATTTTTAGGGTTTACCATTTTGAGGCGGAGTAGAGACACCGGTCGCTGAGGTGGCGGACGGCGGCGCGGAGTTCGTTTCTGCAGTTATCTTTAATACCCATTTTTGATGGATCTGTGAAACTTGTATATACAAACTATGAAATTACTTAGTATGCAAATTGGGGGTAAAATGGAGGAATTACCTTAAGTTGAATTGCTAGAGGTCGCTGGAGAGGAGGAGGACTGCGCGGGTTAGGTGTTTTTTCAAACTTTGCTACTCCTGTAGTAGATACTGGAGTGATGGATGTAATTTGATATTGTAATTTGTGGTCCGACCTTTTTCGAATTGCGTCAAATTTAATGTACCAGACTAACCTTTTTTATTCATCGTTGCATCAAATCAAAGTATGATAAAAATAAAGTTTTGAAACTGAAAAAATAAATAAGTTTATACTCTCCATTCCAATTTAAATATCTTTTTTTTGTTTATCCCAAAAAGATGTCTCTTTCTATATTTAGTAAGTTTTGATAAATTTAAAATCTGTAAATAATTTCAAATATCTTTAATTAAAAATCACAAAATTCAAAAATCTTTTATTTTTTAAACTTCGTAACTAGTCAAACTAAGACACTTAAATTAAAACGGATCGAAAATAAAAAAATTTAAATTTCAGTCTTGGAGACGCAAACAAGTTACCACTTCAAAGTTCAATGTAGGGTTGGCAATGGATCAGAGGTGGATCGGGTGGAGCTCAATTCGCCTCCACCCGCCAACCATCTATCCACCAGCCGACCCATCCATCACCCTATTTTTTCTTCATCCACATCCGATCCACCCATCATCCACGGGTGGATCGGGTGCTTCGCGGATGAAAATTATAGCACAATCAGTTTGGTACTTTTGATTTATTTTTCAATTTTCATACTATCTTGCTTTTCATACTATCTTGCTTTACCATTATAATTTGATCTTGATCCCATTGTAATATTTCTCAACCTATTATATTGCTAACAGTTATAGTCATATATAGAGTGATGTTCAACATAGAAAATGTCAATTATGTATAACGTAGTACAAAAATAACATTTTTGATACTAGGAATCATCGTTATTGACATGTTGAAATTGAAAAAGAATTTTCATTCACTTTAGAAAAATAAAGACAACTATTGGAAATAAAATCAATTACTAGTAACGACATGAGTCTAGGGGTATGTTATCACTGAACTACACAAAAAATAACTAATTTATAAACGGGTGGATGGATGGGTCGGGTGGTGGGTTGGATGTATGTCCACTCCAATACGACCCGATCCGTCACCCGATTAAAATCTGTGTTTTATCAATTTTTCGTTCATATAATCGGGTCGGATTGATAAATATCCATCGGGTTAGGGTGAAATTGCCAGCCCTAGTTCAATGACTCATCTTTTCTACTCCGTATATTAGAAGCATGACTTTGAAAGTTGGATCGACATGTGTGCCTTGCTGAAATTCAATTCAATTTCAAGGGCATTATGATTACTTCAATTTTTGCAAATTTACATGTCACTAAAAGAAGTATTGCAGCCGTTTCTCACTTTCGAACACGTATTTAGCAGTCTTTGTAATTTTGTGGAAACGTGGGATGTGGCAACTATTAATAGGAGTCTAAAGGGTTCAGGTTGGTGGAGCTGTATAGGAAGAGGAACAAAGATTTACATATGGTTTTCATCGATCTCGAGAAGGCATACGATAAAGTCCATAGAGAGGTTCTCTGGAGATGTTTGGAGGCTAAAGGTGTACATGTGGTGTACATTAGGGCGATCAAGAATATGTATGATGGAGTCAAGATCAGGGTACAGACAGTGGGAGGAGACTCGGAGCGCTTTCCTGTGACGATGGGCTGCACCAGGGATCAACTTTTAGCCCATTCTTATTTGCATTCGTGATGGATGGACTGACGCGACAAATCCAAGGGGAGGTGCTATGGTGTATGTTATTCGCAGATGACATAGTCCTGATTGATGAGACTCGCAGCGAGGTGAACGCTAAGCTGGAGGTTTAGAGACAAACCCTGGAGTCTAAAGGGTCCATGCTGAGTAGGACTAAGATAGAATACTTGGAGTGCAAGTTCAGCAACGAGAGCGACCGTGAGATAGGCGTGGAGGTGAGGCTTGTGACCCAGGTCATTCCGAAGCAAGTAAGCTTCGAGTACCTCAGACCTATTATCCAAGGGAATATAGAGATTGATGACGATGTCACACATCGTATTGGGGCAGGGTGGATGAAATGTATGCTTGCATATGGAGTCTTATGCGACGAAAATGTGCCACCAAAGCTAAAAGGCAAGTTTTATAGGGTGGTGGTTAGACCGACTATGTTGTATGGGGCAGAGTGTTAGCCAGTCAAGGCGTCGCACACCCAAAGGATGAGAGTGGCGAAAATGAGGCCTCGATAGAAGATAAGATGCTGGAAGCGAGGTTGAGATGGTTTGGACATGTGTGGAGAAGAGACACAAATGCCCCAGTGCGGAGGTGTGAGAGGTTAGCTATGAACGGGTTCATGAGGGGTAGAGGTAGGCCGAATAAATATCGGGGCGAGGTGATTAGATGAGATATGAAGCAGACGATACTTACCGAGGACATGACTTTAGATAGGGGTTGTGGAGGTCATAGATTAGGGTAGTAGGTAGTCGAGCGTAGTCCTACTTACGCTTACAAACTGGTAGGTGTAGTGTTATTACTGTAGGCATGCTTAGCATATCATACGAATAGACGTAGTATCGCTCTATAGTCTTATGTAGTTTTATTTCTTCTGCTATGCGTTCTTGAATGTACTTGATTTATCTCATTTATCTGTGTAGTTACTGCTTCTTTTCAGGATGCGCTATCACGACGTATTCGCATTTGCTAGCAACATTGTCTTACTGCTTTAAATGTTTGACCGGGTTTGACTTTTTTTCCTGTTGTGTTTGTCCTGAGCCGAGAGTCTCTCGGAAACAGCCGATCTACCTACTAAGGTAGAGGTAAGGTCTGTGTACACTCTACCCTCTCCAGACCCCACGTTGTGGGACTACACTGGGTATGTTGTTGTTGTTGTTGTTATTATTTAAGCATAAAATATACTCAGTTCGAATTTATATGGTACCTTTTGGATTTCGAGATTCAAAAGAGTTCTTCTTTGCTCATAATATTTTCATATGTTTTTTAAATATTTTAAATTATTAATTTTTATGACTTATAATACTTTTTAACTAGTTTTCAAATATATAAAATTATTTCAAAAAATTTTAAGATTACATGTTTGACTACCGAAAAGAACTGCGCCACATAAATTGGAAAAAAATATATATTAAAATAAGCTTCTTTTTATTTTGTTTTATTCGAAAGAATTTTTCGAAGATAAGGTATAATTAATTTAATTACATATTGGCTATTCTACAAAATGAATAGAATAAGAAAAAATGTGTTAATAATATTCAAACGATTAAATTTTACATGTACTGTAGAAAATTATTACTAATAGTTGATATATCTTATTATGTAAGTTGTGTTCATTTCTTATTAATAAGTTTCGAAAGATGCATGATTAAAAATTGTTTATTCTCTATTTTAATCAAATGCGTGAATAAAGATATTCAAAATAACTATTTATCTTCTTTAGTATTAAGTTTCACAAAAATAAATACATAAAAGCTTCTTATTTATAATTTAATTTATTTTTTAATAATTATATTTTAATATACTTAATTACATATTTACCCCCTATAAGGGGTACAAGTGTAGAATTTTCATGATATAAGGAGTTTTTAATTTACTTTTTAATAATTATATTTTAAGTATTTAATTTCAAGATAGAAGAAGTGTATCTGAACTGAGTCATAATAAATTCATAAAAGGATAAAGCTAAACCTAGAGAGATTTAACAAAAGAAATTTAAAAAAAAAATGAGGACTTAGATTAGACCCAAAATACACTAAGATGTGTGTATCCATATTTCTTTAAAGGGATTAAGATATAGTTGGTTTGCACTTTCTTTTATAAAAAATTCTTTGTATTACGTCTGGAGAGGGAGGAAATAAGGAAATGAATTATACGTCGCTAATGGGATTTGAACCTTTTACTTCAACCGTGAAAGATATAAAAATTTGAATTGATTGAATTGTAATTGTATTTATATAATGAAACTTTCACAATTTTATTATTAAACTAATTCATTTTTCATGTTGAGCTCGTGCTTGCACGGGCTTTGTCATCATCTAGTAACAAATATATCCATGTAGCTAGAGGTGGGCGTTCGGTATTCGGTTCGGTAATTCGATAATCGGTAAATTAAACTTCGGTTAGATACGGTATTCGATAATACCGTATTAAAGTTGGACAACATAACTTATTGTCACAAATTTCAAATCTTTCGATCAATATATAATCTTAAGAAAAATAGTCAAATTCTTCAATTAATCAAACGCATATCGTGTCTGAAAGAAATAATCCCCTTGATTATTTTCATTAATTGAAAGGCTATATATACAAGTTACATATTTCCATAATAGGAGAATCCTATTCCTATTCTATTTCTAAAACTTTATTCTACCATAATTCTAACTATACAATTATGGTAAGTGTATAACACTAATTAAGGTAACATTTACACTACAATATACTACAAATATATATATATACCATATATACAAGATTGTCTTGTCCTCAATGCACACGAGAATGGGCCCTTCTTGTGGCGAGAGCCTTGTTGAAATTTGGCGATCGATCGCTTTGCTGTCTGTCCGATCGCTTTGTTTTTGTGATATACACTGCTGTATATTGGGTGTATATCACAGGTGTATTGCTATTGTTTAACACACCCCCGCAGTCATAGCGGGCGATTTTCGAACGCTGAGACAGTCCCTAAAATCTTCAAAGAGAACCGCTGGTAGACCCTTTGTAAAGATGTCTGCAATTTGATAACGAGACGGGACATGGCATACGCGAACGTGACCCTTTATAACCTTTTCACGGACAAAGTGAATGTCCATTTCGATATGCTTGGTGCGTTGATGTTGAACTGGGTTACCTGAAAGGTAGATGGCACTAATGTTATCGCAATATACCAAGGTTGCCTTCTGAATGGGACAATGAAGCTCCAAAAGCAAATTACGCAGCCAACATGATTCGGAGACCACATTCGCTACCCTTCGATATTCTGCCTCTGCACTTGAGCGTGATAGCGTTGCCTGACGCTTTGCCGATCAGGAGACCAAGTTGTTGCCAAGGAACATACAGTAGCCAGAAGTTAACCGTCTGGTATCGGGACAACCACCCCAATCAGCATCCGTGTAAGAGACAAGTATGGATGTAGATGAAGGATACAAGTGCAACCCATAGTCCAGTGTCCCCTGAATATACCGAATGATGCGTTTGATTGCATTCATGTGCTCAACCCTAGGATCATGCATGAATAAACACACATGCTGAACCGCATACGTAATATCCGGTCTAGTAAAGGTAAGATACTGGAGGGCCCCTGTCAGACTGCGATAGCGGGTCGGGTCCTCGTATGGTGCACCTGCTGCGGCACTTAGCTTTGGGTTTGCATCAACTGGCATGGAAGTGGACTTACAGGATGACATCCCAGCCCTCTCTATGATCTCAGCAGCATACTTTCGTTGAGACAAAAACAAGCCACCTAAATGACGCTTGATGGCAATCCCCAAAAAATAACTCAAAGGCCCTAAGTCTTTCATAGCAAACTCAGAACTGAGCATGGTCATGATAGACTGGCGCAAGGCATTAGAAGAGGCAGTCAAGATGATATCATCCACATACAACAAAATGTAGGCCAATGACGAACCACGGCGGTAGATGAACAAGGAACTATCTGACCTGCTGTGAGTGAACCCAATAGTGGAAACAAAGTCAGCAAATCGTGTATACCAGGCCCGTGGAGACTGCCTAAGCCCATATAATGATTTCTTCAACAAACAGACATGATGAGGGCGGTTGGGATCCCTGAAACCCAACGGCTGATGCATATAGACTATTTCCTTGAGATCACCATGTAGAAAAGCATTCTTGACATCCAACTGATGAATTGGCCAAGTCTTTGAAAGAGTCAAGCTAAGCACAGTGTGAATGGTAGCCGGTTTGACCACCGGACTAAACGTCTCACCACAATCAATTCCAACTTGCTGAGTCTTACCATCCCCAACAAGTCGCGCCTTATGTCGAGCAAAGGACCCATCTGAATTCTCCTTATGAGCAAAAATCCACATAGACCTGATAATATTAATACCATATGGACGGGGCACCAACTCCCACGTCTTATTATCAATTAGAGCATTATATTCATCAGTCATAGCAATTTTCCAATTAGGGTCATTTAATGCGGACACAGAATTGCGGGGCAAGGGGGATTTAGAGACATCAGAATGTAAATTAAAATGGCTTTTAGGTGTAAATATGCCCCGCTGACTACGAGTGACCGGTCTATGACTTGAGGAGGAAGTGAGGGAATTTTGGAAATTTTCTGGGGTCGGGACAGACGGGCCAGCAGGCAGTGGGCCTCCTGGCCCAAATCGGTAAACTTTGGTGTCGTCTGGATCAGTTCCTGAATTGGGCTGGACAGGCCCAATTACAGGGACTGTTCGAACCGGCCGCTGCAAACTGGTGGAATCGTGGGACCCAGGCGATGGAGCATTGGAGGATTTTGAGTGCGGGATATGTCCGAAAAATTCCGAATAATATACGGGGATATTTGGTCATCCAAAAAATTATACGACCTAGGCTCGGGAGTATGAACTTTTGTAAAAGGAAATTGGGTTTCATCAAAAATGACATGGCGATTAATTATGATTTTCTTGGAGGATAAATCAAAACACTTATAACCACGATGATTCGACGGATAACCCAAAAATACACACGGGGTAGACCGAGCCTGAAGTTTGTTAATTGTGGTGGATGGGAATAACGGATAACACAAGCACCCAAAAATCCGAAGATGGTAATAAGAAGGGTTCTTATTATATAGGATTTTGAGAGGGGAAGAGTATGTTAGACCTTTAGAAGGAATTATGTTAAGAAGATATGTGGCCATTTGTAGAGCATGATGCCAAAAATAAGGAGGTATGGAGGCATGAATTAAGAGAGTTCGGACAATGTTATTTATGGAACGAATTTTGCGTCCGGCTTTCCCATTTTATGAAGATGTATGAGGACACGAAAAACAAAAATTTATCCCATTATTAGCACAAAATTCCTGAAACTCCCTATTGTCATACTCTTTCCCATTATCACATTGAATATTTTTTATTTCTCTTTCGAATTGAGTACGAATGAACGCTCTAAATTTGATGAAGACGGAAAACACTTGTGATTTATTCGCAATTGGAAACGTCCACAAAAATCTAGAATAATCATCTAAAAAGAGAACATAATATCGATGACTCAATGAACTAAGAACAGGAGATGTCCATAAGTCGCTATGAATAATATCAAATGGCTTTGAAGTATGAGAATTGGAGTCTACAAATGACAACTTAACAATTTTCCCTAATGAACAAGACTGACAAAGTGGAGTACGACTCGTACTCTTACAAGAAATAAGACTATTTTTATCTAAAACTGATAAAATAGAAGATCCCGGATGACCCAGACGAGCATGCCACATGGAAGGAGAGATGGCTGCAAAAACTGGCGGCAAGACTTGACTCGATGGACTGAAACCAGGCATGATAGGATACATATCCCCCCTACTATCACACCTCATGAGATGTCTCCCCGTCTTGAAATCCTTCACAGAGAAACCAAAAGGATCAAATTCAACGGAAACAGAATTGTCAGTAGTGAACTTCCGGACAGACACTAAATTTTTAATCAATTTATGAGCATGTAAAATATTTTTCAAGAGAAGGGGTGGATTGGGGGAGACAACGTTTTCTGACCATAACCCTGAATCGGAATAAAGTTGTCATTACCAACAATTATACCCCGAGGGGTGCTCAAATTGGAATAAGAAGAGAGAGTACCTGATTTGGAAGTCATGTGAGTAGTTGCCCCGGTGTCCATGTACCAATTTGGGTCCGGTTGAGTCAACCCCAACGTGTGCATTGCTGCCTCGATATCAGTCTGAGTGGGGCCTGCTGCATGATGGGCTTGCGGAGGTCGGGGCCCAAGAACTCCTGTGCGTGATGGTGTTGGGCCGTAGGCGGAGTTCTTTGTTGTTGGGCCATCGACGGTGGGCCGCCACCGCCGGGCGTTGCTCGATCGGCCGCCGCGACCATCGGCCGATGGACTGCACTGCGTGATTGTAAGGGCTGCTGGCCCACGACCCACTGCCCCATCCCCACTGCCATGTGCCCTACTGCTGGGCCCAGAGAGGTGGTGGGCCACTGTTCACTGGATGGGACCCACCGCCTGCTTGCTGACCACCGGAACCGCCATTAGAACCGCAGCGTTTGCCCCCGCAGTTTTTGTTATTATTCTTGCGATTATTCTTGCCGCCACCATTATTATGGTTTTGGCCTGAATTATTAACAAAACCCGAAGAACTAGGAGAGAACGCCACCATGACGACTGGGCTTGCTCCGGTAGCTGCCTTTTTAGCCAAACCTGCTTCTTCCAAAGTAAGCATGGATCGGGTTTGATAGAAATCAGGAAGAGGGTTGCTTTGGCGAAGGAGAGTGCCAACCCCATTATAGGCCTCCGAAAGACCTGCAACCAACTGTAGAACTAGACGATTATTCGTTATTGGTGCGCCAACATTACGGAGTTGATCCGCCAACTCCTTTAGTTTCTTGCAATATGCAGAAACGTTAGGAAATTCGTCTATTCGAACGAGAGAGAATTTCTGCTCGAGTGTGACGACACGTGAATGTTGGTTGTCTTGGAATATGTCACGCAATCTACTCCATGCAGCCATAGCCGTGGTATCCGGCTCAATAATCGTCTGTAGAAGGTCCACCGAAATAGTGGCGTAGATCCACCGGAGAACGGTAGCATCAAGTGTAATCCATAACTCAGGATCCTCCGCAAGAAGGGGTCTAGCGGGAGGAATGATGTGATGAAGAACTTGATAAGAGATAGCGTGAATTTTAAACAACTCCACTCACGTCGCATATTGGACGTTTTCCATCTCAAGTACAATAGGGATACAGCTCTTGATATTGGAAACTGTGAGGGCAGGGTGATAATTGTTCTTAGACATATTGAAAGAACAAAGAAGGAGGGGAAATTTAAGAGAGGTTTTTTTTAGAGCGGAAGACGAAATTTGGGAGAGAAACCCGAGGGGGGGGGGTTCTCGACCGAGAAGGTCAAAAAAAATTTAGGGAGAGAAATTTTTTTTTTGTAAAACCTAGTCTCTTGATACCATGAAAGAAATAATCCCCTTGATTATTTTCATTAATTGAAAGGCTATATATACAAGTTACATGTTTCCATAATAGGAGAATCCTATTCCTATTTTATTTCTAAAACCTTATTCTACCATAATTCTAACTATACAATTATGGTAAGTGTATAACACTAATTAAGGTAACATTTACACTACAATATACTACAAATATATATACCATATATACAAGATTGTCTTGTCCTCAATGCACACGAGAATGGGCCCTTTGTTGGCGAGAGCCCATTCTTTGGGCTCTTGTGAGAGCCTTTGTTGGTGAAGCAGTCGATCCTTTGCTTTGTCTGTCCAGTCCACTGCTTTGCCTGTGATATACACTGATGTATATCAGTGTATATCACAGGTATATTGCTCTTGTTTAACAGTGTCACATATAAGTCACAACTCGGATAGTATACAAAATTTATTCAGATGCATCCCAACATATAACACAATACATTTGTTGTAAGAAGGGGAAACAATTTGCGCAATTTGAATCTCATCTCCAACGATAGTAAAATATCATAGCATTATGACAGATACACCAAACATGCATTAAATTACTTGTACATACAAACAGAGAATGTAAACAGAGAGGAGCTTGTTTGATATTCTCCCGACAAGCTTATAAGTTTACTTGCAAAGCTTCACCTTTCCTTCCCCTTTTTATCATTTACATTGTTATCGAATGTGAACCCTTCTAAGAAATTTTACTTAAAGTACTCTCTTCTCCCAACTAAACTGGAGAGAAGATTAATATACTATTGTAGGGTTTTGTTGGGTTCAAAACACATAAGTAAGGCACATTGGAAGTTTAAAAGTTTTGTTTCTTAATTACCTCAATAATAATTCTGGTATGATTATACAACAATGGAACTTGTAACATAAAACATTTACTTACAAGTTATAATTATCCGAAATCTTTATCTACTATAAGGTGCACACGCGGTTGCCCTTCCGATTGCAAGCTCCAAGCTTCAATGTACTTCTCTTTCGGAAAGCTAGGAAATCCAGCAGAAGTTCGAGAGAGTATTTGATTCTAAGTCTCTAAGGCTTAGAATGTTTTTCAGAAAATTAGTGTTGAATAATGAGGTGAATGCCTCTATTTATAGTTGAAAATTAGGTCAAAACTGGATTAGGGTTTGACCTTGGGTCTGGCCCAAAATCGAGGCACAGGCGCCGCGGCGCTCGACTTCATTTTCGTGCATTCTTAATTAAATCCAAAATCTAATTTTGACTTAATTAAAATAATCATTATTCATTTAAATATCTCGATTCCAAATCGAACATTTAATTACTCTCTCAATACATTCTTAGATCGAAACGGACAACCGACATAGTGTGACCTTACAGGCCTTCTCATATCGACATTAATCAAATTAAGGTCTACACGGAACTCCTAGACGGCGCCGGAAGACGAACTCAATATGTGAAGTACGTTTATGCGAATCCAGTAAACTTAACCTTTATGTGGTAAGATAAAATCCTTTCATTCACGACACATCCGATCAAGCTTAGGATTTGTCAAGTGTCTATCCAAATGGCTTAATCATTGTATCTCATCTATATTAGTTGACGACTAGACCATATTCTAAATATGTCTATTGCGTTGGCCAACGACTTAGTCAACCTAATATCACTGAGAATCCGAGTGTTCTATCGAACATACATTCGAGGAATGAATCCTAATCTTGGCTCAACTACCACCTTCAATCCACATCACAATGTACCCAATACAAGCCGTATCTCAACCTACAAGGCATTTGGGCTTAGGACGGGATCAAAGTACATTACTTTGTAGATAAGGCGCGTATTGACCTCAAGTCTAAGGACTTCTATCTCCCACACGCTGATCATACGTTAGACAAGTATAACAAACAGTATATCAGCAGGGTATACCAATACTTCCAAAGTATCCATGTATCTATCACGAATAACCATTACTCGTAGTAGGTGAGACATACTACATCCTCTATGGATTTGATGCAGACCACATGTCGACTTATCACATATCATCGATATCCCATTCTCGATGATCATTAGTTGAGGTTATTTTAAGAGTTACGCTCTATCATAACATATCTCACTCTATTAATGACAACGTAAACTCAAGGGATGCACATTAATGAATAATTACAAACAATCAAATAATACTTCAATAATTGCAAATGCCAAAATATTAATCTCCATTAATAATAATATAAATGTGTACAAAGTACATTTATCCTAATACAGATTGTCTCTAGGACATAAATATACTTTCAACTATAACCTCCAAATTGCAATCATATCACTACAAAGAAGATTGCAATTGAGAATTGCTAAGAGATTCTTGGTCGGTCTTTGTGAGGGACTGAAGAGTGAAGCAAAAGGTTGTTCCCTCTTTGAGTCTTTAGGACTAAGGATAGGCTAAGGTTTCTTTAGTATTTGGGCTAACTAATATTATCTCTTGATAATGATATTTGATGGGCTGTTACTGTCATATGATTAGAATTTAGGGTGTCTTTAAATAATTCGGTAATCGGGAAATAGAAATACCAAACGTTATTTGTATTTCATATCGAACTCAAATCCGAATCTCATAATTCTGAAAGTTTACTCTCGAATACCGTACCAAATACTGAATTATCGAAATTCTCGATTCGATAATTCGAATTTCGGTTATTTATGTCCACCCCTACATATAGCACCATTTTAATAATTCGGTATTCGGTTATTTATGTCCACCCCTACATATAGCACCACTTCTCTTATAAAGAAACAAAAGTTAAAACCCTCTTTGCCATCATTTTCATGATGTCTCACGTAGTGAAAGATATCAGGTGGAGTATTAAATTGAGACAAATATGGTCTCTTTAAAGTGGTACATTGTGGATACGATACAATGGCAAATGTAGCATGCCGGAATCATAATTTCAAATATATAATGTGTGTAATGATAAAAAAAATTAAGATGAACTCACTAATTTTGAATTAGAAATCGCCTCTAGTATTATGTAAAGTGTATTAGGCGTTTTTCCAAGACCAAATTTAATATTTTTTGGGAAATATAAGCATAATTATGGAGTTATATTTTATTGAGATAATAAACAGAAAATTGGATGATCATTTGCGAAATTTCCCATACTTTGCACGTTAAGTGTGTTAGCTTCTTTATTTTTTTTTGGTGGAACCGCTAAAATATAATTATAATTTTCTAATACGCGAATTTGAGCAATTTAAAATTGTGTCAACAAATACATGGTGTAAAACTAGAGAAGAATGAGAGAGAAACGAGCATGTGAGTCTTGAATTAAGAAAAATAAATTTGACTAAGTCCAAAATAATTAAGTGATTTTAAGATTGGATTGTAATGAGTAGAAAATTGTGAGTAAATATAAAATTTATTAAAAGAATCACTATCTACTTTTAAATCATTTCAAAGTTTATTTCCACTCTTCTGACTCCTCCTTCTCTCTTAAAATGTAGTGAATGTTGTTGATGTTGGATGGATGTTGTGACAATATCTGTAAATGCTCAGGACAACATCTTATGAAAATAAGAATGTTGTCTGCGATGTTGTGACAACATTCCTGACAATATCTCTGTAACGATTTTGCCTATTCTTCCGGTCAAAACAGGTTGTGTTACTGTGAGTAAAAAATGACTTAGGCAAGCTTACAATGATGTTGTGTTTAAAACGTGGTAAAAGAAACAGTCAAAGCTTGGAGAGGAAGCAGCGTGAAGACCAAGTCCAGAACGTTGAACTTTTTAAGGAGCAAGAACCGGTCCAAGCTGAAGCCTTCTTTTACTCAACCTCCGCAACTAATCAGTGATGATTTCAATGGAAGTTCCACACTATAAATAGAGGGGAGCTTCAGAGTATCGATATCCAGAATTGAACGAGAAGAATTACCAAGAGAGCTCTCGGATATTCACCTTAGAAACTGGATCAACACACTTAGCCTAAAGTAGTATAACAACATCTAGTCCCACATTACTATTGCTGCCCAGATTCTAGGTCAAACTTATATTTCAAGCAATTGTAATGAAGATGTTGTATTTGTCTTTTTTAGATCTTTTAACTTTAGGCTGAAGTCATCTGCGACTTCACTTTTGTTTGTAATTTCTTTTTCGCATTTATTGTTCAATCTTGTAAAAAGAAATTCATTTGTAATTGTATATAACTTATACAATTCTTTGGTCATTGACCATCAAGGGATATATTAATATATACCCTTGAAAATATAAATCTTGTGTCTCGTTACTTTTCCGTTGCATTTACTCTATAAAGATTTATAACTGTTTTATCACAATGTTGCCTCAGATGTTGACACAACATTGAAGGCAACATCCAGAAACTGTTTTAATTGTTCTAGCTGTTACGGTTTTATTCTTACATATTCTTGCTTATCCGTAGCCCCGGACCCAACAAGTGGTATCAGAGCCAACACTTGATAAAATAAGTGTTTGATTCTGAATATTACGGCTATGGACTCAGCTATACAAAACGTTGGCAGACTTCCAATTCTTGACGGAACTAACTATGCCTATTGGAAAATTTGACTACGTTCGCACATCAAATCCATTGATGTTCGAGCTTGGAGATCAGTTTCCGAAGGCTATGTGATTCTCAAGTACCCAGCAGACGAGGATGGTGATGTACTTACCAAACCCGAATCTGAATGGACCGCGGAAGAGATCAACAGTGCGAGCTTCAATGAAAAGACCCTAAATGCGATATTTGGATGGGTAGATCTCTATATGTTTAAACTCATCCAGAATTGTACTACGGCCAAGGACGGTTGGGAGACCTTACAAACTCATTGTGAAGGTACCTTGAGTGTACGACGTACAAAGCTTCGCATGATTTTGAGCCAATATGAACGCTTCAGGATGGAAGAATCTGAAGACATAAAATCCTATTTTGAAAAGTTAATTGACATTGCTAATCAGTGTCAAGTGCTTGGCTCTCCTTTAACCAACACACAACTTGTGGATAAAGCTCTCAGATCTCTTCCTGAAAGATTTAATACTAAGATTTGTGCTATTGAAGAGGCCCATAATCTTGCTATTATGGATCTACATGTCTTGATGAACATCTTTCAAACATATGAAATGAACATGAAGAGCCAAAGAGATCTGTATAAAGACAAGACTTTGGCACTCCATACATTCACGAATGTTTTAAAAGAAAAATGTGAATTGTGTATTTTTTCTTTTCTTATCTGTTCAGAAATTGTTAATTTAAAATTTTCCCACTGGAAAAATGTTAGTTTAAGTAAACAATAAGTTCAAAAGAAAAAAAAAAGGAAGAAAATTAATTTTCATTTTCTTCTGTTAAGAAATTGTTAAATTAGAAAAATATCTTGCAAATGAAAGACAACAAATTTTGCATTTTCTTCTTTTAAAAAAATTAATTTAAAATTTTCCTATTTAATAAGAGTTGATCAATTAAAGTAAATAAGTTCTGAATTCCGATAAGCAAAAAAGGAAAGTAAATGGAGTACCTAATAAGCAAAAAAAAAAAAAGGGAAGTTAATAACTTAAGAGCCCAAGCCAAAAGCAAGAACACCCCTGTTTTCCCTAATTACTGTATAATCCAGCTTTGTAACCAACAATTTCCATACTTTCCTTTGTTTCCTAAAATTCAATGTTTTCTCCGCGTGAGTTGTTTTATGGAAACCTCACATCTTTATAAAGAACCTCAACACACATTAGTTTCTACCATTCTTGTACTTGTTCTTTCGTAGTTGATTAATTCTTACTCTTCTCTGTTCTTCATAGTGCGTACTACTCCCATTCTTTCTTCACAGTGAGTCAATTTCTAACTCATTGTGATTAGAGAGCATTAGTTGATCATCGATTATTGTAGGATTGATTTCTCTTGTGATTTTTGCCTCGTTCTTGTTTTAATTTTTCTATGCGCAATAAAAAATCAAAGACCATGTCACGGCTTTCCAAGAGTGTTCGGTTTCACCCTACTGATGCAGAGTTGATAAGCTATCTGAAAAGGTTCTTGAGGGGTGAATCTTTTCCGAGTCAATGTCCTATTCGGCTTGTCGAAATCTATGGAGACCAACCTCCATCTGCCATTTTTGGAGGAGAGAAAGTTTGCTACTTTATTTCACCCTTGAAGAAGCGCAAGAAATCAGATGAAAGGCATTGTCGAACTTGCGGCAACGGCACTTGGAGAGGCCAAACTAGTGGTAAACCTATCGAGAATCGCAAGGGATGTGTAGTGGGGTTTAGAAGAATTTTAAAATATCAAATTAGTACTAGTAAAGAAAAAAAGCAAAACAGTACTAATTGGTTGATGAGAGAGTACTTCGTGGGGGATGATTTCTTCAAGGAAAACAATATTCCTAAGCAAGAGTTTGTAATGTGCCGAATCAAGAAAATCATAAAAGAGAAAAAAGTAAAGGATGTTGCGGTAACAGAACAAGATTTTGGAATTATCGAAGCTATGTTGCACGAACGTGATGACTACAACTGCACAACACATCCAGCGGAAGATCAAGTTGTGGAGGAGACCGATCGGTGGGACTTGATCACCAACGGTGTTTGTGGTCAACAAGTGCTAGGCCACGGAGCAGATGGTAATATCAATGAATTCTGGGAAGCGATGAATGGAATATTGGGAGACATTACCATTGATATTCCTGATGATTTGTGGCTTGATGATCAGTCGACACTTCTACTAGATACTTGAATGAGTATATTAATCTTTAATGCTTCTCTGTAAACATAAAAATCAGGATGCAATATTGTAATCCGTAGTTATATGCATTAATTCTTTGGTGTGATGATTGTTGTTTAGATTTCTTACATGCCAAACAGTGGGTGCAGAAACTCTTTGCTATATTTTTGGTGTATGTTTCAGCTGAATAGCTCGCTTAAATGAAAAATTACAAGTACTACATCAGTTTTGTTTTCGTTTAAATCTTGAAATAATTATTTTCTAATATGAGTTTGTTTATGAACTTCACAAATACCTAAAACCAAACATTCAGACTTTAAATATGTTATACTTGAAATATGTTAATAGTCCACCACCAAGAATATCATTTTTGTTAGACTATAAAAAATAAGAACTAAAACTAAATTTAAACCCTTAAATAGAAAAAAATGACAATCATCATGTCAATGAAGATTGACGTGACACATTCTTTTTAAATCAACTTCTTTAATGTGAGAAATTTTATGTGATATCAATGTTGTGACTTACACTACTATAGTTCACGGGTTTGGTGTTGCAGGTAATGTTGAGAAGGCTCAAAAGGTGTTTAATGAGATGGTGGGGGCTGGCATACTTCCCTCTGTTGCAACTTATAATGCTCTAATACAAGTTTTGTGTAAGAAAGATAGTGTGAAAGTGCTATTTTAGTGTTCAATGAGATGTTGAGGAAAGGTATTTGCCGAACGCCATACCTTATAATGCCATTAACAGGGATTGTGCCCGGTTGGGAAAATGGACAGTGCTATGGAGTATATATGGATAAGATGAAAGAGGATGGGTGTGAACCAAATGTTCAGACTTATAATGTTGTCATCCGATACTATTGTGATGAAGGGGAAATTGAGAAAGGTCTGAGGGTGTTTGAAAGGATGAGTACCGGGGACTGTTTACCTAATTTGGATACATACAATATCTTGATAAGTGCAATGTTTGTGAGGAAAAAATCAGATGATTTATTAATGGCTGGGTATTATTGACAGAAATGGTTGAGAGAGGATTTCTTCCTTAAAAATTTACCTTAAACCGGGTCCTAAATGGTCTTTTGCTAATTGGTAATCAAGATTTTGCAAAGGAGATTTTGAGGTTGGTAAGCAAATCTGGCCGCCTCCCCTGCCATTTCAAATTGTGATCACAATAGTGTGTGTATGGTACCCGAACTAAGTACCCTTCCGAAGCTCAATCATGAACAATCTTGGAGCATGCCATAATCTTTATGCAGCAGCTATGGGCATGTTTGGCGCTTCTCGTGAAATTTAATATTGGAGTGTGGTAGATGTGGATAAGTATGATGAATGATGAGGCGTTTGAGAAAAAAATGACTTAAAATGCATGCAATTATCTCTATACAGCAGCTCATGAGCATAGAGACTTGGTGTTTAAAAGAATTTGTGTTGTTTAGCAGGGTGCTCTGACTTTGGCCCGTGACTTGAAGGAGGTGGAATGGCAAATTAGGTGATATATCATGCAAATGGAGGTCAGGAAGTGCACAATTTCATCGAGCGATCTCAAAGTGTTTCCATTTTTCCTTCTACCAGATGATTCTGTACTTCTTGTTATTAATATCTACGCAACAAAAAGAAGCATTGGCATCCAGTTAATACAGGTTCTTTTTATTCCTCCTTTATTCTTGATGAAGGCAAAATGGAGGTTAGAAAATAAAAAAATGTGGGTTATAATTTAGAATCACCGAAAGTCTAATAGCTTCAGCATCTCCGCTGCAACTCTTACTGAAGCTTTGCAGTTTTAAGTTAAAGAATATGAGTTCTTACTTGCGAAGTTGATGAACGACTTTGATGATGTTGTTTTTATCCCGGGGGTGGGGGGCAGGACTGATCAATAAGCAATTTAACTCTGTCTCAAGTTTAATATGTGTTCTTTTCAACTGCTTGATCCCAATGAAAGTAGTTGTTGAACATGCTGACACTTTGAATTCCTCGCGTTTTCGGGCTCCTTTTCTGTGATTTCAGTCTTTTATTGAAACAACATTGAACTATATGTTGAAAATTTACTAATATGGATTGAGTTTATCTCATCTTTAATGACTTAAACACGTGGGTCCTGTATGTCGGAAATATCGTTTCTTCCCACATGTCTAATCTACTGAGTAGATAATGTTAATGCCAAGTATTGTCAAATTTCGTTAAGAAATGAAAGAGATATTGATACACAAAGTAAGGTGTTTGAGACACGAAAAAATGGAGTGTCTTTGGCCAAAAATGACAAATATCCCTCATTGGTAGAAGATGGAGAGTTTATGATTTATATAAACTCTAAGTTTGAGTAAGGGTTTGGGACCCCAAGGGGGTAACCCATGTGTTTAGAAGGGAGAGGACCTAGGTGGGCTCGGGTTCGGGTCACAGGTCGCGGGCTATTACATTCTTCTGGAACTTTCTTTTTGGTCCTGAAATGTTAACTATTTACATTTTGCTCCCTGAAATTTTTGAAACTTTACAACGGTTCTTGAAGACACCAACAGACATGACTGTTTAAGAGAACAGAGCGTTGTAGACACCAACATACATGACTGTTTGCCTCCCTTTCTACTCTTATAAATTGAACGTTTCTGTTCAATTCGAAGTAGAGAAATACACAGAACACACAACACAAAATCTTCTCTTCTGTTCAGAACATACAAAGGATCAGCAACTCAAACAAGCAATCTGTTCTTATTCATTTTCTTCGCTAGAATCAACTGTATTTGCTTTGTACAATTGATTAGTTGTTGTTTTATCTTGGGAGACTATTGCCCAATACCGTAAAAGCATTTATACGGGGCAATTTTGTCTTTCAGAGAGCCATCTCTTGACTCAGCGTTGCTTTTGTTTAACCTTTTGGATACATTTTAGACCAATTTTTACCTACAAATTTAAGACAAAATTCTTCTAAGTGTTCGAAAGATGTCTGTCAACAATTGTGTTTCCAGTTCTAGTTCTAATTCTGGGCTTGGCTCTGTTTCTGCCAACTGTTCTGCTGACAGTCTTGTTAACAATTACGTTGGTAGTTCTACTTCTACTCCTGTCAACAGTTATGTTTCCAGTTCTGCCGTTGCTGTTCAAGCAAATGTGGTTGTCTCTGGCGCTGCTCAAGGAAATGTTGTTGTCCCTGCTCCTGACAATTTCCAAAGCAAACGCCCCAGGTAAGGTTCTGGATAACAATTACAACAAGAGAAGGAGACTCAAGATGTTGTTCTATCTTACTGCGTTGAGCCTGTCACGATCTCAGACAGAAGATCCTTCTTCTGGTGGGGATGCAATGGACACTCAGTCTAACACAACGACTGAAGTGGGCCAAAATATCTAGGTCACAAATGACCTGAAGGCCAAGAATAAACACAAGGCAGAGGCTAACGTTGTACAAGACGAGGGTAATCCTCCAGATCTTGACGACAAGATTGTGGATTTCTCGGTAGTGGTGTTGGAGGAAAATCTGGTGGAGAACCCAAGGCAATGGTGGATAGACACCGGTGCAACCTGTCACATCTGCTCTGACAAGAATGAATTCTCCTTTTACGCCCCAGTCACGGGCAAGAAACTGTTCATGTGCAACGGCGCCACATCTGAAGTGCAATGGGTTGGAAAGGTTGTCCTCAAAATGACTTCAGACAAAGAGCTTACTCTGAAAGAAGTGATGCACGTCCCTGACATCCGTAAGAACTTGGTTTCAGGGCCACTATTGGTCCAGGCTGGTTTTAGACTAGTTTTTTAGCAATAAATTTGTAATAACTAAGAATGGTATATTTGTAGGAAGAGGCTTCGCGTGTGACGACCTCTTCAAAATGGATGTTATGTATGTAATCCGTTCATCTAATGAAACAAAGCTTTCTACTACTTGCTTGAGTCTTATAATCTATGGCATAATAGATTAGGACACGTTAACTACAAATCCATTCAAAAGTTAGTAAAGTTGGAATTGTTGCCTTCCTTCGACATAAACCCTCAACATAAATGTGAGGTGTGCGTAGAGGAAAAATTAACCAAATCATATTTCCATGATGTTGAAAGAAACACCGCTCCTCTAAAATTTATTCACACCGACATATGTTATTTAAAGTTTGTGCAAACTAGAGGGGGGAACAAGTACTTTGTGACTTTCATTGATGACAGTACAAGGTATTGTTATGTTTACTTGTTGAAAAGTAAAGATGAAGCGTTTGAAGCATTTAAACGTTATAAATCAGAAGTTGAAAATCAACTAAATCTACGGATTAAGACAATTCATAGTGATAGAGGAGGAGAATACGTAGCACCATTTGAAGAATACTCTGCTCAATTCGACATTGTTCATCAAACGACCGCTCCTTACTCGCCTCAGTATAACTGTGTTGCCGAACGCAAAAACCGTATGTTAAAGGAAATGATGAATGTTTTACTTATCAATTCCGGTTTAGCCCAAAATATGTGGGGCGAAGTGATTCTTACCTCTAATACAATTCTCAATAAAGTTTCGCATAAGGGTAAGGATAAAACTCCATATGAATCATAGAAATGAAAGAAACCCACTTATAAATATTTGAAAGTGTGGGGCTGTTTGGTAAAAGTCGAAGTACTTAAACCAAAATAGGTCAAAATTGGACCTAAGACTGTAGATTGCATAATCATTGGATATGCAAATAACAATAGTGCTTATCGCTTCTTAGTGTATAAGCCGGAGATACCTGATATCCACGAGGGTACGATCATGGAATCAAAGAATGCTAAAATCTTTGAACAGATCTTTCCTAGAAAGGAAAAAGAAATAATTCCGCGCAAACGAAGTTATGAATAAAATGCTCAAAACGAACAAGACCCGGGAGTTTCTGATTATCATGAACTAGACATTCCAGATCTGCAGGACTCGGGAGTTTATGATTATTCGAAACTAGACGTTCCAGATCTACAAGACTCAGAAGTTCCTGACTATCCGGAACTTAACGTTTCAGACCTTCAGAACTTAGGGGTTCCAGAGGTTGAACCAAGACGGAGCAAAAGTGCCAAAAAGAACAATACCTTTGGTCCAGATTTTCTAACTTATATGATTGAAATGAATTAAGGACAATTAAGGAAGCATTGTCAACTCAAGAAGCACCGCTTTGGAAAGAAGCTATAGAAAGCGAAATAGATTCCATCATGCAAAACCATACTTGAGAAATGGTTGATCTTCCTCCGGGAAGCAAACCTTTGGGTTGTAAGTGGATACTCAAAAGAAAGTACAAAGCAGATGGAACTATTGACAAGTATAAGGCCAGATTAGTAGTCAAAGGCTACAGACAAAATGAAGATCTCGATTACTTCGACACATACTCCCCTGTGTCTAGATTAACATCCATAAGGGTATTCATAGCCATTGCAGCTTTGTGTGACCTTGAGATACATCAAATGGATATTAAAACAGTATTCCTACACGGAGAGTTAGAATAGGAAATATACATGGAACAACCTGAGGGGTATGTGATTCCAGGTCAAGAAAGGAAAGTATGTCGACTTGTTAAATCTCTGTACGGACTCAAACAAGTCCTGAAACAATGGCATGAAAAGCTTGATAATACTTTATTATCAAAAGGTTTCTCCATAAATGAATGTGATAAATGTATCTATATCAAAGGGAACTCTAACTCATTTGTCATGATATGCCTTTATGTAGATGACATGCGCATCACCGGAAGTAGTCTTAACTTGATCTTGGAAACCAAGAATATGTTGAAACAATGTTTCGACATGAAAGATATGGGTACTGCCGATGTAATCTTAGGAATTAAGATTTCTAAGACACATGATGAGTTGGTCTTATCTCAATCTCATTACATTGAAGATGTTTTGAGGAAATTTAATGTATTTGACAGTCCCTCTATGAAGTCATCAATGGATATGAATCATAGAATTGATAAAAATTGTGGTGCGCCTATATCCCAGGAGCGATATGCACAGGTCATTGGCAGTTTAATGTACATTACAAACTGCACTTGACCCGACATCGCTTATCCAGTCAATAAGTTAGATAGGTTCACTCGTAATCCTGAAATGATCACTGGAAAGTGTTAAATCGGATACTACGATATCTGAAATATTCGCTGACTTATGGATTACACTATTCAAGATATCCAACCGTACTGAAATGATACAATGATACAAACTGGATATCGGACATAAAGAACACCAAATCCACCAATGGGTATGGTTTTACAATTTGTGGTGGGGCTGTGTCTTGGAAGTCTTGTAAGCAAACATGCATCGCCCGATCCATGATGGAATCATAGTTTATGGCTTTGGACAAAGTAGAAGAAGAAGCAAAATGGCTTCACGACTTCTTAGAGGATATCCCTTGTTGGGATAAACCCATACCTCCAGTGATGATTTACTGTTACAGCCAATAGACTTTAGGAAGGGCACGAAGTAATATGTACAACGGCAAGTCTAGACATATTCGTCAGAGGCATACGACCGTTAGTCAGTTGATCACTACGGGTATCATTTCCATTGATTATGTCAAAACAAAGGATAACTTAGCGGATTCATTAACTAAAGGCTTACCCAAAGATCAAATATTTTGCATGTCTAGGAGAATGGGCTTAAAACCCAAATAATACGAATCTTTATGGTGGTAATCAAACCTTACTAACTGGAGATCCCAGGAATTTGGTTCAATTGGAAAACTAAACTATAGAGGTTCAGTTTAGCGCTTCACTTGAAGTAATAGCACTTCGAATTATCATTCTTTAAAGAATGATAACTCCAAAGTCGTTCCTGCTATAGACATTAAGTGTTACATGCATAATGAGTAAAGGATAAGTTCCTGAAACTTTTAATGATTCCTAACACTTGCGAGTGGGGTAGAGCAATATACCTTATATGAGATCACCTATTTAAGTGTGAAGATAGGCCGCTTTAAATGTACGCACTTAAGAATCCAAGCGTTGTCCATGACCACAACGGACAAAACAATAAGAAGAAATGAATAAGGAGAGTTATTGTGTTGATATCATTGTCTTGGTTTACACTAAACACTGACGGTTCAAGACATTGCATTCACCGCACAATAAGTAAATCTGGTGGTAATCGATTAAGGAAGGTTCAAAGCCGAAAGCTACCTTTCCTAATGCAATATCTTTCCGTTGAAAGATTGTTGAACTTTGACACCATGTGTGCACCAATTCTCTTTCAAGAGGGGATTATTAGAAATTTACTAATGTGGATTGAGTTTACCCCGTCTTTAATGACTTAAACACATGGGCTCCGCATGTCGAAAACATCATTTTTTCGCACATGCCTAATCTACTAAGTGAGTAGATAATGTTAGTGCCAAGTATCATCAAATTTCGTTAAGAAATAAAAGAGATATTGGTACACAAAGTAAGGTGTTTGAGACATGAAAAGATGGAGTGCCTTTGGAAAAAATGACAAATCTCCCTCATTGTTAGAATATGAAGAGTTTCTGATTTATATAAGCTCTAAGTTTGAGTAAGGGATTGAGACCTCAAGGGGTAACCCATGTGTTTAGAAGGGAGAGGACCTAGGTGAGCTTGGGTTCGGGGCTAAGCCCCACACGCGCGCTGCCGCGGCCCATCCCGTCCGGTCCGGCTCGGGCTCGAGCCACCGGTCGCGGGCTGTTGCTTTCTTCCAGAACTTTTTTTTGGTCCCTGAAATGTTAACTATTTATATTTTGGTTCCTGAAGTTTTTTGGAACGTTACAACGGTTTTTGAAGACACCAACATGCATGACTGTTCAAGAGAACAGAGCATTGTAGACACCAACAGACGTGACTGTTTGCCTCCCTTTCTACTCTTTCATAGGTTCCGAGTATCGATTCCGGGTCCGGGTACCATATCTCTAATTGCCGGTATCGGACCCGACATTGATCGGTTCCTAATTTTAGGACCCAGAACCTACCCGTTAGTGTCAGTTCCGGTCGGGTATCTGAGTACCATGTACCCGTGCTCACCCCTAACCAGAACCATCAATTTCTCTCGAAAGTAAAACGAGCATAAATCACTCATACACAGGAGAAATGCGACGATTCAAGTTGCTACCGATCAAAAATTTTGATACGCATCTATCCCAACAATCAAAAATCAATTCCACCATCAAATGAATATAATGGTATATTGAAACGTCAAAGGGGAACGACTTAAACCAACAACTCAAACACCCTAGCTTGAACAAACGAAATCTAAATCCAATTTCAAAAATTTCTAAAAGTCCCAAATGATCATACAAAGTTGTTCGAACTTTCAAAACCCCCAAATAGATCCGTCTTGACCTGATGTTGACTTTGGTCAATTCTAAACCATCTCAAAACCTAGTTTCTTGCCCAACCACCTTAATCACATCCGAACCTCTCGAGAACAGAACCAATGACTCCACTAAGTCATAAATCACATCCCGGACCTAACGGAAACAACCATTTTCAAATTCGGGTCGTATTTGTTCCTTGACCGTATTTTCACCATAATTAGACATATATAATTCTAAAACCGATTTAATTGCAAAAAACCAACCAAACGAACTTTAAATTTAGCTCCGTCAATTTCTACATGCCATAAATAATATTTCAAATCTAAGATAATCTTCAGATCTCCAATCAGAGCACGTTAGCAGGGGTGATTAGATGGCTTATTTCATCATTACGCTGTGTTTTTTCGTAAATCGAGAGAAGTCAGAAAGTTGTCGTCGTTTCATCAAGGTGACAATTGGACTAGACAAATATGTGGACAGTATTCTTCAAAATTTTCCGCCAAAGCGCAGAGTGTCGATTGGTCATTATTTCAAATCCACTACCTGGTTGCACAAGAGTCTCGACCGGAAAGTGCGGGGAAAAATCATATATAACAACTGTAAGAATTATGATGCGACATGTGGCAATTGATGCTGAGTCAAGTCGAAGTCAGTTTAGGGCATTACCGGTAGCATTCAAATGGTACCGGAAGTGACACAAGCGTAATTGATACCGGTAACGCAAAAAATTGAAAGTCGTTTAAATTGTAACGGGCAGATGTTACCAAAACCGGTCACATGTATTTTAATGGAGCTTTAATGGCATTTATTGGGATATTGATTGTCCAATTATTACGACATTCATTCTCCCGTATTAATGAGGGCATATATCGTGGGTTGTGTACCCGTGTAGCTCATGTATAAATAGGGCACATTATTCCATTATAACCCATCAGATTCTAGCTATTACAAAATACTTATTGATATTCTCTTGATTTATATGCTTTCATACAAGTTATCGTCACTTTACTCAGAAGCTGTCACAAGACTTAGGCTAATTATTACTTACTTTGTCGTGTTAATAATTTTTTAGTATAATTCATCCAGAATTCATATCTAACATATCACTTGAGATCTACGTGTCCTTGACCACGTATACAAATTTAAATGTACCGATTTACGGGTAAACATTTCTTAATAATGAATTAGAGACTCTTATGAAGGTTAATTAAATAATTTTTTTTACAGCTCGCTCGTGCTTATTTAGAAATTTCCTATTCGACGCACTAATTGAATTTAGTTAAAGTAAAAAACTTAAAATGAAAAATAGGGAAGTAAGAATTACCTCTTCCTTTTATTCTGTTATTAAGAAAAACTGTAAATAAGAAATTTCCTATTTGATGAATGAAATTAGTTGTTAAAATAAATAAAATGATTTAAAAAAATAATAATAATTAACCTCCATAACTTAAGGAATTGTAAAAGGATTAGGAAAGAAATAACTTGAGTCCCAAGCTGAAGCTTCCCTAATGATCTAAGTAACACTTATGTTATGTGCGGTAGTACTAGTAAAATTTGTTGCATGTATTT
Source organism: Anisodus acutangulus (assembly GCA_029783415.1). Taxonomy (NCBI): domain Eukaryota; kingdom Viridiplantae; phylum Streptophyta; class Magnoliopsida; order Solanales; family Solanaceae; genus Anisodus; species Anisodus acutangulus. The sequence continues at coordinate 10,921,112 of CM056497.1, read as the reverse complement.
TCTTCCGGAATTTACATAATCACATCTCTCTCTATATATATAAAGCATTCACGTTACTTATTATTTTCTGCCATTCGTTTAGGGTTTCATGATCTGATCATACTTAATTCACTTCCATCTCTGTGTTGAAAGGGTTTTGTTTGTGTTGCGGCAATTACTTGTCTCATTCTTGCGTCTCTCTATACGCAAGAAGAAGAGACGATCATGTCGATGACAGTACCTGCTGCACGCCGGAGTGTCATGGGTATACGTTTTCACCCTACTGATGTGGAGATAATCAACTATCTCAAAAGGTTCTTCAAAGGCCAACGTTTTTCTAGTCAATGCCCTATCCAGTTTGCTGATATTTATGGAGATCAGCCACCATGGGAGATATTCGGAGCTTCTGAAGAGAAAGTTCGCTACTTTATTACTCGGTTGAAGAAGCGGAAGACTGAACATATAAGGTTTGTCCGGAGTTGCGCCAACGGTACATGGAAAGGGCAAACCAGTGAAGATCCTATAAAGAACCGTAAGGGGACTGTGGTAGGGTTTAGAAGAAGTTTGACGTTACAAACTAAAGAACGAGAACAAAACAAAACTTGGTTGATGAAAGAATATTCTGTCGCGGATGATTTTTTTAGGGAAAACAATATTTCTAAAGAAGATTTTGTAGTGTGCCGAATCAAGAAGAAGATAAAAGAGAAAAAGGTGAAGGATCATGCGACAACTTCTAACATGGAGGAACAAGAGCTTGCGGGAATTATCAACGCTATGTTGCACGAACCTGCAGATGATTACTGCACGACACAACCAGCTGAAGATCAAGTTATGGACGAGACTGATCAGTGGGAATCGATCATCGACGGGGTTTGTGATGAACAAGTTCATGATGTGGTTGAGAATACAACAACTTTGCATGGGGAATATGATTTGAGAGGATGTAACCAGCAGAATGACCAAATATTGTTGAACACTTATGAAACTACCATGGAGAATCAAAATACAACAACGACTACCTTGGAACAAGAAGCATATTGTTATCAACCTTTGAGTGGGATAGAGCAAGTGCAAGGCGACGGAGCTGATTATCAGACTTTTATGGAACGCCAAGATTTTTGGGAAGTGATGAATGAAATACTGGGAGACGTTACTATTGACGTTTCTGATGATATGCGGCAACTTGATGATCAGTCATCACTTCAATGAAAATATTTAACCCTTAATTCTTTCTCTAGCATCCAATATTGTACTTATATGCATTACTTCCCAACAGTGGGTGCAGAAACTCTTTGTTGTAGTACTTCATCAATTTTCTTTTTATAGAATAAGTTGCAAGATATGAGCCATTAAATGTATACTGCAAGTGAAAGGAAATAAATGATCCAATTTACCCAAAGAAATAAATATCGATGTTATTACTATTATCATAATGTTGGTACATTCGTTTCACTTCGTAGAGGATTTAGATACAACGTACTTTGCGGGTGATGGATGCTACCGATACTGAGTCGGTAAAGTTTGCTTCTTATAGACTGCGGAATGTCGTGGTGACCTGGTATGAGACATGGGAGAAATCTAGGGAACCTCGTGCTCCACCAGCAGGATGGAGAGAGTTTCCAGACGCCTTCTTACAGCATTTTCTGTCAGTCGAGCTTCGACGGGCCAGGCACGAAGGTTCCTACGTCTTGAGCAGGGCAACATGAGTGTTCGAGAATATAGCTTGCAGTTTAATTCATTGGCCAGATATGCTCCTACGATTATAGAGTAAATGAGTGACCGGGTACATAGGTTTGTTACTGGCTTAGGGACGCACTTGGTCAACGAGTCTACTACGGCTTCTCTGAATCCGGATATGGATATTGCCCCCATTCAGGCTTATGCATAGAATTTGGAGGATCATAAAAGGCAACAGCGAGAAGATCGAGAATATGATAAGGGCCAGCTTAAGAGGGCTCGATCCGTAGGTGACGTGAGGGAGCTCAGAGGTGGGCCCAGACCACAGCTTTATAGACGTCCATCGTACCCGACAACTAGCACATCATTACCATTTTTAGGGTCGAGGGTTGATCGGTTTATTCAATCAGGACCAGGTCAGAGTTCACAAGCGTCAGGATCTTATTACAGAGGGGATTCTATTCATATGAGACCATTGTTGGCTCGATGCGAGCAGTGTGGTAAGATCCATACAGGGCTGTGCCAACAAGGAGTAAGGATGTGTTATTCTTGTGGTGAACGTGGTCATATGATGCGGGAATGCTCGACAGGTGACGGAGGTGTTAGGGCCTAGCCGATCGGATTTGTAGCAGCTTCATCACATTAAGTACGTCCGTCAGGACAAGGTCACCAGACATTATCCGGTCGAGGTAGGGGTGGAGCAATTAATTTTGGTGGGGGCCAGAACCGCACTTATGCATTGATGGGACGATAGGATCAGGACTCCTCACCCGATGTTATTACAGGTATATTATCAGTTTTTTCACATAATGTGAATGCGTTGTTAGATTCAGGCTCCAATGTATCATATATCACCTTTTTTATTGTCTGTAAATTTGGTATGAAGCCTGAGTTGATAAGAGATCCATTTGTGGTATCTACATCAGTTGGTGAGTTGGTAGTTGCTAGACGGGTCTATCAAAATTGTGCAGTATTAGTTTGTAGCCATCAGACCCTAGCGGATCTGGTAGAACTAAAGATGTCGATGCCGAACCACCTACTTCTCAATCAATCCCGGTGATTAATGAGTCCCTTGATGTATTTTCAGATGAACTTCCAGGCCTTCATCCCAAGAGGGAAATTGAGTTCGATATAGACGTGTTGCCAGATACTCGGTCGATATCTATTCCTCCTTATATTCGGCTCCGGTCGAATTGAAGGAATTAAATGAGCAATTAAAAGATCTGCTTGAGAAAGGTTTTATTAGGCCTAGCATATCTCCTTGGGGTGCACCGGTATTGTTTGTACGAAAGAAATATGGCTCGTTATGGATATGTATCGACTATCGGTAGATGAATAAAGTCACTATCAAGAATAAGTACCATTTTCCTAGAATTGATAATTTGTTTGACCAGTTACAAGGTGCAAGATATTTTTCAAAGAACGACCTAAGGTCAGGGTACCATCAGCTAAGGGTTAAGGAGAAAGACATTTCGAAGACGACTTTCAGAGTAAGGTATGGGCACTTCGAGTTCTTAATAATGCCATTTGGACTCACAAATGCACCGATAGCATTTATGGATCTATTGAACAACGTGTTTCGCCCATTTCTGGATATATTTGTGATAGTATTTATAGATGATATTCTTGTTTACTCTCACTCGGAAGCAGAGCATGTGGATCATTTACGAATAGTACTACAGACACTCCGGGATCATAAGTTGTATGCAAAGCTCTCCAAGTGTGAGTTTTGGTTGAATTCAGTAGCTTTTCTTGGTCATATGGTGTCAGACGAAGGTATAAGAGTTGACACACAGAAGATTGAAGCGGTGAAGAATTGGCCGAGGCCCACGACTCCATCAGAGGTTCGCAGCTTTCTGGGCTTAGTCGGCTATTATAGGAGGTTTGTAGAATGGTTTTCTATCATATCAGCACCATTAACAAAGTTGACACAAAATGCCATAAAATTCCAGTGGCCCGATACTTGTGAGCAGAGTTTACAAGAGTTAAAAGACATACTAACATCGGCACCAGTCTTTACTCTCCCGGAGGGTCTAGAAGGCTATGTTGTGTATTATAATGCCTCGGGAGCAGGTCTAGGATGTGTGCTAATGCAACATGGTAAGGTGATTGCCTATGCTTCAAGGCAATTGAGGAAACATGAGAAAAACTATCCGACACACGATTTGGAGTTGGCCGTAATGGTCTATGCACTGAAGATATGGCTGCACTATTTGTATAGTGTTCGTGTGGACATTTTCACGGATCATAAAAGTCTGCAATACATATTCAAACAGAAGGAGTTGAATCTGAGGCAGAGAAGGTGGCTGAAATTATTGAAGGATTATGATGTAGACATCTTATATCATCCCGGTAAAGCTAACGTTGTAGCAGACGCGCTCAGTCATAAATCGATGGTCAGCTCGCTTCCGGTGCAAGTTGAATGGAAGGAGTTAGTAAGAGAGCTCCATCAGTTAGCTAATCTAGGAGTCCGATTAATGGATTAAGAGAATGACAGTTTTGTGATTTAGAGTATGTCAGAATCGTCCCTCATATCGGAAGTTAAGGAACGTCAATGGGAAGCCTTCAATTTGAGAAAAATCAGAGAATGCATTCAACAGAAGAAGACCACGACCTTTGAGATTGACGAACATGGGATTCTCAAGTACCAGGGTCGTCTATGTGTTCCAAATGTAGCGGGATTACAAGATAGAATTTTGACAGAGGCCCATTGCTCACAGTATTCTATTCACCCGGGATCTAATAAAATGTATCATGATCTCAAGAGTATTTATTGGTGGAACGGCATGAAGAGGAGCATTGCGAAATTTATAGCTCAGTGTCCTAATTGTCAGTAAGTAAAAATAGAGCACCAAAAGTCTGCTGGATTGACTCAGAACATTGAGATTCCAATGTGAAAATGGAAAATGATTAATATGGATTTCATTACGGGTTTACCTCGCTCTTATCGTAAGTTTGACTCTATTTGGGTAATTGTTGACAGACTGACCAAATCAGCTCATTTCTTGCCGGTCAGAACTACCTACACAACTGAGGACTACGCGAAGTTGTATGTGGAGGAGATTGTTTGCCTTCATGGTGTGTCTATCTCTATTATATCTGACCGAGGTGCACAGTTTACAGCTAACTTCTGGAAGTCATTTCAAAAAGGTTTAGGCACCCAAGTTAATCTTAGTACAGCCTTACATCCTCAGAACAAACGGGCAAGCCGAGCGAACGATTCAGACGCTCGAGGATATGCTACGAGCTTGTGTATTGGACTTTAAGGAAAATTGGGATGATCATTTACCCTTATTAAGTTTGCGTACAATAACGGTTATCATGCCAGCATTAAAATGGCTCCATATGAGGCTTTGTACGGACAGAAATGTAGATCTCTTATCGGATGGTTCGAGGTAGGCGAGTTAGAGTTATTTGGGCCCGACTTAGTATAGCAAGCCATAGAGAAGGTAAAGTTGATCCAACAATTGTTGTTAATCGCACAGAGTCGTCAGAAGTTGTATTCAGATATGCGATGGCGGGATTTAAAATTCCAGGTAGGTGATTGGGTTTTCTTGAAAATTTCACCTATGAAGGGTTTTCTTGAAAATTTCACCTATGAAGGGTTTTCTTGAAAATTTCACCTATGAAGGGTGTAATGGGCCATATCGCATAATTCGAAGAATTGGCCACGTAGCGTACGAGTTGGATTTGCCTTCGGAGTTGGAGTTTGTTCATCCAGTTTTCCATGTGTTCCATGTTGAGAGCATATGTTGGAAATCCTTTCCGGATTGTACCAATTGACAATATGGAGATTACGGAGGATCTATCATATGAAGAGGTTCTTGTTGCTATCCTAGATCGACAAGTCCGAAAGCTAAGGACTAAAGAAGTAGCTTCTGTGAAAGTTCCGTGGCGAAATAAGAACGTGGAAGAGATGACATGGGAGGCGAAAGAGGAAACGATGCACAAGTATCCACACCTATTTTAGACCAACGTCGAGGTTCCAAGAGAAGTATAAGATAAATTCCAATTCCTGATATTATAATTAATGTTTGCGTACCATGTGAGTTCTAGTGTAGTGATGTATGTTACCTTATATGGCCGTATACAAAATAGTTGTATATTCGGGCTACGTAACGGGGATTAGACATGTTACCCCAACATTCGAGGACGAATGTTTCTAAGGGGGGGAAGGATGTAACATCCCGTACTTTCGGGTCATGGTTTGAATCGATAGGCGTATGTAAAGTCGCTAGGCGTGTGTAAATAGACCCGAGCGTTGAGAAAATTTATGTTATATTTATGTATGCTAATAAAGAGATTAGTATATAAAAGGATAGAACCCCGAAATAATTTTGGACGTAACAAGTGTGACGACGGGGATCGAAAATAAATTTGGTGTGCGCACAAAGAGCTTATGGACTAGTGTCATATCACAAAAATTATGACATTGAGGATATGGAGGTCTTATAAGTTATTAAGACTTAAGTAAATTGGAATCATGAAATTAATTATGTATGTGATTGGTTAATTATGAGATTAATTAATTTGGGTATGGGACAAGACTAAGTGGTAGTTATGCATGTGTAGTCTATAAAAGGATTCTTAAGTGACTGAGTTAATGCAGTGTGTGTGGCATTAATTAGCTCTCCACCGCCAAAAGAATTGTTTAAGTGGGAGACGTGATGATGGGAAATCATTTTGTTGACACTTAAGGAGTTTATATTATTGCTTTCAAAGACCAAAAGAACGACAATAACACCTTCAACATTTCATTAAGTGAGCATTTATTTGTGATAAAGGAATGAGACCAAAAGGGAGCATGACCAGCGAAATTACTAGGGGTTAAACAATTTATTCTTAAATTGTTGATGTAGAGCAGAACGTTCAGCAATTAATTTTTAACAAAACCTTTTGCAAATATTGCTTCAAGAAACGTTCCAGCAAGCAAAAGAATTAAAAGGGGTTGGTTCCGTTATTATTGAGGTATGTTAAGGCACGTTATTTCTTTCTTTTGGCATGTTCCATGTAACGAAATATAATCGTGATAGTATTCCAAAAGTTATTCTACTCCTAGTGGTTAAGAATATTCATGTTATTAGTTCCTATGTTAAAAGCATGTCTAAATATGTTCCTAAGTCCTTATTGAGGCATACAGAAAAGATGTTGATATTCATAGTGTTAGCCGAAGGTACAAGGATATTATGTCACTCATGATGTTTTATTGTTATTCATGCATTTTTATTTGCATTATATTCATATATTATCCTAGACCCACTTGTGCTATGCACACTACTATATAGTAAATATTGTATATATGTAGAAGATATGGGGAAAGGAAAAGGCATTATATACGCACACCACCTACAGCTGGTACAGACTATCATGAAAGAGCCCGAAGAGGCCAATATTGATGCCCTTGTGTGGCTAATACGATATAACCTGATGCCCACAGAGGCAGTTATGAGAATGAAGATGCTCTTGTGTGGCCAATATTTATATGTATACCGCATTGGCATTGTGCATAACATTTAGGCATATGTATTAGGGACCTCAGAGGCATTTACTGCTGGTTAGTTATTTCTGTCGGTTGTTGTTGTTGTCGACTGTTTTTGTTTAAGCTATTATTGTATCCCCGTTATGCTATTATTCATGCCTGACATACTCATTACATCAGTCGTACTGACGTCCCTTTTGTTGGGGGACGTTGTGTTTCATGCCCGTATTTTCACGTAGACAGGACGACGATCCACGTTAGTAGGTTGCTGACTCAGCGGATTTTTGGAGCACTCCCCTTATTTTGGAGTGTCAGTCTATCTTGGTACATTGATTTTTTTTTGCTTGTATATATGGGTATGGCGGGGCCCTATCTCGACCTTTTGATGTCACATACTCTTTAGAGGCTTGTAGACATGTGTCATGTGTGTAGTAGTCTTGTATGGCCTTGTCAGCATTGGTATGGGTATGTATATATATAAGTTGGTTACCTGATTTTATATAATTATTTTCGGCTTAGTCCGTATTTAATTATGACTAGGTGTTGACTGTACGATTGGTGGTACCCGGTGGGTGGGATTCGGGTGCCCATCGCGGCCCTCCAGTTTGGGTCGTGACAAACTTGGTATCAGAGCATGTCTATCCTAGGGACTCTACAAGTCGTGTCTCATAGAGTCTTGTTTATGGGTATGTTGTACACCATACTTATAAGTAGGAGGTTGCCTGACATTTAGGGATGGTTTCCATTCTTTCATCTCATAAATCGTGCGGTAGAGCTGTGTTATAAGTATTTCACTCCTAATTTGTCTCGTGTTTATGATTCCAGCGATGCCTACCGCAAGGAAGAAGTTCAAGTGTGAAGGAGTTGGATACGGCTGCAGGCGAAGACACCAGCCGATTACCACCCGCTAGTGAGGGCCAGAGTGAGACCCATGGTACGACTTCTTCGTATGATTCCCCTAGTTCACCACCATTGGAGGAGATCAGTGGAGCTGCAGTACCCCTAGTTCCTCCACTTGATACTTCAGAGCTACAGTACCCCCATGGTACGACTTTTGCGGCCCTCCGGTTTGGGTCGTAACATATATATTATTCGTATATCACCTTCATAAGCCATTATACACCCCGTGTACGGCTGTTTTCTGCCTCATATACGAGCAGTATGTCCCCCTTATTGTCTTCTCTCTCCTACCCGATCTCCGGCAGCCACCATTATCGGAAACAACCACGGACATGACGGGGGACAGAGGTACAGCAGTGGAAATGATGGTCGAGCAGGGAACTAGGCTTCCATCTTGAGCCCACTAGCAGCACCAGTGCAGATCTTGAGCCCAGTGGCAGTACCAGTTCAGCCCGCCCCAGCCCAAATGTTGGGCCACGACCATTCGGCCCAACATCCCTCTACCCAACAACGGCCCAACAGTCTAGGACCGCATCCGACGGCCCATAGACGTCAGGCCTAATTTTCTGAGGCCCGCCTCTCTAGGTCATCCACAATCCAATCTGGGCTAAGTTTTTTGGCACTTTGACCCGCCAACAGCCCGATAATGCGTGGTATATGGATACGGGCGCCACATCTCATCTCACCAACAAGTCTGGTAATCTTTCTCAACTACACAAGTTACAATCTCCACAATCTATTATGGCCGATAATGGTCATTACATTCCAATTTAAGGATTTGGCCACACCCTTACCCCATCACCGCATCCCCACTTCTCTCTTAAAAATGTCCCTTTATGCACCAAACATCATCAAAATCTAATTTCTGTTAGAAAATTTACCACCGATAATTATGTCTCAATTAATTTTGACCCGTTTGGATTTTCTGTAACGGACCTCCGTACCGAGAAACTCATTACTAGATGTAATAGTGAGGGGGACATATATCATTTCCTACCTACATCTGCTACTAGTGTCACCCCTCCCACCATTTTAACAACCATATCTCCATCTACGTGGCATAGTAGACTTGGTCATCCGGGTTCTCACGTTTTTTATTCTCTTAGAAACCGAAATTTAATCTAATGTAATAAAGGAACTCTTTCTCATAGTTGCTCTTCTTGTCAGTTAGGGAAACACGTTAGACTACCAATTACGGCTTCTATGAGTACTACTTTCTCCCCCTTTGATATTATTCACGTTGATTTATGGACATCTCCCATAACTAGCAACTTAGGCCACAAATATTATCTGGTATTTTTGGATGATTTTTCTCATTTTCTTTGGGTTTACCCACTCAAACTCAAATCTCAAGTATTCTCCAAATTTGTTGAGTTTCGTACACTAGTTAACACGCAATTTGAAAAAGACATAAAATCGTTTCAATGTGATAGTGGTCGTGAGTTCAACAATTTCGTATTTCATAAATTTTGTGCGGCTAATGGCATGATCTTTCATTTCTCGTGCCCCCATACCTCCCCTCAAAATGGAAAAGCCGAAAGAATTCTTTGAAACCATTAATAATATGATTCGTACCCTCTTTTTTATGCGTCCCCCCTACCTTTTGGGTATATGCACTAAAACGGTAGAACACATTCTCAATATTTTACCTACCCGTGCAATTCAAAATAGAACACCTACCGAAATTCTCTACTGTCGGATCCCCACCTATGACCATCTTAGAATTTTCAGTTGTATGTGTTACCTTAATCTGATATCCACGGCCCCTTACAAATTGGCACCCAGATCTACTATGTGCGCCTTCCTAGGCTTCTCATCGGACCATAGGGGGTACATGTGCTATGAACTATCTACCGACAAAATCATAATCTCACGCCACGTCACTTTTATCGAGTATGTTTTCCTGTTTGACAACATTCAAAAATTCTGAGTCACTCATTACAAATTTCTTGATGATTTGGACACATCATCGCTTGTCCACCAAGCTATCCGACATGATACCACTATTCCGACTAAAGTCAGTACTCTGTCACCACCACCTCCCATCACTACCACTACCGGTGGTCCGTCCTCGGCCACCACCTCCGCCCCGTCTCTGCCAGCCATTGCTACCAACACAGCAAGCTTTTTGGTGCATGTGCCACCTGCTCCACCTCTGTCACTGCCACCACTTCCGGCAGTCGGCCCTCCATCTCAGAAAATACACCAGTTTGTACCTTATCCATGTCGTCTCCACCGTATCACCACAACACCGCAGTCATTCCAACCACTGTCAACCACCCACCTAACCCCATTACCAGACCCTTCCCACATACCTCATTTCATCGTCTACAGCCAGCCTTGATATACCGAGATCGGTGACCAACCCCAACCCAGCAACTACAACAGACCTCAACCCACCCAGATCGACAACCACACAACCAATCGTCACTTTACCGATTAACCATAACGCTTCCCCCACTCGCCACAATATTCCGACCCTTCTATCTGCACTACCCACGAGTTCGACCACCCACAGTACACCAGATCCACCACCCAACCAAACCCAACCCATATAAAGTGCCCCATATCCGACACCCAACACATTTACCCATCCAGCACGCTCACACCGTATGGAAACCCATGCCCAACATGGGATTTTCAAACCCAAAGTCCAATTTAACCTATCTACCTAAACAAGACCCTAATTGGAATATGGCCATGTGTGAAGAATTTAATGCTTTGACAAAACAACATACTTGGGACTTGGTAACTAGACCGAGGGGGTGAATGTGATCCGATGCATGTGGCTTTTTCATCACAAATTCAAAGACAGTGGTGACCTAGAGATATATAAGGTGAGACTTGTGGCTAATGGTACTAATCAGCTGGAGAGTATTGACTATGGTGAGACAGTCAGTCTGGTTGTTAAATCGGCTACCATTCGCACCGTTTTGAGTATTGTTATGGGTAAGCATTGGCCCATTCATCATCTTGATGTGCAAAATGCATTTTTACATGGGGACTTAAAAGAAAATGTTCACATGCACCAACCGCATGATTTTGTCCATCCAGCAGCCCCTCAGTATGTATGTCATCTTCATAAGTCACTTTATGGTCTAAAACAAGCCCCTAGAGCATGGTATTGATCGTTTTGCACAATATCTTATGCGAATTGGGTTTATATGTAGCAAGTGCGATAATTCTCTCTTCATCTTTCATCGAGGCAACAACATTGCTTATTTATTATTGTATGTGGATGACATTGTGCTTACTGCCTCATCAGATCTATTGAAAAATGAGATAATTGCATTGCTCAAAGCCGAATTTTCCATGACCGACTTGGGAAAGCTGAGTTATTTTTTGGGGATATCACTGACTAGATCTGCAGACTCTATGTTTCTATGTCAGCGTAAGTATGTAGAGGAGATAGTGTACATGGCTAAAATGACAAACTGCAAGATTATGTCCACTCTAGTTGACACAAAATCAAAGCTTAGTGTTGTTGATGGTAATCCGGTGTCTTATCTCACACTTTACAGGAGTCTTGCAGGTGCACTACAGTATCTCATATTCACCAGGCCTAATATTGTTTATGTTGTTCAGCTGGTGTGTCTATTCATGCATGCCCCTAGGGAGCCTCATTTTACTGCCCTTAAGTGTATCATCAGATACATTATGGGCACACTTGATCATGGATTACATATATACCCATCTGCACCTACCAGGTTACTATCATATACGGATGCAGATTGGGCAGGCTGTCCAGACACGCGACTCTCCACCTCCGGTTATTGTGTATTCTTAGGGGATAATCTAGTTTAATGATCTGCCAAGAGACATGCCACACTATCCCGTTCAAGTGCAGAAGCAGAGTACCGAGGCGTTGCCAATGTTGTTACTAAGATCTGTTGGCTCCGAAATCTACTTTTGGAGCTTCAATGTCCTTTGCGTAAGGCGTCTATAGTCTATTGTGATAATATATATGTTGTTTATTTATCTCACAATCCGGTTCAGCATCAGCGAACCAAATACATTGAGATGGATATACACTTTGTTCGTGAGAAGATTGCTATCGGACATGTCAAGGTATTGCATGTGCCCTCTTCATATCAGTATGTGGATATATTCACTAAAGGACTACCTAGACAGTTATTCCTCGACTTCAGATCCAGTCTAAGCGTCTGGCCTCCTCCCGCTCCGACTGAGGGGGTGTATTAGTGAATATTAGTAAAATATTCACTATATATTTTATAATTATTAGTGTCGTATAATTATAGTAATTATAGGATCCCTTTTGTATTAGAATTATATATATATATATATATATATATATATATATATATATATATATATATATATATATATATATATATATATATATATATATATATATATATATATATTGTATTAATGACAAAGGTTCCTTAAGAGAAATTAATACAATACATGTAGATTCGTCAACATAAATTTTGTTATCCCGATGTTCTATTATCTTCTTTAGAATTAACGAGTACTAGTGTAAGAGAGAAAGTTTGGACTTCTTGCAAAGTCAAGCAATTGTCAATATAGTTATTGCGTTCTTAGACTGAATGGTGGCAAAAGCATCCATTGAATACATGAAAAACCAAACTTATACCCTGCTATATGTCAACTGTCATATCGATGTATATTTTCCAAATAGTTAAAATAATATCGGGTGATCAACTTCTAAATATCGTTTTTCAATTTCAACTTCAAATACTTCTTTTTTTTCAATTGGCAATGTCTGAAACGCCTACTAAATAATGTACCACCATCTTCTGATACGGTAAAACACACGGGGGATATAGCTTTCCACAAAAACGGCAGAAATTAATGCATCATCCACATAAAAAAAAAATAGCCGGATGCACTAAACTTCTGCTATGCGCGTAATTCGAAAAAGGGCCGGATCACATGGATCCATTGTACGCAAACTTACCTCACATTTCTGCAGCATGCTGCATCCTCCACATAATTCCTGACAAATATGTAGCTGCATTTATAGTTAAGCCCAAAAAAAGGACTAGAAGAGGTGTAGGCATTGATGTCTATCTCAGAACTATGTTAAAGCAATAAAATTTTTGCAATATATGGTTACACAAACTGACTTCTGTTAGTCGTTATTGGAACATCAAGATTAAAAGATGGTCCACCAATATTTGTTTCTGAAGAAGTTGAGAATTTGCCTTTCTTGGACCAAAGCCAAATCTTTGAAACAGAGAAACTCTCTCCTTTAGTTCTAGCACTGATCTTTTTTTCTTCTGTAGTATCCCCAAGAATTGTGTTCTCACACTTAGCTTTGAAACTCTTGAGATCGGGCAAAGCTATCTGCAAGTCAGAATCACCAACCACATATTGAAATGAACCCATTGAGAAACATCTCCTTGCATCCAAAGTACAGCTCCTGATTTCTCCTTGACAGCTTATATCTTCTTGATTTTCATTTCCTTCATTTAGGCTTTTGAACTTACCTAATCTAACTGAAAAAACTCTCATTTCTCCAACATTTTCTTGCTTTTGACTGTTTGCAATTCCATCTTCCAAAGGAAAACTCCACTGTTCTCTTGTTTCAATAGAGCTAAACAAGGGATTTCCCACAGATATCCCAGAAGTAATGATACCTCTACATAAAGGGCAAGCTGAGTTTGATAGGAGCCATGTGTCTATACAATGAATGTGAAAAGCATGGCTACAAAAAGGGAGCAATCTAAGCTTGTCATGTTCTGAAAATTCACATAAACAAACTGCACAATCAAATGGTTCCTTCAAGCCTACAATATCTTTATAGGAAAACACAGGCAGAGTATCAATAATAGATTGGTCTAAACCAGAATCATGCTGGCGAAATAGTTGTTGAAGCTGCCTTTGGAGAACTTGGGAACTAGATGATTCAGGGAATCTATTGGATTGAGAAAGTGATGAAAAATTAGGCATCTTTAAACAATATCTAATCAGAAGATGAAGAAGACCAAAGATAAAGAACACAATAGCAATAATTACTATTGCCAACAACAGAATTGGATTGATTCTGCTCATGGATAACAATTTTGTTGACAAAATTTGCTACTTTTCAGAATCCTGACTTCTAACTCAGCCAAGTGAAAATTAGAGAGGAAGCAGAACTGGGGATATGCCAAATTGATATGTTAAAAATGACAATTTTTACACTGGTATGTGCATTGACTTGAAGGTGGAGGACAGAAAGCTTAAAAGGGTGTCAAAAGAACATCATTATACATTTATACTACTACTAGCATGCCATTTTCATTTCAGAAAGACAAGGGGTAAAAGAAAAAACTTTCCTAAGCAACTTCCAAGAAACTTGCTTTATTTGAACATTTGAAGAATATAAAATGAAGACTGCCCTTTAGCTGATAGCTTATGAAGGACTTGAGGTAAAAAGATGATGAAATAGACAAGAGATGTTCAGAATTACCCAAAAATAGAGGCAACATAGAAAGATTAACAGAAGGAGTAAAAATCAAGAAGTTGCAGGTGACCTACCAGTATATGGATTTGATAGGTGGTACTATTTTGGGGCAGAAAAAGATATGGCCATAAAAATATCACCAAAACAAGTGATTTGCTCCCTATTGATAAGGTACTTGTCAACTCTGTGCTTTAGATGTGGGCAAAACAGAACAAGAAAAAAAGGGAAGGCAAAGACAAAGCCTGATGACAATGCTTCCCAGATTATGAAGGCAGTTTATGACATAAAGTGACTTTTTCAAATATTGCCACATGTGTCTTTGTCACTGCGTCCTTTTTTTTTTTTTTGTATGTGGATGTAATTATCTCATTCCCTGGACGACATTGTCCTCTGTGGATAAATTGAAACAGTGTGTAATTAGTTCATTTATGTCACTTTCTTTGGTTTTTTAGGAACTAATTAATGTTCCTACTGCTTTCATTTTATATTTGAAGATGCATTCATCACGCAGCCTTGCAACAAAAACAACCTTTCTAAATTCACAAATGGCAATGGGTTAGTCAAATGGTACTAAATCATTGCTATTAGTGATTAAGAAATCTCCCACTCACATTGATTTTTCCAACTTCTAGTTTGACAAATATAAGTCAGTCCCACAAAGAATATATGGCATAATTAATTGGCCCACCATTTTCCACACAACTTTGCTTGTTTGTAAGGTGTCCATGTAGTGATGCACATTATTTTCTTCTCTACTGCCAGTTTTCTACTCATCCTGGTAGGTCTACTTACCATACTATTAAATTTTGGCCTTAATATTAATTATGCATATTTGCATCCTTTCTCAATGATGCTCCCGTGGTAGAAGGATCAAAAGAAAAAGGACAAAAAGATCAATTGGTAAATGGTAAAGACTCATTCATTTTAGACTCATGTTTTAAATTTATTGACCGACTAATTCCGATTCACAGATATATTACTAGAATCATCTTTACCTGAATTGACTCTTAGCAAACTGTATATGATGACAAAGAAGTGCATGGGATGGACAATAAACTATAGATTTAGGTGTCAATTTATGTCAATTTATGGGTGGTTCCCGCACGCTTTGCCATATTTTTAAGTAACAGAATCATTGAAGATGTTGATTTTAACTAACCATGTGGGTCAAGTGGTACTTAATCTATGTGATGTCTATAAGAGCCCGACCGACAAAGTTTCAACAACTTTGTCTGCTACGTCATTTCGTTGTACTTGCCCAAATAGAAAATCTGGTGATGTTTCTAATTAAGTGAAATTAAGTTTTGCTGGAAATTTTCTAAAGGGTCATTAGGTTATCTAGAATTAGAAGAAGCAGTTCACAAAATACTGACTTATGAGCTGGGTAGTTGTGGAAATATTTGTTCTCAATCTAGCTAGATTGCATGCATGTACAGTGTGATTCACATTTCACACATATATGATATATCTAACTTGTGTTAATTTCTATGATTGACGGTCATGTCACTTATTGATAATTAAAGGTAAATTTCTTGATAAATATTTTTAATTTAGTAAAAATAGTAACAGACTTTCTATCACAAATTAGGATTCACCGATAGTGTAAAAAAAATCATAGTGTCAATATATATAACTTAAATCCGTTGTTAAGAACACATATTAGCGTTTAATTTCAGAAGTAACGCACTATAGAAAGCCATAAATCTTTAGAGTTTTGAAAAAGATCTAAACTCCAAGAGTGAAAATTCCTCTAAAACTTTGATGATTCTTAATTTAATGCATTCTTTAATAAATTATGAGAGTTTGCAATGCTAACGACCTCCAATTTTGTTTTTGATTAAGAAACTACTTTGATTATTGGAGAAGTGATTCTTAGATAGTTGAGTTAAAATAATCAGTTTTATTGAAGTAATAGTTAGTCATTAGCTGTCACTATGATTAGTTTTTTAGAATACAAGTGAATGCATCCTCTATATTTCAAAATAGTCTCTTTCAAAGTTAAAGTATTTAAACACTTGTGGCACAAGATCACTATGCTTTCAAAGTTAAGCACCTAAACCTGATGAAAATCTTACACAAACTCGTGTGGCACAATATCACTATGCTTTCAAAGCTAAGCACCTAAACCTGATGAAAATCTTACACAAATATAATAATTATCTATATTTAGGTGTACAGTAAAAGAAAAGCATAACTAGGAAATCGTCTTTCGAAATATTCCAACCCCTGATCCTCTTTACTACCAATGTTACTCCAGCAACATTAACCTTGTAAGCACTTCCATGTTTTCTTTTCCCAATCAATTCAGCTGGAGCTCGAAGCAAATCCTCGAATCTCAATTTATTAGCCAGAGGACTTGAAAGGATTTCAAAAGAGGCTGAGATCATTGAGTTTTCAGGAGATGTTATTGAATATTCTGACCTGTTTCTAGGAGTCTTTGATTCACCAGCAGAGCTAATAGTCTTGTTCTGATCCTTTGGAGTACTCTTGCTCTTTTTCTTCCTTATGCACTTAAAAAGCTTCCAGACAAGTAGAAGTATGATAATCAGCCCAAGAATAGCAGAGCCAATATAGATAAAGAATGAGACTTTTTTTCTTCTTAGCAACTGGAGGTGGCGATGGCGATGGTGACGGAGGACATGTGCTTGACAATGGCACTCCACATAATCCATGATTACTCAGAAAACTGCTGGAATTAAAATGGCCCTTGACGTCAGAAACCGGACCAGTTAAATTATTGTAGGAGACATTGAATTCTACAAGGTTGGAAAAATCAAATTGTGGTATCTGTCCAGTTAGTTGGTTTCTTTCAGCCAAAAAAGTTAGCAACCCTGAAATTCTTGACATATCCGGTAGTTGCCCCGGGAAGGCATTGTCTGATACAACGAGTCTTTTCAAATTGTTCAACCGCGAAAGAGAGCTTGGTAAATTGCTTGAGAATTTGTTGCCACGCAGATACAAGTGCGTGAGATGCCTGCAGTTTGATATTTCTTGTGGTAAAGTTCCAATAATTTCGTTTTGGTTCAAGCTTAGTACAGACAGAAGCAGCATCAAGAGTTCCAATGAGATTCTTCTGATCAAGAACAATATTTTTCACATGTTGCATTCTTGAATCACAAGTTATCCCTTCCCATTTGTCGGTACAGGGATCAGATGATAAATTCCAACCAAAGTTTACATCTTTTGAGATGTTCCGAAGTGAAATCTTGTTCATAAACTTGACCAATGCTTGCCTCACTTCTAGAGTCTCCGAACCTGCCAGTACTTGCAACATTTGAAAGATAATGGTCAAGATTATCCATCTTGTAACTGGAATCATAGCTGGTGGAAGGAAGTGAAGAAGGTGAAATCGCTTTTAACGTCTGCTTCTTCACCGTGTAAATTCGTAAAGTGAATGATAATTGGCTATATGCAACAAGCAGACTGCTAACAAAGTATGATTTATGAATAAGGTATAGCTAAAGCTAAAACATTCCAGTTGGCTCATTATGCAAAGACATGGTCAATGACTCAATGTAGTGCAGACTCAATCATAACAAAAAAATAGATGATCTAACAAAGATGGCAACAGAAGGAGAAAAGGTGATTAAAATATTGAAGGCCGGCAAAAACTGTCAAAGATTTGCATGGTTCCTCCTTCTAAGTTAGCTTCTTATTGTATTGCTAGAGAGATTAAGAATGTTCCAAATGGTCCTTTTTTATACATCACTCTAAAATTCCAAAGCGCTTCCGTTAGTATAGCTAGACTTGCATGAAGAAAATAGTTTAAACAAACGAGAATATTTAATTAGAAGCTAAGTACACTAAACACAATCCATGGTACAGTAATATTTAAGAATATTCTATTGGTATTTTAAAGTATTCAATCACACAGCTAATAAATTGCCAATCCATATTTTGGGTTAATTGAGAATCCCAAATTCTAAAACAGGCCATAGTATCGGTATAGAGAAACAGAGAAGTTTTAAATCATAATATTCAAATTAACATCCATTTACAGAGAAGTTTAATCATAATATTCAAACATCATATGAAAAAGAAGAAGAAGAACAACAAGTTGATCTTAAAGGTATTTCAATTGAAAACAAAAGTGATTAATGCATGTCCTAAAACTACAAATTTCTGAAAAAATAAATGATCATAATGAGACTCTTACAATTAAAAAAAAAAAACTCCAACGAACCCTCAAAAGTAAAATAGGCAATAATCTAATATGTTCGGTTCAGCAATACTTAGCCCCTATTGAAATTACATCAAGAGGAGAAACAATTTAAAAGTTATATATTGGCTTCATGATCTGTTGATAAAGAGAACAAGAGCTTGCAAGGCATGAATTTGCAGCCTTAAATGCATGATCTATTTAACAGTTTGAAGGAGCAGTTGATGAGAATAGTGGCGTACGACATGATTTTTCGTCAGCGGTATCACATTTCAAAAGAAGAAACAATAAATAAAACGATATATCACCATATGAAAAAAAGAACAAAATATAAATAAATACAATTCGCATACATTACTGTAGCTTTTCTACGGAAAAAATAAAATACTACTATAACTTTTCTCGATGAGTTTTTTTTAGCTCATATCTAAGTTAATTGTTATTGCAGTAATGACTATTATGAATTTGAACCAATTGGTTTTAATCTTGGTACCTTTCGGTCATCGAACCTCAACATCATTCACTTTGTAATGAGGAGCAAAACTTTTACAAATATAAATGACATTGGCTGGGCTCGAACTCGCGTCATCAACTGATGAAACTAAAGCAACTAACCACTTGAGCCACGCAACCCCTTGTATCAAGGGGTGTCACTTCAATATTTATCCCTTATATTGTCTTCTGCCTTCTAATTATATACATATATTTAATAAATTTTTTATATACACATATTTAGTAAATTTTTCCGATGAAACAGTGTCACGTGATACCCTTGGCCTAAGGTAGATCCGCCCCCTGATGAGAAGACAATTGGCTAGGCCTGGTACTAGCCTCTGCAGCTTCACCAATTTGTCTGTTGGTGTTGATGATCATCACCCATTCTTGAACTCCTCTTCCCCCTTCTCCTTGTGTTGTTTGTTGTTTCATGACTACCCTTTCTAGACCTAGCTTTTTTCTGCAATTCATCAATTATACTTCGAGTAATTGCTTTTGGTTCATGCAAACTCAAAGAAGCAGCTATAGTGCATATATAGACACAAAAGTACTATAGTGCAGCAGAGCTGGCACAATGTGTGTCAATTTATGGTGCTTGTAATAAACTCCTGCATGTGACACACTTAGGTCGACTCATATGCCTGCCCTACTTTAACAGCAATATCTATAGCAACATTGTTTCATTTGTAATCTAAATAAATCTTTTATATCATTATGTTAATTATAGTAACATGAAATTCTTTATAACAAGTACTCCTATGATATAATAATTTGAAAAATAAAATAATTTGTCATATACCAATATCGATGATTACTATTATGTGTGTATTTTTATGTATTATTTTATTTGTTTTGTTATTATGATATCTTGTTGTCTTATTTTTTTGAATTTCTGCATTGACTACGTTCTTTTGAGCCGAGGGTCTATCAGAAACAACATCTTTACCCCATAAAGGTAGATGTAAGGTCTGCGTACATCTTACCCTTTTTAGGTCCCACTGTGTGGATTACACTGAATATGTTGTTGTATACCAATATCGATCACCGGTTATATCACTAATAATATTTTTCAATTTTATATTATCAGTATATATATATATATGTAAGAAATATTTTTCTTGATTATTTCATGTGGTAGTAAATATACTAAAGTACAAGCATAATCCTAGGCTACAATTACGGTAAGTAATGACTAAAATATATATCTACCATATACACAATTATGACTAATTATATTTTCCTATTTTATCACACCCCCGCAGTCAAAGCGGGAGGTCGGTGTATGCTGAGACTGTCCCGAAAGTCTTAAAATAAACCAATGAAAGAATTTTTGTAAAAATATCGGCAATATGATAGCGTGGTGGGACATGTAAGACACGTACTTGTCCACGAGCAACTTTTTCGCAAACAAAGTGAATATCCATCTCAATATGTTTAGTGCGTTGATGTTGAACCGGATTCCCTGAGAGATAAATCGCACTAACATTATCACAATAAACCAATGTCGCCTTCGGAACCGGAGAGTGGAGCTCCAAAAGAAAGTTCTATAGTCAACAAGATTCAGATACCACATTGGCAACTCCTTGATATTCTGCTTCGGCATTGGATCTAGACAAGGTAGCTTGCCGTTTAGAGACCAAGATATTAAATTTTCACCGAGAAATACACAATAACCAGACGTGGACCGTCTGGTATCCGGACATCCACCCAGTCAGCATATGTGTAAGAAATAAGAGTGGATGTCGAAGACGGATATAAATGCAAACCATGATCGAGAGTCCCCTGAATGTAGTGCACAATGGGTTTGAGAGCATGCATGTGATCCTCCATCGGGTTATTCATGAATAGACACACATGTTGCACAGCATAAGATATGTCAGGCCTCGTGAAAGTAAGATATTGCAGGGCACCTGCAAGGCAGCGGTAATGTGATGGACCAGCACATGGCTTGATGGAAGAAGCACTCAACTTTGATTTAGTATTAACCAGAGTGGATGATGGCTTACACGATGACATGCCAGCTTGTTCAACGATCTCTTCTGCATACTTCTTTTGAGACAAAAATAAATCAAGTGGCCCTAGATCTTTCATTGCAAATTATAAGCCAAGAAGTGACATGATAGACTTACGCAGAGCATCAGATGAGGCAGTTAATATAGTATCATCCACGTACATAATAATGTAAGTTATAACACTACCCTGACGATATATGAATAGAGAATGATCAGACCTGATGTTAGAAAATCCAATATGAGAAATACAATCCGCAAACCTCTTGTACCAGGCTTGAGATGCTTGTTTGAGCCCATACAATGATTTCTCCAGCAGTCACACATGATTAGGATAAGTGGGGTCTATGTACCCCATTAGCTGATACATGTACATTGTTTCATTGAGTTCTCCATGCAGGAATGCATTCTTTACATCAAGTTAATGAAGCGACCAGGCCTCAAAAAAGCCAAACTTAGTACCGTGCGGATAGTAGCTGGTTTGACCACCGGACTGAAAGTTTCATCGCAGTCCACACCAACCTATTGAGTTTTTTCATCACCTATAAAGCGGGCTTTATGTCTCTCAAATGTACCATCAAATTTTTCTTTATGACTAAAAATCCACATAGACCGAATAACATTAACATCAGGAGGACGAGGTACCAAATCCTACGCCCTATTATTAATAAGAGCATTATATTCATCATCCATAGCCATTTTCCAATTCGGGTCATTAAGGGCAGACACAAGATTATGAGGCAGCGGTGATTTGATAACATGGGCATGAAGATCGTATTTTTTGTTTGATTTAAAAATCCTGTGATGACTACTAGTGACTAGCCGTTGGGTCGGAATCGGAGGTGGTTGGATGCATGACGTGACACTGGGCTGGGTGGTTGACGGACTGGCTAGGATTGGGCCTGGGATTGCTGGGTCTCCACTGCCCAGTGGACTGTTATGCAGTGGGCCGCTCAGCAGTGGGCTACCAGCGAGAGGCCCAGCTGGGCTGTCAGCCACTAGGATTGGGCGGGCAGGCCCAATTGGCTGGACAGGGGAAAATTGGTTGGGTCGTATTGCCCGAATCGATTGGGCTGGACAAAAAGACTGGGCCCGATTATGAAGCCAACCGGTAGACCAAATATGGGGGTATGTTATCGTCAAGGAATTTGTAGGTAGGAAGCACGGAGCAATGCATTTTGGAAAAGGGAAAATTTATTTCATCAAAAACGATGTGATGACTCACGATGATTTTATTAGAGGATAAGTCGTAACATTTGTAACCACGATGATTTGATGGATATCCCAAAAAATACATGGAGTAGATCGTGGTTGAAGTTTATAAATGGTGGTGGAAGGGAAAAGAGGATAGCATAAGCACCTGAAAACCTGTAAATGGGAGTAAGCTGTGTCCCTTAGGTATAAAATTTTGAGAGGGGATTGGTAGGCTAACTGTTTGCTCGGAAGTATGTTCAGAAGATAGGTTGACATTTATAACGCATGATGCCAAAAAGATTGTGGTAGATAGGCATGGGCAAGTAAGGTGCGAACAATGTTGTTAATGGTTCGGATTTTTCTTTTTGCTTTTCCATTTTGAGATGAGGTATGTGGACACGAGAGACGAAAAGACAAACCATTATTTTTGCAAAAATTCCAAAATAACCCATTATCAAATTCTCTACCATTATCACGTTGAATATTTTTAATGTCTCGTTCAAATTGAGTGCGGATAAATGCTCTAAATGAGAGAAATGTGGGAAAATGTGTGACTTTTAGACAAAGAAAACGTCCACAAAAATTAGAATAATCATCCAACAACATAAGATAATATTTATGGCCCGAAGAGCTCAAAACGGGAGATGTACAAATATTACTATGGATAATATCAAATTGCATAATAGTGCAAGAATTAGAAGCAACAAAAGGCAATTTAACAAGTTTTCCAAGCGGACATGAACGACAAATATGAGAATTACGAGGTCTAGTACATGAAATAAATTTATTTTGTCTAAGGGAGGCAAAAACATGTGCTCCCGGATGACCCAAAAATCCATGCCATAGACATGGAGCTAAGGCAGCAAAGGTGGACGGTGTGGCTTTATGTTTGGTGGTGGTGATTGGATAAAGCTCGCCCCGACTATTACATCTCATTAGATGCATCCCCGTCTAAAAATCTTTCACGAAAAACCTAAAAGGATCAAATTCAACAGAAATCAATTATCAGTAGTAAATTTTCTAACTGAAATCAAGTTTTTAATTAATTGAGGAGATGAAGGAAATTTTTTAAAGTTAACGCTGGATTTTGGGGAGACAAGTTTGTAGTACCATAACCACTAATTGAAATTGAATGACCATCTCCGAGAACTATACCACAATTATTGCTCAAATTAAAATAGGATGAGAGATTACCTTGTGAGGACATCATATGAGACGTTGCTCTGGTGTCTATGTACCAATTTGTGTCAGAATTGAGACCAAGAGTGTGCATCGCGGCCTCGATGTTGGTTGGCTGGGCTACTGCTGCATGGGCTTGTTGCTGCCATTGGTATGATGCAGATGAGGCCCAAGAACATTGGGCCCAAAAGTTGTGGGCCGATGGCAGAAGGCTGGCTAGTGTGCCTTAGACTGGACCTGGCCCAATTCCCTAAAGGATAAGGGCAGTGCGGCACAGCCCAAGGCCACTGCCCCACTGGCCCATGGCTGTCACTGGTCGGGCTGCTATTGTTGTCCACCACCTCTGCCGCCACCTCCGCCACGTCGGTAGCCGCCACCTTTGCCATTACCGTGGCCACCGTCATGGTTTTTACCTCCATTGTTGCCATTTCATCCCTTCTTGCCACGGTTTGGCGGCAAATTTTCAAATTGTGATGAGCTATCCTCGGACGGAGCGGCAACCATGGTGGAATTCTCCACAGTGGCTATCTTTTTGGCAAAAACTCATTTCTTCTAGGATGATTATAGAACGCGCTTGATAAAATGATGAAAGAGGATTGCTTTGGCGGATGAACGTACCTACTCCACTATGTGAGTCGGTGAGGCCGGAAACCATTTGTAACACGAGCCGATTGTTAGTTACCGACGCCCCGACGTTCTTGAGTTGGTTCGACAGAACCTTGAGTCGTTGACAATATGCATACGCATTGGAAAAATCCGACATGTCAGTGGTGGAGAATTCTTACTCAAGTGTGACAGCCCGAGAATTCTTATTTTCTTGGAATATGTCACGTAAGCGTTCCCAAGCCTCCATCGCCGTGGAGTCGGGCTCAAGAATAGTATGCAGCAAATCACTTTAAATTGTGGCATAAATCCACTGGAGAACCGTAGCATCAAGTGTCAACCATAGTTCCATTTCATCATCGGTTTTCGAACCTTCTCCTTGCCTTTTTCCGATGGGATGATGTGATGAATAACCCGGTGTGAGTGACAGTGAATTTTAAAAAGTTCCGCCCATGTCGCATAATGGACATTTTCCATCTCAAGAGTGATGGAGATATGTGATTTAATGTTTGACAATGCGAGGGCTGGATGGAAATTTGATTTTGAATCAGACATGACTGGCGGTAGTGGGAGGGGGTCGGCAACACAACGAGAAAGGGGGGGTGGCGGCCAACGGTTGAAGGAATAAGGGAGAAGGTATTAGGGTTTAGGATCTTTCCCTAGAATCTGATACCATGTAAGAAATATTTTCCTTGATTATTTCATTTTAAAGTGATAGTAAATATACTAAAGTACAAACATAATCCTAGACTACAATTACGGTAAGTAATGACTAAAATATACATCTACCTTATACATAATTATGACTAATTATATTTTCATATTCTATCAATATATCTTAAATCCTTTTTAATATGGCAATGTCTATTCAAGTTAATACTATGGCCAACTAAGGCTTTCATCAAGTAAAAGAAGTGGATAATGAATACTACACATCTAGGCTTTCTCAAATAGGAAAATGTGTGATGTCATGTGAGAAACAGATAATGTGTGGAAGCAAAGATGTGGTTCTTAAATATCAAGTTTTGGCTGGCGGCCAAGTCATGTCATTGTGCGCTAAGGGATTTTGCTGGAGGGTGACGCGGCACATGGCATTAACAGCTCTATCAACCTTAAGCAACTCATGGCGACCACCACATTTTGATTTAGGAAAATACTTTTGACTCATTCTCAGCACCCATAAACTATATACGACAACTAAAATTAATAAATACTGTTAGAAAGTTCACTCTGAAGACCTAAGTTATTAATAAACGGTTTACACAACGTCTGAAGTTAAAGTGGGAAAAATAAGTTTTGTAAATTGTACATATTCGAATAGTTGAGTTTCCTTAGAAAAAAACCATTTGTGAAAATTGAGAATTCCTTAGTAGAAGTGGAAGATTTTGGAAATAAGATGAAGTTCTCTCGTTTAGACTCGGAAAGAAAAAGCGAAAATGTGAAGAATTTTATAGTATCAAATATTCGCCTATTTCATTTCCTTTCACTTCTTACAAAAACTGTTGAACATGCGGAAACTGGTATGGATCCACGGAGCGCACAAGCCCAATCCCATTCCAGCAGCAAATGAACATCAATTGGGTTGGACTTGGAACTGGTCCTATGACATTATGCGGCCGAAACGATATATATTTTTGGGAAAACATCACCAATTGCCTCCTCAACACAAACTAATTACTTCTTACGGACCAAACCCATTCTAAAATAATTATCCGGTGTGTCCCCCTGACCCAATTAATTGTTTTGTCCTTTCTTACCTCCCCTTTTTTTTTTGTTTCTTTTTCCTTTTTTTGGTTACTTTGTCTTTTTCTTATTTATTTTTTATCCTTTCTATTTTTGTTTTTTTTTTCAGATAAAAATACTAATTAATTATTTTTAGATTACTAAAAATATAATAAATTAAGTAATTTAACTACAATAAGAAGTAATTAAAAATATTAAATTCACTAGCTTTCTTATTAAAATCTAATTTAATACAAACACGTTTTCTAATTTCTTTTTTTGCATATTCAAACAAAATTTATATCTAAAATATGAGTTTATTTTTTATAATTTTTTCACAAGTAAAATTTGGACATACATATATCATGTTAGTATATGATATATATCATGTTGTCATCATAGGGACTGTGTTGAAATGTCATCAATCCTTTGAGATATCCCATCAGTATGTGATACTATATATAATGTGGGTATCATAGAGGACTATTTAGGTAATGAACCAATTTATATGATACCTTGTCAGTATATAATATATAGCATGTGGTATCATAGATGACTGAGCTCTTTTTGAAGGAATGAACCAGTCATCTATGATATCTTGTCAGCATGATATATCATGTGTGAGTCATTCATGATACCATGTTGGTATATGATATATACTATGTGGATATCATAAAGAATTGAGTTGTGTTTTTTCTTGAAGGAATAAACCAGCGCTTTATTCAAAGAGAGTCATTTATGGTACTATCATGGTATATAAATCTACGCAAATGGTATCATAATGGATTGAGAAATGCCATAGAAGTAATGAAGCAGTCCTCTATGATACCATCTGTGTAGATTTATATACCATAATGGTATCATGAAGGACTCTATTTGAATAACTAAAGAAGTCCTTCATGATACAATCATGGTATATGCAATCCTTCATAATACCATCATGATATATGCAGTCATTCATGATACCATCTCAGTATATGGTATATACCATGATGGTATCAAGCAAGATTGTTGACACGTGTGAAGGACTTAAGAAGTCCTCCATGATACCATCTGCGTAGCTATATACCATAATGGTATCATGAAGGACACTCTTGAACAACTAAAACAGTCATTCATGATACCATCATGGTATATGCAGTCATTCATAATACCATCTCAGTATATAATACATATTATGATGGTATCATGCAAGACTGCTGACACATGTGAAGGACTTAAGAAGTCCTTCATGATACCATCTCAGTATATTTTTATATCATGATGGTATCATGGAGGATTCTGGACTATTGCATTCAAGGAATTCAACAATATAACATATGAGTATATGATATACCATGTAGGTATCATAGAGGATTGAGTAGTATTTTTTTAACAAATGAATCAACTTTATATGATACATTGTCAGTTTATGATATATAACATGTGGGTATCAGAAAAAATTGTGTTTTTCTTGAAGAAATGAATCAGTCATCAATGATACTCTGTCAGTATATGATATATATATCAGGTCCATATCATAGAGGAATGAGTGTTTTCCTTGAAAGAATGAACCGTCAGTCTAGTGTGATACCATGCGGGTATCATAAATCATAGTATAATGCAATAGTATACTCAAACTGCTATTGAAAAAGGAACAAGTAACAAAAAAATAAAAAAAATAAGAAAATGAAAAAAAAATTAAATTAAATATAGAATTAGATTATGATGAAAAAGAAAAAAAAATTCAGTATGAAAAAAATAAATGAACAAAATAGGAGAAAAATGAGAAAAAGAAAAGAATTAAAGAAAGAAAAGAAGATAAGAAGTTGAAAAAGAGAAAAAAGAAAAAGAGACAATTAAATAGAAAAGAAGAAATAAAGAATTAAAAACAAAAAAAAAAAATGTAAGGAGCTAGAATTAAATATGGAATTAGATTATGGTGAAAAAAGAAAATAAAAATACTATGATTTGAAAAAAATGAAACAAAAAAGAAGAAAAAAGAAGAAAAAACAAGAGAAAATAGGAGAAAAGAAGAAAAGAGGTAGAGAAAAAGCAAGGGTAAATAGTTTGGTTTTAGGGGCATTAGTGTAGTTTTCCCTTTTGAGGCTTGACTAATCCGGATCGTAGAGAAGTTTCACTTTAGGGATAAAGCGCTCCCTACAAGAGATGATGTATATTATCAGTTCTCGAACTCGAAACTTCTTATTAAGTATGAATGAGTACTTAATAGTCACTACTCTGCCATGGTCTTTAATTGTTCATACACGCATATATATATATATATATATATATATATATATATATATATATATATATATATATATAAATAGTATGTTTGTTAAAATCGCAAAAAAAATCAATATCTTCATGACACACACAAAAAAGAGGAACAAAAAAAAATATCTTAGTGTGATTGTCAATCTCTTCATTTCCCCTAACAATATGATTTCTATTTCTTCCTTCTGAGTTTCTTCCAAAAAATTGTCAATTATAATTGTTTGAAGTATTTGCTTGTTTCCATTTAGACCGATCCAATATTTGATTTTAAAAAATTAAGCACTGTCGTAAAGCTTAGATTTAAAAGTTGTCCTATGGTTTAAGCTAATCCATGGGAATATTGTTGATCTACAAGCATAATAAGGATCGTTATTTACTAGTAATTTACGGAATGTAGCCTAGCTTGGCTTCAATTTCGGCTGCCGAAAGAGTAGCTAACATCACTTTTCTCACTTTTTAGCCTTTTAGCACTTTTTTTATATTTGGCCATCATCAACGAAGCCAACTTTTATCATTTTTCTTAATCTTTACTTATGGCACCTCCCACCAACTTAAAAGCGCTCAATAATTTGCCCTTGCCCAGACATCACCTTTTTATAACCAAATAAAGGACCAAACAATAATAACTAACTAGTGAAATACTTAGTTGTAGGGATTAGAAAAATTAACCCTCAAATCACAAGGAACAACCACTCTAGAACAACAATCATTTAGTTTGGTTCATTCTTTGATAGTCTTGCTCCCTCCTCTCCCGAAAAAAGAGATTTCATTTATTTCAATTGATCGTAGCATAAGCATAAGTGCATAACTAGTACAACATTTAGTTGACGATATTATATAATAGTATCTCTATTAAGTTATGCCATAAAATAGAATATGAAGTAAGAATATGTACGGTAATAGTACGAGATAGCCAGGATACAATATTTAAAATAAAAATGCTATCAAAATAAATTATTGCATATACACTATTATTTATCGCCTAATGACTTCTTCGTTATTATTAATTGCATAAATAAAGTCGATGAATCAAATGACTCCTTAATAAGAGCACCCATAGCATCACACAAGAATTAGTTCAAACCAGCCACCACATTTAATTAAGACCATATAGCTACCTCACTCATCTCGTCTGAACACAAACAATATTAAACATAATAAACGATTTTTTTATATGCAAAACTTCTTACTTATTTTCAAATTAATCATTCTTTGATTGTTATTTGTTTGGATACAAACAGGATCATATATAAGTTGGTGACAAAAATATCTCAAGACTTTACGGTGAAATTGGTCCTAAATAGATGAGTTATTTTCTAAAAAAATCTCAAGAGCTAAGTTTGAAACTGTAAATAATAGTTATACTGGTCCGAGAGAGACACAGGAGGAGAGTACTCATTCAGCAGAAACCTGTGACACTTCACCGCAATATGCATGTGCACTTTGTTTTTGTGTAAATATGTACTAGAATTTTGTGTGTGTTTTTTAGCCTACGGATTTTTTATTCACATGTTCTTTGTTTCTTGCTCTTATATTTCATTAGTCTCTGTCTCTCTCCTTCATCTTTTTTCTACTTTTTGGGTCATGAATTGTTCCTTCAAACACAAGGATAGTGGGATTATGTTTTTCTAATTTCCACATTTGCCCATAGAAGGGGGTGAAAATGGAGAATATAGTCAATATACTAAAGATTGTCGGTCAGAATTATATATGGTAGTTACAAGTTACAACTGACAGTAGTGCTGATAGAATTTTTTTTATGTTGGTAGAGGCACAACCGTTGTATGAGGACATTCTCTCCTTTTGACAAGTGTCTTTGTGGGTCCTTCATTGTAAGCCCACTATTTTTCTTATTTCTTCTCTCTCTAGTCTCTTCTCTATTTCATCTTCTTTTCTCTTTTCATTGTTTAATTTTTCATTTGCTAATGATAGCGAATATTATCATATTTTTGTCGTATATTCTGTAATAATGTATTAACGTGGCGGAAGAGGCAAATGCGCCAGGGGCAAGGGCTCGGGAAATCAGCCACAACATGCTCGATACCCGGTCCAACAGACTGACCCAATGCCATGGCAGTTTCCCGGCAGTTGGGCGGCACCACCTTGCCCGTACCTAACTGTCGGGGCCCACTGGTAGCAGGCGGGTCTTTTAGGCCCGGGTCCAATCCCTCGACAGTCGGGTCCCGCACAGCAGGCCCACTTAACAGAGGCCCAACACTGGCAGTCTCAGTCCGATTTGCTAACCCCGACAGAATTGACCCAGGCCTACAGCACGGTGAATATACAACAACCCGACGACGCCTGGTACATGGACACTTGGCCCACATCCCAACTCACTCGCAACTCCAGTAAGCTTCCACGTATTTTTAATTTGCGTACTCTTCAATCTATTTTAGTCAGCAATGACAATTGCATTCCAATTCATGGGTATGGAACCACACATGTACCGAAAACCTCACCCTCCCTTATCACTCTGTAACATCCTTTATGCACCCAATATCATCAAAAAGTATGTTAGGAAATTTGCTATTGATAATTGGGTATCTCTTGAGTTTGACCCCTTTGGTTTTTCTGTGAAGGACCTATGCACAGGGACACCTCTTACGAGATGCAATAGTGTGGGGGATCTCTAACATTTCTCATCCACCTCCGCTACCAGAATCAACTCTCACACATCCCTTGCCGCGATCTCTTCATCCATGTGGCATAACAGATTTGGACACCCCGGAGCTCCAATTTTTTATTTTCTTAGAAGTCGTAATTTTATTTCATGTAATAAGGGAAAACTTGCCTCGAGTTGTTTTTCTTGTCCTTTAGGTAAATATGTTAGACTTTCATTTATGTCTTCTTTAAGTGTTACTTTTCCACTTTTTGACATTATTCATACGGATTTGTGGACATCTCATGTTGCTAGCAAACTTAGTCATAAATATTACTTCGTTTTGTTAGATGATTTCTCACATTTTCTATGGGTCTATTCGCTCAAATTTAAGTCACGGGTCTACCACACGTTTCTTGAATTTAGCACATATATTAAAACTTAGTTTGAAAATGACATAAAATCTTTCCAATGGGATAATGGTCGTGAGTTTAATAATTCCCTCTTCCATAAATTGTGTTTGGATCATGGCATGTTATTTCGATTCTCGTGTCCTCATACCTCTCCTCAGAACTTTAAAGCCAAAAGAATTCTACGTACCATTAACAATATGATTCGTACATTGCTCCTTCATGCTTCTCTCCCACTATCCTTTTGGGTATATGCATTAAAATTGGTAGAATACATACTTAACATATTTCCTACCACCACTCTCCAAAATCGAACCCCGACTGAAATTTTATTTCGATGTATCCCCACATATGGTCACATACGCACGTTTGAATGTCTTTTACTATCCTAATCTTGTCTCCACGGCGCCTCACAAGTTAGCACCTAGGTCCATTCTTTGCATCTTTTTGGGCTTCCCGCCAAACCATATGGGATATCTATGTTTCGATCCATCCACAAGCAAAGTCATTATCTCCCGTCACGTCACGTTTGAGGAATCTATCTTCCCATTTTCCAATATCCGTCAGTTTACCGTCTTTGACTATGGATTTCTTGATAATTTGGACAACTCCCCACTCGTCCAACACATGCTACGTGGAACTCCCAATCTGGTTTCACTACCACCACATTCGGCATCCTTCCACCCCCGCCACTACCTCCCTTCCCCCGGTACAACCATACATCCCGCAAACTCCCGCATCCCAAAATCCAGTCCCACATCCACCTGGAAACACCCACTACCCACCCAATTTTTCTGCCACCACACCACACTCTCCCACCCCATCCCAACCTCCGGCAGCCCTCCCGCCACTGCATAACCCACCCCAGCCACTGTTTGTCTCCCCTCGGCATAACCACCCACCCAACACTCTCATGTAACCCAGCCCCTAGACCCGCAGACACCCGTTCCCTCCCCACACTGCCCCTACCACACCACCTGCAACCCATAACCAAACCCTCGTACCCCCACACCAAGTGGAAACCAGCGCCAAATACGGGATTGTTAAACCAAAAGTTCACTTCAACCTATCCACACAATTCATATCACATATACCTAAAAACCCAAAACTAGCCAAACTTTACCCGAATTGGAATTCAGCCATGCGTGAGGAGTTTGATGCGCTTACCACTCAGCACACGTGAGATCTTATTCTGAGGCCAGAGGAGTAAATGTGATTCGTTGCATGTTGTTCTTTCGTCATAAGTTCAGAGACAGTGATGATCTTAAACGTCATAAGGCTAGACTTGTGGCAAATGGCACAGGGCAGTAGGAGGGTATTGATTGTGGTAAGACCTTTAGTCCGGTGGTTAAACCGACTTCCATTCGCATTGTTCTGAGCATAACTATGGGAAAGAACTAGCCGATTCATCAGTTTGATGTGAAAAATATGTTCTTACATAGGGATTTGAAAGAAAATGTTTACATGCACCAACCGTCGGGCTTTGTACATCCAGATGCTCCTCATTATGTCTGCCTAGGGATGGCAGTGGGTCTGGTTTGGGGCGGGTTTTTGGATTCCCGTACCCTACCCACCCTCTCAAATGTGTCACCCATACCCTACCCATTACCCATTGGGTATATAGTTTTCATACCCTTATTTGCCCCTTTCAGGTATTGGGTACCCGCGGGTCTTCCTCTAATAAAACACAAAAAATCTACAAATTTCATAAAATATATTACCAAATAAGTTTCATAATTACCAAATACAATCAAAGTTCTATGAAAAATTTTATCCAAACACTAATGTCATCTCAAAAACAAAATGCAATTACATCAAACATGTCTTCAAGGTCTTCAAACTTTTAGTGTGTTTCTCCATAAATCTAAGAAAAATAAAAGAAAAATGATAAAAAATAGATTAGATAGAAAAAATTATATCTCAATATAAAGGAAGAAAAAACACAACAATAAAGTCATACCTTTGGAACAACAAAGCACTACATTGGCCATTGAAAAATCTTCAAAGTATTAACAAAGGATCTACAACATTGGTAAAAAATTAATTGAATTAACCAAATAGAAAAAAATTACACCATTTATTAATATGTAATATGTGTAAGATTTCATACAGTCATCATCCACATCTTCATCAACACAAATGGCTGGACATTCAACTAAGTTTGATGTAGTACTAGGAACTTCATCTACAAATAAAATCATACAATTAAAAAAAATATGAATCATGAATATAAAATTCCAAATTAAACGAATTTTGAAATTTGAAAACAAATGTATTCACAATTTACCTTTCACAATATCCCACAACCAACTCTGAGAGCACATCAATGCTTCAATTGTTGATGGGTGAAATCGATTGCGTTGTGCGCTAACTACTCTCCCCCCCGGTACTAAATGCAGACTCTGATGCAACAGTTGAAACATGTATCGATACTGTCTCCCAGAAAATAGTTCAGTGATACTATTGAACAACTCTAACTTGCAGGAGATCTCCTCTGCAAGCACCCAATCACTATCATCAGGGACACATTTATAATGAGGATCACGTTGGTTAAGACAAGGGAAGACCTTGAAGACATAGAATAATTATATATATATATATATATATATATATATATATATATATATATATATTATAATTACAATTAATTATATTATCTTTATAGGATATATATTATCTTTATAGTTACAATTAATTACAATTATATATATTATCTTTATAGGATATATATTATCTTTATAATTAAAATTAATTACAATTATATATACATAAGTTAGGTAGGGTAGGGTAGGGATGGGTCGGGTATCTTACTCATCGGGTAACGGGTAGGGTTCATTCATATCCTTACCCGCCCCTAATCCACCCTCAGATAGTCGGGTTAATACCCTACCCGACCCATGGGTCGGTCAAAGCGGGTAATTACCCACGTTGATCGGTTGGGTACGGGTCGGGACCCATGAGTCGGGTCAATTTTGTCATCCCTGTGTTTGTTATCTTCGTAAGTCACTGTATGGATTGAAACAAGCCCTCGGGGCTTGGTATGAGCGTTTCGCTACTTACATTATGCAGTTTGGGTTCATGTGCAGCAAATGTGACCTTCACTGATTATTTTTCATCGAGGTCGTTACATTGCATACTTGTTATTATATATGGATGATATTGTTCTGACTGCCTCTTCTGATGTGTTGAAAAATAAGATCATTATGCTGCTTAAATCCAAATTTGCTATGACAGACTTAGGGAAGTTGAGTTACTTCTTGGAGATTTCTGTGACCAGATCTGCAGATACTATATTCCTATGGCAGCATAAGTATGCAGAAGAAATTGTGTACAAGACTAAAATGGAAAATATCAAAATCATGTCTACTCCGGTCGACTCAAAGTCAAAACTCAGTGTTGTTAATGGTGATTCGGTGTCCGATCCCACTTTATATAGGAGTGTTGCATGTGCACTTCAGTGTTTTACATTCACCAGGCCTGATATTACATATGTTGTTCAACATATGTGTTTATTTATGCATACCCTCAGAGAGCCTCATTTTACAGCTCTTAAACGTATCATTCGATACGTTAAGGGGCACTCTTGATTATAGATTACATCTCTACCCCTCTACACCGATCATGTTGATATCATATACGGACGCCGATTGGGCAGGTTGTACGGACACGCGGTGGTCCACGTCAGGCTACTGTGTTTTTAGGAGACGATCTTATCTTGTGGTCTGCCAAACGAGAGGCCACACACTCCCGATCGAGTGCAGAAGCATAATATAGAGGTGTTGCAAACGTTGTAGCTGAGATCTGCTGGCTCCGAAACCTCCTCTTAGAGCTGCAGTGTCCCTTACGTAAGACATTTATGGTTTACTGTGATAACATATTTGCTATCTATTTATCTCATAACTCGGTTCAGCATCAGATAACCAAACATATTGAGATGGTTATGCATTTCGTTCGTGAGAAGGTTGCTATAGGTCATGTTAAGGTGTTGCATGTGCCTTCTTCGTATCAGTATGCATATATTTTCACTAAGGACTTCCTCGACAACTGTACCTAAACTTCATATTCAGTATCAGCGTCCTGCCTCCTCCCGCTCCAACTAAGGGGGTGTGATAGCGAATATTACCATATATTTGTCGTATATTATATAATTAATATTTGTGTGTAAATATGATAAATATAGATCCTCATTCAATTATGATTCAACATTGTACACACCATATACATTTTTATTAATGAAAAAAGATTGTTCAAGGGAGATTAATATATTATTATAGCTAAAAATCATATAAGATAAATGGATCAATACTGACCATAATTTGATCAATATTTATTTTGTCAGTGTTTGCTAATATGCCTAAAGAACTTCAAAAGATTCCAGGACCCGTTTGGCCATTTTCGAAAAAAAATTCAGTATATTTGTAAATTAATATTTGGCCATGAAAATTTCCAATACAACTTGAAATTGTATTTGGAATTTAGAAACATCTAAAATACTGTCAGTTTTTTCACCATCAGTACATTCAAACAATCAAATATTTTTTGCTAAAATTAAAACCAAACACAACTTTATCTTCAAATCCAACTCCAAAAATTTATAATAAAGTGAACGTATATTAATCTTCTTTCTTTGTGATCTTAGCTTCATAGCTTAAGAAAATCATAAAATTTCGAAAATCACAAAAGTCTAAAAACGAAATAAGCAAACAATCTATTTGATAATTGGCAGAAATTAAATTTGTATGTCAAACATTTTACAAATTAATTTCTTGCCTCGCAAGGAAGCCGGTGGACATATATAAAAAATATAACCAATATATTAACCCAAAGAGCCGTTTCTATACTTTTAAGGGCCCGGTGCGAGAAACAAAAAAAATACCATTTTTTATTTACATGAAAAAATTAAAATTAACTAATTAATTAATATTTTAAAAAATAAAAAATAAAAAATAAAAGAAAAAAGTTTTTTGCTGCTCTCATTGTCTTCGAACACGCGACCTCTCACCATAGAAAGACTGTTGAAGGAAGCCCTCAACCGTTAGGCTACAACTCTCACTAACAAGGTTTGAAGCATGTTTAATACATATCATAATATTTGAAAGCAATAAAAGAAAAATGAAAATTCTGGGGGAGGCCCCGCAGGCCCGGGGGCCTGGTGCAGCGGCGCCGCCTCAACCGCCCCGGGACGGCTCTGTTAGCACACGATAATCGTATGAAGTATAATCAACCAACAAGGCAACGTAACAAGGGGTTCGTAGGTAGTACCCTGTCAATTTAAAATTTATTTTACAAAAATACATTGGTTATCATTATACATACAAACTACATATAGGATTAGGTGATCTATCTGATTTTCGAATTTTTGTGATTTTCTTACGCTACCAAGCCTAAAATCACAAAGAAAAGAAGATTAATAGACATTCACTTTATTATAAATTTTTGAAGTTGTATTTGAAGATGAAGTTGTGCTTGATTATAGTTTTAGCAAAAAATATTTGATTGTTTGAATGTACTGTTAATAAAAAAACTGAAAGGATTTTAGATGTTTTTAAATTCTAAATACAATTTCAAATTGTATTGAAAATTTCATGGCCAAATGTTACTTTTCAAATATAGTGAAAAAAATTCCGAAAATGTCCAAATGGGTCCTGGAATCTTATAAAGTTCTTTAGGCATATTAGCAAATGTTGATCAAAATTGGGTTAGTATTAATCAATTTAGCTTATATTGATAAATAATAGAGTAGTGAGTAGTCTGTGATATACTCTACTTGTATATCACGGTCACGTTTGGTATATATGGTATATTAGGTTTTGTATTAAATTAGAATTGTACATTTATCATAATCGTATAATTATTGTACAAGTAGAATAATATTTTATGAGTAGAATAGGAATATGATTTTCCTATTATGGAAATTGTAAATTGTATATATACTCTTTCATTAATGAAAATAATCAAGAGATTATTTCTTTTATGGTATCAGAAGTCTAGGTCTTAAAATCCTCTCTCAATATCCTTCATAGTTTTCGTCACCCTGCCTCGCTTTCCGAGCCCATTCTCCTCGGAATTCGTGTCGACGGTCTCTCCTCTCTTCCCAAAATTTTCTTTTCAATCCCTAAATCACGTATTGTGTTGCTATTATGGCTAAGAACACGTTTCACCCTACCCTTGTTGTTTCTAATATCAAGAATCACATCTCTATCATTCTTGAAATTGAAAACGTCCAGTACGCGACGTGGGCCGAACTGTTCAAAGTTCATGCACGCTCGCATTAAGTCCTCCATCATATTATCGCCGTGGCTCCTACGGGATACGGAGGTGCCCAAACCCGAGGATGATCCTAAGTTATGGTCAACACCTGATGCTACTGTTCTTCATTGGATTTACTCCACTATTTCTACCGACTTCTTGCTAACGATTATCGAACCGGACGTTACGGCGATGGCGGCATGGAATAGAGTACATGATATTTTCTAAGATAATCGGAATTCTCGTGTTGTTACATTTGAGCAGGAATTTTTCCACGTTAATATGAAAAATTTCCCGAACGTTTCAGCATATTGCAAAAGGTTGAAAGAATTGGCAGACCAACTTCCCAATGTTGGTGCGCCCGTTAGTGAAGATCGTCTTGTCCTGCAGATGGTTGCTGGCCTATCCGAGGCCTATAGTGGCATTGGAACTCTCCTTCGTCAAAGTAATCCTCTCCCGAGGTTCTATCATGCCCGCTCCATGCTTACTTTGG
Source organism: Anisodus acutangulus (assembly GCA_029783415.1). Taxonomy (NCBI): domain Eukaryota; kingdom Viridiplantae; phylum Streptophyta; class Magnoliopsida; order Solanales; family Solanaceae; genus Anisodus; species Anisodus acutangulus. The sequence goes on along the minus strand of CM056497.1, from coordinate 10,883,273 downwards.
GAGAAGCCGATTTGGCTAAAAAGGCGACTACAAGTACTAGTCCCGTGGTCATGATGACGTCCTCCACCAATTCTCAAGGGTTCATTGATAATTCGAACCAAAATCGTTCTCACGGGGGCGGCAAAAATGGTCGAAAAAATAATTAAAAAAATCACGAGGGCAAACGCGGCAATGGTAACAGTGGCAGTGGGCCCCGACCCTATGGCAGTGGGCCACAACCCAGCTGGTCCCAGCCTTGGGCTCCATGGCCATGGGCCTGAGCCAGTGGGCCATGACCCATCAGCCCCTATTTTTCTCCACCTACAGCGCCAGGCAGTTGGGTTGCCCAACAACAGTCCCGGCCCAATGCAGCCTGGCCTAATAATTATGGCCCAGCAGGTTTCCGAACTTCTTCTGGGATGGGGCAGCAAACAAGTGTGCTTGGGCCCTGGCCTCCGCAGGCCCTACTCAGACTGACATTGAAGCAGCTATGCATACACTTGGTTTAACGCCACCTGACCCGAATTGGTACATGGACACCGGAGCCACTACCCACATATATTCGATCAATGTACTCTCTCGTCTTATTCCAATTTGAGCAACCCTCGTGGCATAATTGTTGGTAATGATAATTCTATTCCGATTTGTGGTTATGGTCATAAAATCGTGTCTCCCTCTCATCCACCCCTTATCTTGAAAAATACTCTTCATACCCCCAAATTGATTAAAAATTTAGTGTATGTTCGTAAATTCACCATTGATAATTCCGTGTCTATTGAATTTGATCCGTTTGAGTTTTATGTGAAGGATTTCAAGACGGGGAGTCCTCTCATGAGGTGTGATAGTAGGGGAGATCTTTATCCTATCACGCCATGTTTCAATCTCTCGAGTCAAGCCTTGCCGTCAACTTTTGCAGCCCTTGCTCCTTCCTTGTGGCATGCTCGTCTTGGTCATCCGGGGTCGTCTATTTTGTCTGCCTTTCTGGTAATCCGGTTCAGCACCAACACACTAAACATATCGAGATGGACATTCACTTTATTCGATAAAAGGTAGCTCGTGGACAAGTACGCGTCTGCCATGTCCCTTCCAGGTATCAAATTGCAGACATATTTACCAAAAGTCTTCCCTCGGTCCTTTTTGAAGATTTTAGGGACAGTCTCAGCGTACGAAGACCGCCCGCTATGACTGCGGAGGTGTGATAAATAATAGAGTAGTCCGTGATATACTCTGCTTGTATATCACAGTCACTATTTGGTATATATGGTATATTAGGTTTTGTATTAAATTAGAATTGTATAATTATTATACAAGTAGAATAATATTTTAGAAATAGAATAGAAATATAATTTTTCTATTACGAAAATTATAAATTATATATATACTCTTTCATTAATGGAATATGATTTTTAGCAAATGAAAAATTAAACAATGAAAAGAGAAAGGAAGATGAAATAGAGAAGAGAGAAGAAATAAGAAAGAAGAAAGAAGAACATAGTGTGCTGACAATAAGGGACCCAGAAAGACACTTGTCAAAAGAGAGAATGTCCTCACACAATTACACAACTATTGTTGGTCACTTGGTTGTGCCTCTACCACCATAAAAATTTCCGTGCTGATAGATATGTAGGGAGAGTGGATAAGAATATTGGCAGGTGGGGAGAAAAATCGATTTTATGTGCTAAAATAAACATTTTCAATTTGTATTAAGTTGAAGATTAAACTGGACTGTCACACTAACGGCAAAACTGAAAATGGACATGTCAGAATGTTAGATCTAATTAAATTATTAGCACCAGAGTAGCTGGTAGTCATATTAAAAGCTCTATAAATTCAACAAATCTTTAGAAAGAGGGCTAGTAAGAAATTGAAGGTTGCTCATTTGCTCACAGAAGCAACAGTTCTCTTTTGTAAAGTGTTACATATTTTAAGTAAAATAATGTTATTGTCGGTCTCATTACTATACATTTATTTCAACTACTTGAATGACTGCCTAGATGGCTACAAATTTAGGACAATGAAAAAGCTAGAGGAGTCTTAACCACCATAACGCAATAAAAAAAAGTATAACTACCTAACTCGATGCACTTTAGATTACTCAACATATTGAAGTTGAACTCAAGTGCATTATTCTTTTTTAACTTTGGTAGTTGCTTAGAAGCTACCACCATCTACTGAAATATAGAAATATTAATTTTCTTTCTTGGATTCAAAATGCATGAATAATAAGTCCAATATCATACTTGTTATACCTCTATCCAAGAGAATTATTTAGTGTTTTTGCCTCTAAAAGAATTAAAGAATTTTAATGTACGCTATAAATTATTCCTACTATCCAACAAATTTATAACGCTATGCATACAAGCAAATGATATGATTCAACTAATATACTCTAACAATGTAATTTCAACATATCATTTGTCATTTTTTCAGGTTACCAACATATACTAGCTATGAAAGTTACATGTAACTGACTTTTAAGTAGGATGATATGTAAAAATAATTTTTATAATGGTCGTACATAAAAACTAAACGCGTAAATAATACATTCTAATTTTGATAAAGGTTAGGTGTTTCCGACTTAGTAAAGCATTTGAAATTTTATTTGACTTTTGAGAGAATCGGGTTTGGATTATTTTTTGAAAAACAAAATAAACAAAATAGTGCTAATAGTAACTTTTAAAAATAACAATAGTAATAAGAAAAAGGGAAGCCTTAGAATAATTGTTAAAATTGCAGTCATGTGATCATGATGTCATGAATTCAAGCCGTAAAAACAACTTCTTGCATAAATGTAAAGTAAGATTGCATACAATAGATCATTGTGGTCCGGTCATTATCTGAATCTCGCGCGTAATGAAAGCTTAGTGCATCGTAGTGCTGTCGAATGGACAGGTTCGGGGTGGGTCCCGGTGGGACGGGACCCAACGGGGCTGGGGAAAGGGTCGGGACCGATCCTCCGGCGGGTCGGGACTAGCGGGACATGCCGATGTCCCATCCCATTCCACATCCAGCCGGAAAAAGGGTTCGGTGTTGGCGGTGCGGGGTCGGGTCGGGTCCGGAATTCCAGGTTTTTTACACTTAATTTCAAAAAAGCTGTGAATATAAATACTTAAATAATTAAACAAGATAATGTAATAAAAACATCACAAAGCTATTTTTGTGCCTCTTATATTATTTAATAGAAATATTTTTTTTTGTAATACAATTTCAAAATTGCAACTTTGCGGTGTTGTTCAAAAATTGCAAATCTCATAGTAAAATATCAATTAAAAAATTACATAGTTAAAAACACATTTTCTAATTTCTTCACAATGCCTTGTGGTTCTTCGGTTGGAATTCGAAGTTGTTGGTCAAATTGGTCGACGTCGCTTCCAGTTCCCTCGGACAAGATTTCATTATAGTTTTCGTCGTCTTCTTCGTTGATCTCTGGTTGACCGGTACGCTCCGCTCGTATCCAATCTATGAATAAAACTGTAATCTCCAAGGTGTCTCCCACTAATGAGTATTTGTGCTCTCCTATTTGAAATCTTCCGGCAGAAAAAATGCTTTTAGACGTTGTTGATGGCGTTTGAATGTTCAACACATTTCGGGCCATCTTTGCTAGTATCAGAAATGTCTTTTCATTTTTCCTCCAGTATTTAAGCAAGTCTTCGCGTCCTTCTTCATGGAGAACTGCTTGGTAAGGTATAACACCCTGCAAACACAAAAACATCAAACTCGCTAACTTGATTAGCAGTGGAACCACTAAACATTCTATTTCTAAGACTTTCAATACGAGCCGCAGAAACAACATGTCTTTTATAAGTTTGTATTGAGGAAGAAGAAGATGGTATAAAAGCCGGTTGGTACTACAACCTGTATCAGAAGTGATAGATACTTTGCCAGGAAAATGATATAATGCATAACGTAAATATTGTTGATATTCATCTGCAAATTTAAAAACATCTCTCCTAATAGTTGATCTAGGAAAATCGTTAAAAACTGGATTATACATATCTCTTACGTAATTAATAAACCCAGGAGATGAAGGAAATGCAAAAGGCAAACCCTCCACCGCAACTAATTTTGCTATTGATTCCATATCTCTGCGTTTATCGTATTTAGGACCTACAATTCCCCGTCGTCGGGTTAATTTGACCCTGTACTTGGTCTGGGACACTATGTGAACCTTGTCCCGACTCAGAGCGCATTGGCGCACCTGACTTTGTAGCCTCGTATTCATCCCACTTAGCTTTGTGAAAACCTTGTACATGTCTTAATAAACCTCCCGTCCCACCCTGACCTTTTTCAATTTTAAATTGATAAACAATTTTACAAATTTTACATCTAACTACTTGATTTTCTCTGTCCCTATCAAAAAATAACCATGCAAGTGATTTTAATGGTCGTTGTGTGAGGCATCGTCTCATACTAGGCGGAATAGGAGACATTGCAGTTGCAGTTTCAGACTGAGACTCAGTATGAGCATGAGGTTGAGGTGCACTAGTGAGTGTGTCATCTAGATTATCGTCTAAATTAAAGTCTGGTTTAGTTGGAGAATATATCTCATCATCTAATGGTATATCATTAAAAAAATTTAATTTCATCTATATGAGTGTAATCAGTCAAATCATCTTGACTAGGAATAAGATGATTAGAAGAAGTACTATTGGCGTTGTTACCCCTACTAGAAGAAGCACCCTTAACCTTACCCTTAATCATATGTTCAATTCATGTCATTTTAATTATGAAAATAAATAATTAAAAATAATAAAATTAAGTATGATAATTAAAATAAAGTAACAATAATAATTTAACGAACTAACGAAGGTACCAAAGCCGACGTAACGTCGACATGTAATCGAGGTTGAAAATTGAAACTTTGCTCGATGGATGATCCTCAAGCTAGTTGCCAACTTCAGTCCCAATTTTTAAATTTTGATACAATTATATAAATGAGCAAATAAAATAAAATATTCAGTAGGCAATGTAGACTTGTAGAGAAATAGATTGAGAGATTGTAGAAAGATTTATGAGAAAAATGAAGAGAATACGAGATATTTATAGTTGATGCAAAGGGGAGGGGGATCGGGGCGGAGTGGGACGAGCCCAGGTTCCGTTTCGATTTCGAATCTCGATACCATTTTTTTAGGATCGAGGCAAGGGCGGGTCGGGATAGAACCGACCCGACCCGACCCACTGGACAACCTTAGTGCACCGGACTGCTATTTAATAATAATAGGAAAATATAGTATGTCTCGGAACACATTGTTTGGTCAACAAAATCAAGACCCACATCTCATCTGTCACATGATCCATTTTTAAACTAATCCACTACGAGGAGGGGTCTCTTATTTTGTGAAACTATTAATTGCAAACGACGTGTCTCACGTCACTTCTCAAACTAGAAAATTAATAAATGTAACAACGTACCATTAGACCCACTAATTCAATACTACATACATACATACACAACCATCTCCAGAACATTGGTATGCAATTTTAGTAACAATAATACCAAAAATCAAAGATTCAGTCTTTATATTTTCCAAGAAGATTGAATAAAAAGTTGACAGCTTTGCTACAGAGTACAGAGCCAGTTAATTGAGTAGGAATCATGTGATTTTTTCTCCTTGTCACATCTCTCTTTCCACTAGCCTTGTACAATTTCACCGACTAATATTACTACTAGTCCTTTTTCTTGGGTAATATTCTTTCTCGGTATTTTTGTTCTATCTGGGGTTTGCAGCTTTTCTTGATTTTTTTCATGTTCAATGGCCTCAAGTGCTTCAAGATTCATCAAGTGTGTTACTGTTGGTGATGGTGCTGTTGGCAAGACTTGTATGCTTATTTGCTATACCAGTAACAAGTTCCCCACTGTAAGTTTTGTATTTTTATTTATTTACTTTCTCTTTTCCCCAAAAGATCCATGTGGGTTTCTTGGTATGTTCTCTCATTGCTTGTGTTTGATGCCTAGATATACAGGATGTTGGTTTTTTATATGTGGGTTTTGCAGCTTTTTCCTTCTTTTTCTGTTCTTGTGTTTCTTCTGATTTTTTTACTTTAGAATATGCTCTCTTTTTGCCTATCAGTTTTTGTTTTGTTGCTTTATCTAACCTATTCTTGAATGGCCTTCTTGCATTTTGTTTTCTTTGTATGCTCCATTCTTGTTACACCTAGTTTATCGTAAATAATGTATCTTGGGCCTAACTCAAACTCAAAAGCTAGCTTGTAGGCTGATTATTGTCCAAGCCATATAAGGAGTCATGTTCCATTGTGACGTGTGACTCTTAACACTCTCCGCACGCCCAGACTTCGTTAACTGGAGCGTGTACAATATAATTTGGTGACTCAACATCGACGAACAAAGAGTTGGAATGGGCTTGACTCTGATTCCATGTAAAGAATTGATCTTGAGCCTAACTCAACCCCAAAAGCTAGCTTGTAGGGTGAGTACTATCCAAGTCCATATAAGGAGTCCATGTTCCCATTTTATTTCCGACGTGGTACTCTTAACAATCACAAGGGAGAGGGGGAAGAAATGGTGACCTAATGAACCAGAAAGAACAGAATGTTATGGCTAACTTGTGTAAAAGGGCGGCCCGGTGCGCTAAGAACCCGTGACCTGGTCACATGGCTAACTTGTGTGATTCAGGATATTTATTGAGTTTCTTTCTGAGCTTTAACTTCAGTTTTCTGAGTCTTTGTATATTTGTTCAAACTAAGGAAAAAGAAATGGTGACCTAATCAACCAGAAAGAACAGAATGTTATGGCTAACTTGTGTGATTCAGGATATTTGTTGAGTTTCTTTCATGAGCTTGAACTTCAGTTTTCTGAGTCTTTGTATATGTTCAAACCAGGACTATGTTCCAACGGTGTTTGACAACTTTAGTGCCAATGTGGTTGTTGAAGGGACCACAGTAAATTTAGGTCTTTGGGATACTGCAGGTAAAAATAGATGATTTCTTATTTCTCATCCTCAAAATCAAGGAGTAACATCCTCTAATAATCAAAGGAATTCTGATTTCTCTGTCCTCTGAGCATTTTTATAGGACAAGAAGATTACAACAGATTAAGGCCACTGAGCTACCGAGGAGCAGATGTTTTTGTCCTAGCGTTTTCTTTGGTTAGTCGTGCAAGCTATGAGAACATACTTAAAAAGGTGCATTCTGTTGAAAACTGTGAACTTTTTGTGAGTTTATGTCAAATGTCTTTAAGATTTCTGACAGCCGATTCTTGGTCAGTGGATTCCTGAACTTCAGCATTACGCTCCTGGAATTCCGGTGGTATTAGCTGGCACCAAACTTGGTAAGTACTTAACATGTTTCCTGAACTAGCAAGTATAACAAATGCTGATTCCTGAATGTAACAGCTTCGTGTGTAATGTCACTTTGTTCTATGACGTGCTTGCTAAAATGCTAATATGTCTACTTATAAAAAAATAAAAATAAAATGTTAATGTGTTGATTGTAGTTTTCTGATTTTATAGTCCCTAATACCGTATGCAATATCATAAATAGCTTAAGGGGATTGGATGATGGAGGGAAAAGACGTGATTACAGTACTTTTTATTAGCATTGCGGTCACTATAACTCGGAGTGTGGTCTAGAAATGAAACAGAGGGAGTATTGCTATAGAAGCCGCGCTTTGTGCATCAAAGTGGTCTATAACTCGGTACTACCAAAAAAATGCAGCTTGATAACTTTTCTGCCTCAAGGTTATCAAGCACAGCAGTAAAGTGGCAACTACAAGGAAAGTCACCTAATTAATTATTTTAACTTTTTGCATTTGTATGATAAACCTTGTTCAAGTTGCATAAGCTACATATTTTCGCAAGATTGTACTTGTTACTCCAGATGGAGCACCATATGGTTCGGTATATTCAATTTCAAATCCAAAAGCAAAAGCCGACAACAGGGAAAGAATATGTTTTAGTACATAAGGAAATGAGGAGAGATAGATGGCCTTCCCAAGCTTCTCAAAATTAAAGAATGTGCCTAGCTACCTAAAAATGTAGTATTGGAGGTCCCTAGGGCTTTAGTCTAGTGATAAGAGCGTAGCGCGTGATGTGTGGGTTTAGATTCGAACCCTGCAGCAGACAAAAGCCTAGTAGTTAAGTGGAGAAGGGTAGACGGGCAGTCTCATTATCCACCTAGTTTCGAGCCGTGCACCATAATTAGCCTTGGGGGATTTCTCCCTTATCAAAAAAATGTATGCACTGGAGACTTTAGGTTAGCGTTCATTTAAATTTGTATTAAAGCTTAATACTCCTTCCGTTTCAATTTATGTGTCTTAATTTGACTGGGCACGAAGTTTGAGAGAGCAAAGAAGACTTTTAAATCTTGTGGTCATGAACTAAAGATATGTATACACCAAAATGCTCTTTGTGGTTAAACATGCCACGTGGAATGCTGAAATTTAAGAGTTCCAAATTAGGAAAGGAACATTCTTTTTGAAACAAACTAAAAAGAAAAGTAAGACAAACAAATTGAAACAGAGGAAGTAAGTAAGATGTCGACTTCTTTTCAGGGACCAAACATTTAAACGCAAATGCTAAGGTTGCCCTTAGCTTTTTGATAAAATATTAGATGCTGTAAAAGATAGCATTATGGAATCTAGAAATGTAACTTGATTTTCCTAGGTTTATTCCTTGAAGCTTTTGGTTGCTCTCTGTTTTTCTTATTAATTGCTCTTTATCCTACTTGATTGTCCTGAGCCATTAACCCTCTCACCCCGCTAAGCTAGCGGTGTATTTTGAAGCCACATATGATTATTGTTTTGGGCAACAATTAACTTGCCTTATAGAACATGTGCTTCAGACATCTGTATGAAATCTCTGAACTTGCAATGTAGGTTAAGTTATTTCTGATTTAACATGCATACTGCAGTTTGTGAAACTAAAATTTCCATAAAAAGCTATCTTGGCTCCCCCCCCCCCCTCTTTTTTTTTTCCCAATCTGGTTCATAATAAAGTCTTACCAAATCAAAACTTAGCTCTCCCAAGCTATACTTGCCTTTTCCTACTGTAACTTGTACCTTTGTTTTATTATTTCAAGTGTCGAGCAAGACTTATAATGCCAGATTACATAGCCTTTGTGATTGTTGTCCTAAGGCACACATTTTACTCCGAAAACTGAATTTACTGAGAGCAACTTCTTCTACTCTTGCTTCCAAGTTCCTTGCAAATATTATATTTTCTACTATGTTGCAAGAGCCTTGAGTAGCGCTCCTATAGCTACCATCAAGTACCTCTCCACTATATTGCTATTTCCATATAAAAAATAAAATAGATAGACTATTTCACATTAAAGGACCATAGGTAAAGGTCATGTGCATAAAGGGTTAGGATGAATGGCAACTCTGTGATTGTGAAAATGGTGCTAGTGTACCTGGTGATGGATGCTTTTCAATCATAGCTTAGAAAAACTGCAATATAAATGTTAATTGCACTTCTATTTGACTGATGAGTGAAGTGTTAATATTTCTATGTACTTATTTCAAAATAATCTATCAAAGCAAAGGAAAAGGAGCAGCAGGTTTAAATATCTCACGGGATAAGGAATTTTATGAAGGATAAACTTGGCGTAATAGTAAGAGTTGTCATGGTATGACCAGGAGGTCACGAGTTTAAGCCGTGGAATCAACCTCTTGCAGTAATTCTTGCAGTAATGAAAGATAAAGTTGTCAACAATAAACCCAATGTGTTCTGACCCTTCCCCAAAACCCCGCTCGTAACGGGACCTTACTATACTGGGCTGCCCCACAGGAGGAGGAATTTTATAGGCCAAAGAAAGGTTGCAGTCATTTTTTCTCTATATTCTAGTAGTGGCAAGCTGATAATCTCAGTACAATGGAGAATAATTTAGATTCCAAATGTATCTCATGCCCAATAATTTGTGTTGGTGAAATTCTAAATACATGCTGAGCTGGTGGGTTTAGCAGATTGAGGTTCATATAATGATCTCTAATATATGCTCTACTTTTTCATGTAAGTTGACTGATTTTGTATTGCTTACTATACACTTATTCAAGGTGGAATGTCATTCTACGTAGAAATAAAATTGAACATGAACGTTTATCTAAAAATCATGGGATTTGTCATGTGTTTTCCACGTTTGATAGAACGGGTTGTTGTTTCCTTATATGATTTAGGGAAATCCTAATTTCATGAGCTAACTTTTGGGTAAAGTTGGGGCCCAATTTAGAGTTGAGTTGGAACCAATTTTTATTTCACAAAATCAATTCAAAGGAAAAGAGCCGAATTAAGAAAAAAGGTTAGTGTGGTAGGGACAGACTATTCCTTGAGTACCTGGAAGGGAAATCTAAGACTTGGTTGGAAAAGGTATTCTGTGTGAATAGTCATTCTCATTTTATTACTATGCCAGGAAAGGGAAGATGACAGAGAGTAAGAATGAGGTTCTCATTCAAAGCCATCCAACAAACCAAAAGCTGGATGAAAAGCAGTCTACTGTCTGTACTGGCTAAGGGGTCCCTATATGTCAGTCCTCATCATATTCATATCTAGTTGAAACATTATCTTTCTATCAAGGATGATGCCCAGGGTACTAAGTGCTGAAGTGTTTATAGTGGCTAAGTCCCCTGTAACATGTGAGCTCGTGTCCCCTTGATGGAGCAGAATTTAAGACTAGATAGTTGAACAGATTTAATTTCTTGTGCAGTTATTGTTGTTTGTTTTCATTGAGCATCTTTATGGAACCAATAACCATGGAAGAGCAGTTTGCTGTCAGTAATGGTATAGTCATTAGATGATTTTGCTATAGTCACGAGTGTCTTATTTGTTATCTACTTGTGAAATTGGCAAACTCTGCTCATGATGTGCAGTGTTACTCGATTCTTAGTTATGCACTAAATCATTTTTTGTCTTGATGATACTTACAGATCTTCGTGAGGATAAGCACTTCTTGGCTGATCATCCTGGATTAGTCCCTGTCACCACCGCGCAGGTCTGGCTCCAAATCTGTCAGTTGTATCTTTCTCCTTTGCATAGTTTTGAATGAATGAGGAGATAATGATCTCCACTTGTTCAGGGAGAGGAGCTGCGGAAACAAATCGGTGCTGCCTATTATATCGAATGTAGCTCTAAAACACAACAGGTGGGTCAAAGTAGTATCTTTTCCTAAGAAAGTGTTATGCAGTTAAATTGGTGCTTAAACAGTTGCATGAATTAAAGATTGTCCTTTGTTTCAAAAAGGATAAAAAATTCAAGATTATATTTCAAATTTTAAAAGAAAAAATATTTTTAAGAAACAAATGCCACTGTGCTACACATAGATTGCTTCATTTACAGATACGCAAGAATAGAGGATCTTTTTAGTTCTTTGGGTGAGCTGATAGGGTGTGCTGGCCTTGTTTTATTTGTGTTTGCAGCTTCGTGGATGTCAATTTTGTATCAAAAATATCCCTCAATGCCTATTAGGCAACTGCCTATTTCTTAACATAGGATGCAGATCGATTATCTCTATCTTGTTCGTGCTTACATCCGTCAAGAATATAGGGTAGATAACCTTTAAAGGATAGTATTTCCTTCTAGTTTTAGTACTAGGCCCTCAACTTTTAACTATCAAGGAAGAAATTTTCTCAATGCTCTTATCAGATCTATCCCTTTATTGGGATAGTTGGAAACATTTCTTTTTCGAACTATTGCAAGAATCTTGTCAACTTCTTTAAGTATATGTGACTGACTATTGTAGGTGTATGTACGATGTATACTACAGAAGATATTTGTCAAACCTCTGCTATTTTTGGTATCATTTTTAATCAACTGACCAGAAATGATAGGATATCCTTTCCCTATTAGAAGTTCTTTTGGCCCACCCCTACTAACATTGGCCACTTTCAGCCTATTTTACATAGATAGGCAGAGAATTTCATTTTGAGGTTGCAAAAATAATTTTTTCTAGTGTCTAGTCTGCCTTGAACCTTTTGGAGTTTAAAAAAGTGGTGGAGCACTGTGGGTGTGGCCTAGTGGTCAATGAAGTGGATTGAGAACCATGAGGGTCTCAGGTTCAAATTCCAACAGAGGCAAATATACTAGGTGATTCTTCCCATCTGTACAAAGTCCAAACCAGGGTTGATAGAGTTACCCGGCAACTGTGTTGGTGGGAGATAACAAGTACCTCATTGAGTTTTACGAGGTATGCTCAAATTGGCCTGGACACCTCGGTTATGAAAAAAAAGTGGTAGACATTGCAATCCTCTAGATGTTGGTTGAATTAGAACTTACTTTTACCTGAAAAAAAATAGTGGTAGAGCAGACAATGCTGTAGTTAGTGGCAATCTAAAACAACCATTTTCTTTTTGTACGAAACATTTTGCTATCCCTATGTATCAACTAATACAGAAAAACTTCATTCAGGTGCTGTTTCTCGTTTCCTGGAAATATCTGGTTTATTCACTTGAATCAATCATTCAAATATTATTCAGGCTTGTGCTATAACATCCTTCGATTGAATATCAACCTGATATTCAATTCAAGTGGAAAAAAGAATGATTTGGATAGATAATGAATCTTTAACTTGCAAAGCATGGCTCGTACATTTTCTGACTTCCTCTTTCCCTTTTCCTTGCGCTGCTGGGTTTGCATGTGTATGGGGGTTGCTGTTTGAGAATTTCTTGATATATTAAGGTAACTTCATCAATGAGGCTATTCATTGCAAAGACAGGGTACATTCGCCTCCCTTATTTTGAAAATTAGTTCAAGATCTTTAAGTTTCCCGTTCAAATTTATACCAAGCAGGACCAATTTAAGTATCGAACGTTTCTGATATTGTTGATCTCTATTCCTAATTATCCTCGCTTCCACCTGATCCATACTCCAGAAGTTTTTTCCTCCCATTTCTTTACTGAAGATGCAAAGGCACTTTGATTGTTGCCTGATGGTTGACTACTTTTGTTTTTCATACTACACTAATTGTAGCTGACCACCTTACTTTGCTATTTTGATCTAAAGAATGTGAAAGCTGTATTTGATGCTGCAATCAAGGTCGTCATCAAGCCACCACAGAAGCAAAAGGAGAAGAAAAAACGTCGAGGATGTCTCATGTTAGTAACTCTCTTAACCTTCTCTGTTAAAACCAGTTTTTTAGCTTTGGTACTAGTACATAGGAAGGTGCTACATGCCATTTGTTGCATTGATGATGCACAGTTCTCCATTGACATTTTAAGTTGGCATACAGAAACAATAGTTGTGCTACTTTGTTCAGACCTCTATGCTTTACAAAGTGTCTCTCGGTGACTAAATAGTTCCTTTTTTAACCAAAAAAGAAGGAATAATTGCTCTCATGTGTGCGCAACTTTTTGTTCGACTAACAACAACAACATACCCAGTGAAATCCCACAACGTGGGGTCTGAGGAGGGTAGAGTGTATGCAGACCTTACCTCTACCTTGGTAAGTAGAGCGTCGCTTTAAGCAAAAGCGAAGCAAGAGTAAAGCAAGCAAGAGAAATGGTCCGGAAAAATTTAAAGCAGTATGAAAGTGCTGGTATCAAAAACAAATAAGCCATGATAGCGCATTTCGAAAAAGTAAGCATTAACTAGCACATGTAAATAAGCTAAACAAAGTACACCAAATGACACATATCAGCAGAAAACTATAAAGCAGTTTTGTTCTACTAACAAATCAAAATATTTTCATGATGGGGAAATGTCTGTAGAACATGCAAGTCTAATGATACTGATGTATATCTATGCATACCCTGACTTTAAACCATATAGAATGTATGAAGACCAAATGAGAGACTCATTCTTCGTATTTTTTATCCATATCCAAGAGTATATACTTATCATCCTTTTGACATTGACAAACTATGGCTATAGAATGGGGACAAGGTTTTCTATTCTATTGCTGTCATATAACATGAACTGTGATATTATGGGGACAAGGGTTTCTATTCTAGAGATAGTTGTAATTGCTAAATTAACAGTTGTATCCTAGAATTATGGTTTTAAAATTTAGCACTATTTTCAAGACTCCCTTTTGAAAAGTTTGCGGCAATAAAAAATCTGATGAAAATAACGGTTGACTTTTTACGTGACAAATACTTTATTCAATGAAAGAATAAATAGAAAGCGGTCTTTTTTTCCTTGGTACTTTCTCTTCACTTATAGTGTTCATGCTTTTATCACATTCGGATTTTTTTTTTGCACCTCGTTTTGATTCAGTTAGAAATTCAGCAGATAAATTCAGTAAGAGGTGATTTGCTAACTATGCGATAGGTACCTAAATGCTGTAGTGAGATGATTTATACGGATGCGTAGCGAATTCACATAAACTTGTGCACATGAAGCATAATTTTCGGGTAAGGGGGATGCGAGGAAGGAATAAAATTCAGGTGAGGCAACGCCCCTCCTCTGTCACAGATTGATCAATTCAGCTTTATCATTACAGTTACTGCTGTTGAAGTGTCCCCACTAGCAACAATCTTCGGTTTCTATTTTGATTTTGTTAGCTATCTAGGCCAAGCTACAAAAGCTTTATGTCGTGCTAACTTAGAAAACATGGATCCAGCTTTCCTTCAGACCAAGGCTTATTCTAACAAAAAAGGTTTAAGATTTCCGCTTCTGGAGACTCAATGAAATAAAAGGAGAATACCACGGCCCATCTAATGTTTCTGGGTATCTAATCTGGCCCATCTTATGACAAAAGATCCTTTGACTGTGAAGGGATGTCTGTTTGACTATGAGTAATCATAAGTCCGTGACAAACTTCTAGAGTTGAGAGCTCTCTTGAGGGTAATTGCCAGTGTTGGCTACTTGGCTCTACTAAATGGTGAGATATCTGGCTGGTTACAACAAAATACAAAAGAAAGAACATTCAGCTTTCTATTTGTGGTTTCAATTTGTGATGCTTTTAACGCTTTAATGTAATTGGGAACTCATTGTGTAACATTGTCATTGACTTTTTGATTTTGCCTTAGGTTTGCCTGTGCTTTTGGGACTATCTTAGTTTTTACAGCGGATGGTAGTTTTTGCTGATGTGTCCGCAACACTAACTTCTCTCTCCTGGTACTGCAGGAATGTGATGTGCGGAAGGAAACTCGTTTGCTTGAAGTGACAGCTCAATGTATATATGTCCCGCCAATTCAGCCTCAACATGATTAGCATCAATGGCTTGAGTGCACTGCTTACAAAACTTTCATTTCTGTGACAACTTTTATGACGAGCTTAATGTATTTGTTTATCCAAAATCCTACTTGTTGCTGGATGGACTCGATTTGTCTGTAAAGAAATTACATACTAGGTTTCAATTGCAAGTAGATGTGACATTCTGTTATACCTTACGAAACGCTGTTTACCAAAAACTACCCCCGAGATGCTATTACGGTGGAATTACATCTTTGGCAGGGTAGGTTTCATGCCAAGTTTAGGGAGCAAAAATCAAGAGAAAACAATATTGCGAAACAGGAGTACAGTCGTAGGTCACATTCTAAATTTTGGCATCTTGTGAAAACGCCCACATGTGTGTAATGCATATATCACATCACAGCAATCATTAAACTTGTATTTGAAACAACGCAAATGAAAATAGCTCTCAGGGCGTACCATCAAGGAAAAAGGGAAGACTGAAAACAAAGACCGCCTACAAATAAAGTGACAAACAAGAAACTATCCCATTCCACACTTGCGATTTCTGTGATTAATTACATGCATAGAAGCATATCAAGTTGCACCAAACCAAACTGCAATCAGTGCATTGTAGATTAACTCAGCATTCACTTAATAATAATTTGCCTAACATCAACGGTGAGAGGACCGGCCGTCACAACAAGCTAATACAACTGAACAGCGATTATAGGGAAAGCCATCAACCGTGTTATAATCCATAACCTATACCCAAAGCACCACCCGTTTAATTTCACATCAGGAAAAAGATTTCTTTTCCTTGCTCTCAAGAACTGTTGGTTCAGAATAATAGCTTGAAAGTATAAAAAGCACATCTCACCACCACCAACGAAAATATCATCTTTAACAAGAGTTATATCATCTGTGAATGAGACAACAACTAAAGTTAGAATGATTCAATTTATGGTACAATGGCAGCCACAACAACTAAAACATGCCTGATGAAAGCATTAGTACCAAAATTTGGTGCCAACCCCTGTATACATATGTTATGGGCAAAAAGAGGACACGTAAATGCCAAGAACATGGGGATCAAAGAAAGACGATTAACACCAAAGCACAAAGAAGAAAGCTTTCCATTCGATTCAGTCTGGAATCCGGACCTCCCATTTCAATAATTTGGACAAGGATAACATTGATTTATCCAGAGTCTCTGGGCATCAAAGATTTCAAGCTTTCCAGCAGTTAAATATCTACAGAGGGAAAACTCATCTGCATCCACCCAGAGAAAATAGCTGAGCAAAGTGCTTGCAAACCAAAAGTCGGAGACTCTAAACACATCAATTTTGCTCACTTACCACCCACCCCCGCAGGAGCATACCAGAAGCTGAGAGTGAGGAGTTAGCCAAAATCCATCCTCTAGTAGCTGTGTTAAAAGAAAAGAAAAAACAAATAAAACGAGGTGTTAAAATGCAGCAACACCAAAATACAGGAAAGAAACTAAACTGAAGTGTTTTGACCCCAAAAAAGGAATGGAGGGGCAATCAGTTCTACGGACAGAAAATAGCTCTGAGATACTGCGAAAAAAGCCCGGGTTATAAAGGAGCTGTTTCTTATCCGCAAAGCATTTCTATTCGTAGGAAGGAGATTGATTTAACAATCTGTTGGAAATAATTTTCAGGAGGGAGAAGAAAGCAACAGTATTATGTTTTGATAATCAGGACAGAAGACCCAAACATTTCCAACTTCTAAGATATCTTTGTTCGTACAGAACAAATCAAACTAGAAAAAAAGGACCCATGCTCCAGCGGCTTTGTTTTGATAAAGAGCTGTCATAGTTAGACATCTACTTTTCATTAGTTATGTATCATAGTTTCTGCACAGGATTTTTTTTTGATAAAATATTCCTGCACAGGATTAACAGCTCACGTATAAAAATCCACAAGCTTACAGTTTGTGGTACGCAATTTTAATGCATGATGTCCTAGCGCTTCCCTACATAGAAATTGCACTCAATGCTTAAACAATGTGGAAGGCACAGGTCACACTCTAAACTGAAAAAGAATCTGCTGATTTAAAAATAAAAACATCTCACCTTTCAATATCACCAGATTGCAGCTTTTCCTGATCTTAGTGCCATGACTGCTTGAACCTGAAGCTCTCACTGTCCCATCCTGCCTCGGGCTCCTTCCTCTTCAGAACACCCCCAGGTACAGCATACATCCTACCATGCTCCTCTGCTAAGGCTTGTGAACCGGCAACTGAGAGTTGCCTTGACGTCAAAGAAACCGACTCTTCTCTCCCTTCCATGTCCACCACTCCAGGGCCTGCATTAAGATCCAGACCCTGCCTGCCCCATTTTCTATTGTGGTCCATGGTACCGTTGCTGTTACTGTCAGGAACACCAACCACATACGGCCTCGGGTATTGAGATGACACAGCGCCAACAGGACCCAGCAACTGTGAATTTACAGATGGCGCATAAATCCTTCCACTAGAGGAAGAATCAACGAAAGAAGTTGATCCAACTGAAAATGTTGCAGACGGAAGTGCGAAACTTGTTCCAAATGGAAATACAGGATACTGGAAAGGGGAGGATGGGAAGGGCATGGCAGGCGATGATGACAATACCGAACTCCGGTAAACATCCGGGCTGAAAGGAGAACCAGCAGGTGGAAGACCCAAGATTCGTTGTGCACCAGGTGTGACTATTGGGAATGGCTGCTGCTCCACGCGATCAGGCAAAATCGATGAAAGTGTCACAGTTGAATAAGTACTCCCAGGAGTAAACCAAGAAGAAAGGTTACCAATTTCTGGAGTGTTCAGTCTGAGGTTAGAAGCAGGCAGTTGCGAACGCATGCTTCCCTGATGATTATCGTGGAATAGAGACTGTTCTGCACTGGAATCATCAACACCAGGCCCATTATTTAAATCAAAGCCCCTCCTCATATCCCCAGTTGGCAAGCCAATCGATGATGCTTTGAAAGGAAAAACTGCACCGTCCGGTCTACTACTGCAACTCATAGAGCACTGCCCTGTATCACCAGGTTCATCAAGTCTATTTAAATCAAGATCGAGTCCTCCAGAAGAACGACCAGCAGGAGAATCTATCACTTCATTATTCAATGAAGCATGATTAGACATATGGTCCAACGGAGAGATCAACTCTAGAGAAGAATCTTGACCATTTATGTCGTCAAAGGTTCTTTCATCTGGTACATTCAGGTCGATATCTAATTGAGGGCGAGTCTGCTTGCTGGTAGAAGCTTCAGAGTGAGAGATAGTTGTGGAACTTAATGGCATATCAAGTGATTTTCTAGGCTCCGCTGGGCGAAATGCACTTGTGGCAGCAGAGCCTTTCCATCCGAACTCACCCTTGACCCTCAATAGCTCCTCCGGTGGAACAAACGGACCTTTTGCGGCGGCAGCTACAGTAATGGAAGCAGGCAGACTACAGGAAACTGAGGATACAGAAAAAGGTAACGGGATCATAATATGGACATTTGGTAAACATCCATGGCCTGTAAAATTGATTGGCTCCCCGTATTTCCCCTCATCAGAAATAAAACCTTCATTTAAGTCAAACTTCACCTTCGAAGCCGACTCTGGAGCAGCAGCAGAGACAGAAGAAGTCTCTACATTGGCAGATCCACAGTCCTTTGTTATATCTGCTGCTTCAATAGAAGAGAAGTTCGATTCTCTAGATTCCCCATGTCTCTGCACTTCTGCATTTGAATATCCAGGTCTCTCTTTCTGATTGAGTAACAAGCCAGAGTTCTGCACAGGGACAATATCCTTCCTTTCCACACTAGCTTCACCCTGCTGATTTCTTGTAGTGATGTCGGTTTCAAGACGGGCTTTATCCTCAACTGAAGCTTCAACACTTCCATGATCAGATTTTGTCTTTTCAGACAGATCAACAGGATTTATACTTGCTTCACCAGACCGTCCACCTCTGACTGTGGCGGGATCTCCACTTGAACTAGCTGGTAGGCGCTCTTCCTTGTTACTTCCCCCCGTCTTTTCTGATTTTACCACAACAAAAGATGGTTTCATCTTGGTACTAGCAGTGTTCAACACCCTGCTCACACCATTTTTGTTCTCACTTACAAATTTAGAACTGCAGACTTCAACTGTTGATTTCTGGTCTTCTAAGCTTGCACCTGCATTAGTGACCTTGTCTCCTAATACTGAAGTACCATCTCCACCTAATTTAGCATCTAGAGCGCCTTCAACTTTGACCTCATGAGACACCACCTTTTCCTCCTGGAATTGTTTGCTTAATTCACCATCAATTGCCTTACCGGATACACTATGAGGTGAAGAAGGATATTTTTCCACCTCATCTGACTTCTCGGTGATCTCCAACTTTTCTCCAGCTGTCTGTGAATCAATACAGGGAGAATTGAACTGTTTATTGCACCCACCTATCATTGTCTCTTGAAAAGGTGAAAAGGAGGCCTTTCTATCTCCAGATAACTCCATCACAGCACCCTTGAATGGATGCAGTTTATCCCCGGACCATGAAGCACTAGCACTAACAAGTTTCTCTCTATTACCATCATCATCATTTCTACAGTCACCAGCGGAGATATCAGCAGGAGGTGACTTTGACTTAACGTCATCACCTGTGCAAGCCTCTTCAGCAGCAGGGGTATTTCTTTGCGGAGAAACAGAAGGTGAAACCATGTCAGACTTGGACATTTCTTCAGCAGCCACACTGGCAAGGAGATTCATTCCAATAGCATCACCCAGCACATTTGATTCAGAATATTTTACACAGCTCTCAATCAAAGCATTCATGGAGCTAAAAGAAGCTTCGTGCAGCTTTCCAGACTTCGGTTCACTCCCTGATGTACAAGTAGCTCCAACTTCTGCTGATTTCATGCTCTCATCAACAATCTTGCTTCGCTCTTCCTCTGGAGCAGCAGCTGGTGATCCATCGCCTTCGTCAGAACCGGTTAGTATATCTTTGAAATCATTACTCTGCCATGATTCAGAATTTGCATCAAAATTTGATCGATATGCATCAGTCTTCTCCTTTAATGTTCGGTCAAATTGATCATTCTTTTCAGAAAGCACAGGAGAAGAAGCTCGGCTGCTCATGTTGGTAGGGTCCTCATAGGATCCTCCACTGGCACTCTGTGCAGGACTGCGTCCCCTGTTAGATATCTTAACTATCAATTTGTGACCACTACTTTCGATAACTGGCACATCAACAGTTTTCTCACCACTCATTACTGACTGCGGCAACTTTTCTGAGGAAGGATTCCTATGAGAACTTCTGCCTGCAGGACTCTCCTTTTGGCTTCCAGATACTGAAGATCCAGGATATCCATTAACTGACTTCCGGTGACGAGAACCACCAGTAGAGATCTTGATGCTGTTCATAGACACTGCAGTTGAACTCCTCCCGTCCTCTTTCCCTGAGAGCGATTGACTGTGATTGTGAGACTGGCTAGAACTGCTGCTCTTGTCTTCCCTAGCTAAAGGAACATCACAAGACCCACCGACTGAAACTCTGGGCTGACCCTCTTTTCCAGATGCAGGTGATGATGCTGGTTTTGTTGAGCCTGGGGACAAGGACGCAGACTTTGTAGTAGTCTCCCCTTGTGAAGTCTTTATCGAGGCCATTTTAGATGCAGAAAACTGTACAACTGCACTCTTTGTCACATCATTTGAACCTCCAGGATTTTTGCTAATACTATGAGAAGCCTCAGGCAACCTTGATTTAGAAGGCCACGTGACAGCCTGATTAGAACCAGACTTGGCATCAATGATGTTCATCTCAGCTTCAACCCGTTTCTTCCACGTGTCAACTAAACTTCGTGCCTTCCTCTGTATTTCTGTGCTTTTATGTTGCCGCAAGTGATTAACAGACCTGCCAATATGGCACATCTGCAGTGCTTGAAGGTTCACGGGAAGCTTATCAAGTGCACGAAGCAAAACAAAGAGAAATTCCTCAACCGATTTGTCACCATCTTTTGTGTTACTACATTCACCAATCCGCCCCTTATGAACATCTTGAAGCCACTCATCTAACACAGGTAGACCCCTTAACTGTACAAACCTAGTAAGACAGTCAAAATTTTCAGTTGCAGCTACAACACTTGCAAGCATTGAACGACTGATCAAGTCCCGTTTCCTCTCATTTCTATCTGGTTGCATGAGGTGAACTAGCTTCTCAACCCCTTCAGAGTTTACAAGTCCTCCTTTCTCTGTAATTTTAGAAATTTCAGATTTTAATATGCTTTCAGCTTTGATTGGACCAGAATCTATATCATCTGCTTTGATTGAACGTTCACGTTTAATTGGCTCAGAGCCCTGATCTCCCCGCTCCCTCTTCTTTCCCTTGATGTGTGGAGGAAAAGAAGTTACACTGCTTTGTACATTATCTGCACCGGGCTTCAATTGTGATGTTGACATGGAACCATTCATTGGTTTCGGAGAATGACCACCTGGTTGCACTGTTGCATGCATCTCTACTCGCGTCTTGTTTAATAGTTGACCTAATTCTTCTTGTAGCTCCTGCATAGAAGTAGGTAGTATGAGTGAAACGAGAGCAAGAAAATTAAAACATGAAAAGCGCAAAATAAATTCTTTCTCCTAGCATCTTAGACATCACTCCCGACCCAAAAGAAGAGCCCCGAAATCCTTCTGTATTTTATGAAAACAGATGCAATAATAAAAAAGGAATCTTTCTTTTTGTTCAACCTTCAACCCTGTCTCTCTTTTTTGCTTGATATAAATAATCCTCAACAGTTTACATAGGGAATACAGAACTATCAAGCAATAATAACCTACTTTGATGTAATCTTGGTCAGTTAACCACCATAAACACTTGTTTGAAATATCATAAACACGCCGGCAGATAAATGAGGATATCCCTGTTGGAAGTTCAGCACCTTTAGAAAGGAATGCAACTTTACACGGATGCAGTAGTGATGCAGCAGGAATCTCATCCCTATGAAAGGAATAAAAGATTTCGTTGGGTGAGGCTTCCGGAAGGATGCCCTTGCCAAGCTTAAGCTCAGCAGGTCGATAAAGCCAATTAACACCTAACTGCAAATTATTGTCTTCACACAACTCTAGCCTTCTGATTAATCCAATGAAAGGAGGGGAATCATGAGGTGGTTTGAACAAAGCACAATCACCCACACTAACTTTGCGACCATCCTGCAAAGAAAGGATAAATTTTCAACTTCACCAGGTAAAGATGTTTAAATCAATAAAGAAACAAAGCAATAAATTCACATAAATAGAAGCAAACTAAACAAAGATAATAAATGAACTTGTATGCAGACATAAATAGCGAGAGCTCCCAGCAAATTAGGGGGCTAGAGAGGAATAGGGAAAGCGGTCATCCACATCTTCCCCGTGTTGTATGAAAACTTGAAGTTACGTAGGCTACACGTAGGTTACTTTGGCAATTTTATTTCCAAAAACTTCATTAAGTACAACCGATAGTATCAATAATCGGTGCAAAATGTGGTAAATAGTCGAGTTTGAAGTGACTTTACAATTTATTGCTTGCCTCATCTAAACATCCAACAAGACTCGATTACAGTGCGCTCAAGAACGACATACAATCATTTAGCTAAACAAAAAGTTGTTCCCTACTTAGTAAAGCCGCTACCTGCATTGCTTCCCAAGGATTTATTTATAGCAACAAGAAATTTCTCCAAACACACAAAATACATGCTTTTACACTAACTTTACAACAACAACAACAACTATGCCTAAGTCCCAAACACTGTAACTTTGCTTGCTTTAAATTTTTATCTGGTGAGCTCCTCCTCAATTGCTTTCTTTCCTTATGAAAACAAAGGAAACGGCAGACTATTTATTGCCAAAGCTCCACTTGAATACAATCTACTTTGTGACCGCACCCCATCACTGTTGACTTCATGTTGGGCCCAATGTCTTCAGGTGCGTTGATAAAATTCTCTGGAAGAGCTATATGCTAGAAAAGAAAACAAGTATTTCTGAAAGTCTCCTTTGCCCCCAAACTCAAAACTTGAAACCAGCAACAACTTTACCTTGCCTTAAATGTCAAAATTTGAACAAACGCCCAGAAGATAGAATATTATCATTCGACATGAGAAAGTAACAAATAAATCAAGTCCCACGTGACACACAACATTCCAAAAACCAGAACAAACTACTCACGAATTCCGAATGCAAATAACGGACTATACCCAACCATGCAACGCCATAATAAACTTCATGATAAGATCTTAAAACAACTTCCAAAACAGAATACAAGGATGCCCATTTCCCATAAAACTTGATATGGAAAAATACACAAGACGAAAAACCCGGGAATACGACAGCCTAGGACACATATCCTTGATCAGTACTACTGGAGATCAACCTGCAACCTGAACCGGGATCCACAATACCACAGATAAAAGTAACAAAAAGTAAAATGGAAGTAATTTTCGCACAATCAAATCAATGCAAAAAATGAAGAAAAAAAGGGCAATAAGAGAAATTAAGGAAAAACCCACCAAGGCAATACCTTGCAGAAGGAATCAGCGGTAACAATAGAAACAACAGAGGCGGCGGCTACAGTGGTTGTGGTCGTAACCGGCATGTAGTGCTGACCACCACAAAGTTCACTTTCCCTTTGTCCCTTCCCATGCATCGACTAGCATCTTCCCCTATTATTTCAACCACTCCACCCTCAAACATCAATTATCCTATCCAATCCCCACCCAAAACCCTAGCAAAATCCCCAATTATCTCTGGCAACCCTAGAAATCACAAATTGGCACCCTCGATCGCCCTAAATTCGTCACAAACCCTAACTTCCTTAACTCAATTCCAATTTCACCTGGTCGATTCTCCGATCTGCAACCCATCAAAATTAAACCTCAAAAATTCTAGATCCAATTAATTCGATTCATAACACGTACAAATACAAATCAATAAATATACACACATATAGATAGAACGATATGGACATATTAAGAGAGATAGAAAGATAACAAACCTTCGTCAATTTTTACGACCTAGACGACGAGTGAGAGAAAATGTGTTTTTTTTAGAGAGAGAAAAAACTGTGGCTCAAGAGAAAAAGAGATTATAATGTATAAATATTATTTAGTGTAAGTAAATAGAGCCATCTGTGTGTTTTTATACGTGCGTCCGTGGGTGAGACTGAGAGAGAGAAATAATAAAAAAAAAAAATTTAAAAAGAAGTACCATCATAATTGAAAAAAAATTATCTTAATTTGACTTGACACATATAATTTTTTTTATATATGACTCGATAAAGTTTAAATATAAAAAAAAATTAGAAATAAACTAATAAAAAAATAAGGACTGAGGGAGTAACGAAAATGATATCGTTGTACTTGTTACTTTGAGTTGTAGAGAGAGAAAAAACAGGCATTGATAACATCACCCACGTAGGAGTTTAAAGAAAAAAGTGAGATGTGGAATGTGACTGTGACTAAACTAAGGTTTTAGGGTCGGATTGACTTATCTAATTACGATGTTAGCGTAAATCATTTGACTTTGTTTTCCTACAAAACATTTTTCTCTATGATCTGTGGGAATTTTAATTGGTATTGGATTCATCACATACCCAGTTGTATGTTCCGTTTTCGTACGCATGTGGTTG
This sequence comes from Anisodus acutangulus, assembly GCA_029783415.1. Lineage (NCBI taxonomy): Eukaryota > Viridiplantae > Streptophyta > Magnoliopsida > Solanales > Solanaceae > Anisodus > Anisodus acutangulus. The sequence goes on along the minus strand of CM056497.1, from coordinate 10,858,604 downwards.
GGTGATTCACTGGGCCTATAAAGAGTTTATTGTTTGAATTGAGGGGTTGATTTGGAGTTTTAAGAAATTAGAGTGTCCTTTTGTTTTAAAGTGAAGTGATGTGCAAGTAAGGGCATATGGGCATTAAGCTTGTCTTCTGATGTACCAACACTTCGTGAAGTATGTTTTCTGAGCCAATCCTTCCCAATCTGCTGCCCAAAATTGGGTGCAGAAAATTTTGCAAACGTATTAATGTTGTTACATTCAATGAAGTTGCACTTTGTTGTCATTTTTTAATTATAGTAATGGTGTCAAAAATTAATTCTAATTTAAGTTGCGATTGTATATATGTAAATTTATGATGTTACTTTGTAATTACTTTTAAGTGATCTAATTATGTTGTTAGCCTTTAAATTATGAATACATATTTCATTTTATGTGGTATTATTAGTTCCTTAAAATAGAGTTTAAGGTAATGGGATGTGTGGTTTATCAAATGCAATTAGTTATGCTCCTACTCTATATTAGGGGTGTCAAAATTATTTCAAAAATTGATCAAATCAAACCTAACCGAACTGATTTTAAGTTTTTTTAGTAAAACTGAGGTTTTAGTATAAACCAATAATCATACCGAATAATTAGGTAGATTTTTTATTTTATAAAAGAATACCGATAAAATATTAAACCGGATATAATAAATAAATAAATATATATATATATATATATATATATAAAAAGTATATGTTTATATGATATAAAATACTCCTATATATTTATATGTTTATTATAAAATTACAAAGAATTAAAAAATTTACCTTGGGCCATAGGTTTCGGTGAATTATAAGTAATAGAGTATCAAAACCTACCCTACCAGGCTATCACTGTTAAATAAAGGAATTACACGTTATTTGACTTACTGCTTAGTGCTTACTTATTAAAGTTTGGGATAGCAATTGCACGAAGGTGTTTAAAGAGTTTTACTCTTTTTCTTTGTCTACCCCTTCAATTTTTTTCTAATTCAAAAGATTAATAGAAGTGGTAAATTATGTTCAACTGTTTAGAAAGTTTAAGAATTGACATTTGAGGTTAAAATTTAAATTATTTTTGTATATGAATCAACAAATATCATATAATCAAGTGAGTTTACACTGAAAAAAAGAAGCAACGAATCTACCACATACCATGCAAGATCAAAAATTTGAAGGAGTTGTATACCAAGCAATCTAATAAGAATTGTATACTTTATATGTTATATTAAATTTTATTATTATTTATTATGATGTTAAATAAGTTACCAAAAATTAACCGAACCGTACCGTTATCGAAGAAAAATCGAGAGGATTCAAACGGTTCCGAAAAGTCTAATTTTGGTTTTATTTGTAGATTAACCAAAAAATTGATATGGTATAATTTTAAAAAAAAATAACCGAGACCGAATCTTACCATTTACACCCCTACAGTATATACGGTTTCATTGGTCCTTTAACAATATTATATATAGAGAACTTAAACTCTATAAATATAGTAACACTTCTCAAATTCATTTCTTTTATCTTTTCTCCTTTTGTTATGGTCATCGTGTGCCTTCATTCTATACGATCTATTGTTGTTTACAGATAAAAAATGATTTTTAGGATAACATTTAATTTTTTTTAAATGATTTAAAGACAAGTAAATCGTATTTGATCACAAACCCTTTTTTGGTAGTTAAACGGAGAAATATATGAAAAATGCAAGACAATAAGTAACATAGAAATAAAGAGACAATGGTTAAGAGAATAACAAGAAGCTTGTGATATTCCAAAAGCTCAATAATGAAGTTAGGGTTACAAGTGTGAAGGATGAGATGCATGTTCCTTCCTCTAGAAGGTATATTTAACCTTTCTACACTTTTCTATATAGAAGTACAAGTGAAATGACTAGCCTACAATGTGGACTTCCCATCGCACGGTGTCACGAGACTCGAAACTGACTAACATGAGATGGGAGTTGTTGGGAGTGCTCTCTAGTTGTGAAATACATTGAGCCCGGAGAAAGGGAAGCCCCGTGGCAACGACTTTATCTTTCCTTCGACCCCGAAGCATCATTCATCTTGTCGGGATAATGTTAGCTCAAGATATCCTCGGGATGGCATTACGAGGACATCTACGAGCTGCATCCCAAAACTTTTTCCATTAGTTCGAACCGGGTAGTGTTAGTGACTCCGCGTATCTCTTTCTGAATGGTCCATTTAGCAACCATGATTTCACCCCATACAGATAGTTTCTCACTTTTCGGGTACTTGATGAAATATACCCGATAAGTGGAAGAGTTGCAAATTTCTTGGCGATAAAGAAAACAAAACTTAACTCTGATACACACAAATAGCACGTGACCCTCTGCGTTCATTGCTCTAACCACATGTGATCTTTCGCATTAAATATCTCAAGCACGCTCCCTCATCATGCCTTCAACACGTGTTGATCGCTGAATGGATTATCCTGGTAAGTGGAAGGGTTGCAAATTTCTTGGCGGGAAAGAAAACAAAACTTATCTCTAACACACGCAAGTAACACGTGTGGCTTTGCATTCGTTGCTCTAACCACATGCGGTCTTTTGCATTAAATATCTCAAACACACGCCCTCAGCGTTTAATGCCTTCAACACGTATTGATCGCTGAATGGATTATCCTGGTAAGTGGAAGAGTTGCAAATTTCTTGGCGGGAAAGAAAACATAATTTATCTCTAACACACGCAAGTGTCACGTGTCCCTCTGATATAGCCCAAATTACACTTTAAAATGGTATAACACAATTATTGTCAAATAAAGTAACCAAACGAGGTTGTGATCGCATCCCACAAGAAATACTATGAGAAATTGTACTATTCGCGTTTGTATTACGACTTTACTAATTACTTTACTTCTATGGTAACCAAGTTTGTTTGTTTGTTTGTTTGTTTTACCTACCCAAGTTATCAATTCAATTAATGGTAAATGTATCAAGTAATTGTAATATTAGGGTTGTAACTTAATTCATGGAAGTGGTGTTGGGTTGATGCTTTAGTGGGTGTATTTAGTGTGGTATGAGCAATGGAGACTATTATCTCGGTAGGGATTTCTCAATTGACTCGTCCAATTTCACTTTAAGTTTTCTCAAGCTCTAAAGTGTGACAAATATGAATACCCATTATTATCCTTGATTCCCTTTTAATTAAAGTTGAGAATCATTAAATGAGGTTTAAAGCCCTAAGTCCTAATCAACCTACCCATTTCCTAGACTCTAGTCTTCTTTTTCAAGTTTGACTAGAGATAATAGGCAATAAAGAGGTGTTTGCAACCAACTCTTAGACATTAAAAGTGATGGGTAGTTGAATTCCACACTAATACACCATTTTCATGATTTATAAACTACCCCAACTACCACATTCCATTATATTATCACAACCCCAACTTAAGGCTAGCCACTCATGCCAAATAATAAATGCACACAAAAGCAATAAATAAAAGTAGACACAATGAACATAAAAGAAAAGCTTACAATGATGTTTGGATTAATAAATGAGTTCAACACAAGGAATATATTAATGATGGTAGTGTTCTTGTCTCCACAAGACAAGAAAAGACACAAGGAATATTTAAAAGGTGGATAGGAATCAACGTGTCAAATCGTAAAACCCTATGTGGGTATATATATGGATTCAATTTTTGGACTACACAGAATTATAAAAATGTCACCGCCTGACCACTCTGGGATTGAAGAACATGATCGCAGAACAGGTATGCGGTCCGCAGAACAGACTTAGGGTTCACAAAGTGATTTCTTGTTTGGACTGTCTGGAACTGCGTCAGGAATTGCGATCCGCAGAACTGGACTGCGGTCCGCAGAAGTGTCTTGAGTCTTCGCAATCTAAATTGAACTCGAACTGAAGCAGTGGTTCGCAGACCGGATTGCGGTCCGCATAACGAAAGTGTGGACCGCAGTTTGGGTTACACTTCGGGGCTCCGGAATTCTTATTTCACTGTTTATTTTTGCAGCATAGCTACCATTTTGTGGTCCGCAGACTGGTTCTGTCGTCCACAGAAGTGTTCTTCTCAACACTTATTCCTTTTTCGACACTTTTATCCATGTTTCAGCACATTTCTCCACTTTTGGTGTTCCAATGTAAAAATCCTACAAAAATCAAAATAACATAAGAAACGACTGCTACAAATGCATAAAGAACAACAATAATTCATGAAATAGGTATCAAATGTACCCTAATTTCTAGGCACATCACCCTCTTCATTTGTTGCTATGACCACATGTGATCTTTTATATTAAATATCTCAAACACGCGTCCTCATCATTTAATGCCTTCAACACGTGCCGATCGCTGAATGGATTATCCTAGGCACCGGTTATGGAGGTAATGATGAGACGCCACCTATCAAAAACACATTATAAACTCCTCAACCCAATCCAAGATTAATATAATCCCACAAAGTTAAATTCCCATATTTTGATGTACATTTAATAAATTTCTGTAATGCTTCATCCCTTTTTAAAATTTTAACACACATCATGTTGCTTTCATGTAGTATATTTCCATTAGGCATTAGATGAAAAGGAAAAGACCTAACTGTTTAAATTAAGATTATCTTTGGATTGCATTCTTTGAATTGAACGTACTTTGAAATGTGATTTAGAGACATAACTTTTTATCCCATGAGTATATTGAAACTTGCCAACTTTTATTATCACTTTACTCTTAGTTAGAGAACAATTTCTTTATCCCCCCCCCCTAATATGGCGATTTTTGTATTTATTTACTATAGCGAAATAAGATAATAAATTCAATATGGGATTAGTTTCGGTAGTGATTACACTTTCCACCTTTTCTAGAGATTGATTAAAATGAAGATGATCATAACATGACAAACATGCAATACACACTCATAATTAGTATTAAAACTACAATAGACACGAACTAAAACCATGAAAGTGTTTACCACAAAATGTCCCTTTAAAGTCGGAGAGCAAATTTATTGAGCTTCCAACGTTTAAATTTAAGCATCGGATCCACATTCTCCCTCAACAATTTTTTATTAATTCAAATTCTTGACGCGTATGTTAATCCTTATTCTTGCCAAATCATAATAATTTATCTGAAACAAATGGAATGCTAATGAAAATGAAAGGAGGACGACCATTATAGGAGCAACCCAAATCTCGAATTAAGATTTCTTTTCTTGGCTATCAACGCTGATGAAAATTTATATCTTTCAATTTCTGTCACACTGACTTTTGAAAATAACTATGCCTCAATTTCAAATAAGTTGGAAAACTTCTGTTACTCAAGTTTACAAAATCGTAAATATGCTTGTATCAAACCTGGATTATGGGAGTTCCCTTCCCTATCGTGTATTTTAACTTTCGGAAAGCATTTAACCAAAAAAAAAAGGTGATGTTTCACTAATGTTTATCTAGTATCTCAAATATTAACCTAATCCGCAGTTGGGTGAATTAAAATAAAGTGGCATAATTTCATGAATCTCATAAAACCACGATATTACTAGAATCAAGTGAACGTTAAGTTTACGTTCTTGTTAAGTATGTCTTTGGATAATTAATGAACTTGTAACAGCATACACTTTTTCATCACTCTTGCTGCCAGTGAAAGTAAAACATGAAATATGTTCAAATTATGGAAGTAAATCCAATTATGGACATTTAGACAACATAAAGGAAGTCACCCGCTATTCGTTTTCAGATTTAAGATAACATAAATGCTCATAAATTTTGCTTTGAAATGAAAATGTGGAAAAAAAAAATTGAAATGGTAAACGGTAACTATTAATATGAGGAAGGAGTTTGTATAATAATGAACCTACTTAGACTGTTAGGTTCAATGCAAAAGACTCGTACAAAGTTGGCAGCTCGCCTATTCTTCAACAAACTCCTTAAATTAACCGTTATTATTCAGCATATCCCCACCATCAATAAGTGCTATAGCTGGTAAATGTAGTAAGTACTCCACTAATCTCAGTATTTGTTTAGGGGAATATTATAAATCCTACTAATATTGTTTATGGGGAAAATTAGATTTAGAATCAAGAGTAGTTCTAGCACGAAACAAGTTTTCCTACGGCGCTACCAACCAAATCGATTTATTTTGTCAAAGAGAGTAATTGACTATACAACATGGTTCAAAATAAATTCAGGCATTTCAAAATAGTAGCTGACTAATTTATGTTGATTTGCTTATTTTATTTATTTACTAATTTCATACGTATACGTTGATATCAATTCAAAGCAGTAGATTACGTGCTAAGATATGGTCAATGTTTTAATGAGTCTCACATAAATCGAACATGAAGGCAACTTATCATCGATAATACAGAACGAATATAAAGGCATTCATAACCCACATAGAAGGTAGATAAATAATCTTGAATCTTATCCATCCTTTTTCCTTCATACTTCCCAGGAGTGGGGGACTGTACTGCATATAGTAGAGTATCTCATACTACTGAATACTGATTATTGGCAATAAATGAATGCACCAGAGGAAGCATTGGAGATTTGGAGATGCTGAAGGAGTAAATGCAAACAAATTCACGGCAAGCAACGTGGGATGTGCTATTGAATGAAGTAAATTTCACCCACACCCTTTAATTACAGCAATAACTTTTTCACTAGTACCTTGCCTAACACCTCTGTTGACTAGAGTGACAACAGTATTTCACAAGCATGTATCAACACACACACACACACAGTTTGGTTTTTATTTTCAGCATCCAATCTTTCAAACAAAGTTGCCATCTCCATTACATCCTACTGAACTAGGTCATAGAGTTTGCCATCATGGATATCAGGACAATTGTGTCGAATAGACGAAATTTGTCAATTCATGAACACAACACAAAAAAGTGATTTTCCTAACTAATAGAAGAGGCAAATCCAGACTCATTATAAGGGCATATAAACACTACTACCGGATGAGCTATGGAAATTATAGAGCATTTATCATCCTCTTCATCTCAGTTGACCTCCTTGGATCTGCTTCATCAATTGCTCTCTCAGTAAGCACATGCTTGATTCGGCACATTGACTTCCTTACCTGAATATTAATCATTAGTCAGGAAGATGCTAACGCAAGAGACTCCATGCATGAGCAAAATTCTAATGGCTTAATGCCTCAAGGGTTCACATGTCACATGCAGAGTTTTCAATTGGCTATTGATGAAATATACTCCCCCGTCCCAAGTGTCTCACTTTCCTTTTTGGTATGTCCCAAAAAGAGTGCATCTTTCTATATTTAGCAATTTTTCCAATTACAAGGCAAGTTTAAGACCACAAGATTTAAAAGACCCCCCCCCCATCCTTAATTTAAGATCACAAGATTCAAAAGTCTCCATTTATTTCTTAAACTCCGTGTCAAGTCAAACTAAGACACTTAAATTGGGACGGAGGGAGTACATGAAAACAAAGAAAACTACTTTTGTTTTACTAGTCATAAACAAGAAATAAATAGAACTCAATTGAGTTTGATTGCTTACCAATTATCGTGAGAAAATATACTGATTTGATTAATGAATATGACTAGCTGTACTTAGTAGACTTCCCCTATTTACAATTTTGAGTAATTCTAGGATGGTAATGTGTTTTAATTATTGAGTTGAGTCATGCATCTTTTACCTTCTTTTTTCGTAAACTAAAGAGAGTGACAGTAGTTGTTGCTTTATAGTTCTGAAGGATACGATTCAGTTGAAACAGGAGATCCAGATTACAAGAGTACAAGACTCACGTATTGTGAAGATGACCGTAGCTTTATGCCTATCAATATGCTTCTTCAACTTCTGAAACCGTCTTTTCTTAACAACATACTCTTTATGCTAAAGCTAGAAGTTGAACTTGTAAATAGGTCCCCCAAGGCTTCAAGTTGCTTGATTTCTATATTCTAATTCAAGCCTTGCCTAAATTTGATGCATGGTCTATTGGATTTTTTATGGTTAATAGAACTGAAGTCTGAAATGTGAATTATCTAGACAATGCTTCAGTACTTCACCAAAGGTAACTTTAATTTTTCTTGAACCACCACATGTTTCTGTACTTTCTCTAAGGAGATAGAGGTTTGTTGATTCCTGCTCCTTTCAGTCCATTTTATTTGTCATTTTAGAAAATCAAGATAGAATTAATTATTTTTTTCATTCACCCCTTATTTTAATAAATGTTGAGACAGATTAATGTAGTAAAAGAATCGTATTAAATTGAGATGAAAGAATAAATAAGGATAATATAGTCAAATTATCCTTTTAGTTAATGTTTTCTTAAGGGAGGTGCAAAAGGCAAACACGGCAAGTAAAATCGACCGGACAGAATAATATCTTAAACCTGTTCAATAGGACATCATGTAGGATAAAATGTATTCCTCCCGTTTCTCAAGATTCAAGCCACCAAGAAATTTACTGAACAGATTGCCACCAAAAACTTTGGCATTTCTGAAAAGTGATTCTCCTATATGTTTACACTGGATACTTTCTGTAGCTAGAGGACTACATATGTTTACCGAGGATTGTGGATCAAAGAAAAGTGCCACCTAGAAATGCCCCCAAAGTGCAGAAAACAAACAATTGTTGGCACATGTTATGTTCTGGAAATCCAGAAAAACCTTCAATCTTATGCTGCATAATACATTCTACTTCTACCTGGCCATTAGAGTTATCTTAACAAGCAAATCCAATTTAAGACGACTCTAATATTTATAGGCCAGTTTAGAGATTTACTTCAGATCCAGGAGGAGAATCTAATTGAAACATGCAGAAATAGTGGTAAATAAATGCTTGATAGTTGAGAACTAAATCATAACTATGCAAGGATCTTACTAAAGAAACTGATTTTACCTTGGAAATACGCTCTGGATTAGGAAAACGCAGGTTCTGAGCATTAAGCATCTGGCGTTGAGTCATCAACATATTCTTCTCCTTCAGAAGAACATACCATAACTTCTGAAGATCATCCCAAGACTTCAGACGCAGTTCAGAAGCCTTCCAACCCCGACCTGGTTATGTTTTTAAAACTTCAGAGTTCATCCCATCAGAGATATATAGATCCATGGCACAAGCATACTAATTAACTAGCCTGCCTCTCAGGATAGAGAACCTCAATCTCTAGTATGTGCTTAACTAGAAGGCCTTTAAGCATTTGAGGCACGGAGGGTAGCGAAACCACAAGGAAGTGTGAGCTTCAACCTCTCCTCTACGGTGAGGCTATCCGCTTTTTCCGTCACAGAAACTGCTTGCTGTGCCCGTGTCAAGGAGCTTCGATTTGCTTGGTTGGGGAGATATGTAAAAAGCAGGTCCGATTACACGTATTCCTAATTCTAAATGGAATGTAACGGCTAATACTCTTTTTAATCAGAACAATTTGGCTGATATGTTAACATAGAACACAAACTAAATAATAAGCAGCATGCAAATTCATAAATAACCAACTACTCTAATGGTGAAACAATCTTCAGCAGTAAATTTGAGTAATACAAATGCCAGCAATGATTAACGCAATGAAACATCCTCAATCTTGATACAGAATTGAGCTATAGAGGTTCATGCACAAGGACATTTTCCCAGAAAAAAACAAAAAGCCCAAAAAAAAAACAAGAGGTAGAAGGAAAGAAAAGAAAAAGGGGGCAGTGATACGATTTGAAAAAAATACAACAGGATTCACATTCATGTGAAGTTACAAAGTTAGAACTCAAGAATTTTTTATTGAATCATTATAGAAATTACAAAAGAGAAGAAAATTGAATAAACATTCAATGTTGAAATAGAAAAATAGTCAAATATTGTGTACATAATGAGTATCAGTCAGTAGATTCGAATTAATAATTACTATGGGTCCCAATAAAAGTTTCCAAGCGGAAGTCTCCCTTTGAAGGAGTGGGGGTGGGAGATGTGGGGGTCCTACCAGTCTACCACTTCGATTGATGCAAACGTGGTTAGGGAGGGTTTCAATAGACATTTAAAAAAAAAAAATGATCCTCAATTAGACTAAGCCAATGCTCAAGCGCAAAGGTAGATGTAAGGTTTGCGTATATCCTACCCTTCTCAGACCCCACTTGTGGGATTACATTGGGTATGTTGTTGTTAATGCTCAAGCGCAACTAGAGGTCTGTAATGCCTTGAGAAGGAAGCCTCTCTTGTGGTCCCAAGCTAATTCAATTGTATCCGTCTTTGAGGAAAAGATCAAATCCATCTTTAACAGTTCGACTGTGCATAATAGATTCTCATTGGTCATTCTCTTGGTACTATACAGTAACATCTAATTTATTTTTGGAATGCCTTTTCTAATAAAGGGGAAGATGTTTGTTGACAAGAACTCCAAAAACCGGAAAAGAAGTTGATTTTTTATGGTATGCAATCATGGTCTACATAATTAAAAGAAAAGATGGTACTCTTTGAATTGTGCAATAAGGTCACCCATAAGGAATTGAGGTTGGAAGGGAGCCCTAACATAGAGGTTGGAAGGGAGTTAGATGGGAGGAAAAAAGAGAAGAAAGAAGTTTTAAAAGGGGAGCCAACTTCTTTGGCTTTGGCTCAAGAAACTAGTTGGAGACAAAAATCGAGGGTGTTGTGGTTGGAAGAGGGGGATTCTAACACAAAATTCTTTCACATAGTAGCAGTTGCAAATAGGAGGAGGAATTCAATAGAGTCAGTAGAGGTTTGGGGGAATACACGTGGGGAGAGGAGGAAGTAGAGGGAGCAATTGTTTCAATTCTATGAACGATTGTTCAAAGAGGAAGCGGAGTGGAGGCCAAATTTGGGGGGTTTGGATTTCAATCAGATTGGAGGGGATAATAGCGAGTGGCTAGAGAGGGCTATTGATGAGGAGGAGGTGCGTGAGGCAGTGGATTATTGTGCGGGTGACAAGGCTCCAGGTCCAGATGATTTCACTTTGGCTTTCTTTCAGCATTGTTGGAGCACGGTCAAACATGATGTATTGAGTACTATTGATGAGTTCCAGGAGGGGTGAATTTAAAAAGAGCTTAAATGCTTCTTTCATTGTCATTATTTCTAAGAAGGAAAGGGCTTCTGGCATCGGGGACTATAGACCTATTAGTCTAGTGGGAAGCATCTAAAAGACCATTTCTAAGGTGCTTTCCAATAGATTTAAGAGAGTTGGGAAATACACGTGGGGGAGGAGGAAGTAGAGGGAGCAATTGTTCAATTCTATGAACGATTGTTCAAAGAGGAAGCGGAGTGGAGACCAAATTTGGGGGGTTTGGATTTCAATCAGATTGGAGGGGATAATAGCGAGTGGCTAGAGAGGGCTATTGATGAGGAGGAGGTGCGTGAGGCAGTGGATTATTGTGCTGGTGACAAGGCTCCAGGTCCAGATGATTTCACTTTGGCTTTCTTTCAACATTGTTGGAGCACGGTCAAACATGATGTATTGAGTACTATTGATGAGTTTCAGGAGGGGTGAATTTGAAAAGAGCTTAAATGCTTCTTTCATTGTCATTATTTCTAAGAAGGAAGGGGCTTCTAGCATCGGGGACTATAGACCTATTAGTCTAGTGGGAAGCATCTAAAAGACCATTTCTAAGGTGCTTTCCAATAGATTTAAGAGAGATGGGAAATACATGTGGGGGAGGAGGAAGTAGAGGGAGCAATTGTTCAATTCTATAAACGATTGTTCAAAGAGGAAGTGGAGTGGAGGCCAAATTTGGGGGGTTTGGATTTCAATCAGATTGGAGGGGATAATAGCGAGTGGCTAGAGAGGGCTATTGGTGAGGAGGAGGTGCGTGAGGCAGTGGATTATTGTGCGGGTGACAAGGCTCCAGGTCCAGATGATTTCACTTTGGCTTTCTTTCAGCATTGTTGGAGCACGGTCAAACATGATGTATTGAGTACTATTGATGAGTTCCAGGAGGGGGCTGAATTTGAAAAGAGCTTAAATGCTTCTTTCATTGTCATTATTTCTAAGAAGGAGGGGCTTCTGGCATCGGGGACTATAGACCTATTAGTCTAGTGGGAAGCATCTAAAAGACCATTTCTAAGGTGCTTTCCAATAGATTTAAGAGAGTTGGACAAGACTGTTTCTTCTTCGCAAAATGCTTTTGTCAAAGGAAAACATATTTTGGATGCAGCTTTGGTGGATAGTGAAGTGGTAGATTCGAGGAAGAAACAGGGTGAGTCGGGTGTTTTGTGTAAGTTAGATCTTGAGAAAGCTTATGATCATGTAAACTGGAAGTTCCTAGATTTCATTATGTTGAAGATGAGCTTTGGGGAGAAATGGAGAAAGTGGGTTAGTTTTTGCATCTCTTCTGTGAGATACTCAATTTTGGTGAATGAAAATCTGTGTGGTTTCCTCGGTAGTTCGAGGGAGTTGAGGCAGGGAGATCCTCTATCCCTTTTTTATGACAAGGAAACCCGCAACCGCTACCCTTCAGGTGTGCATAGGGTAAACCCCGCTCCTATACAATAGCCCGCAAACCACACAAGAGAGATAACCCACACTAAACAAGCCCTGTGTGACGAGCTTGACCCAGAAGACAAATCCCCTGATGTCTTAGGCGGGGGTTTCGAACCTGAGACCTCCATTATGGAAGCCCTATGCTCAACCAATTGAGCCATCCTTGCGGGTGGGAGATACTTTATCCTTTATGCTTTTTATTTTGGTGATGGAACCTTTGAGCAAGATGATGGATAGGGTTGTTTTAGCCAGGCATATCAAAGGGTTCAAGGCTTTAGTGTTCTGTGATGCAGATAATACTTTAGTGTGCGATCCAGTTGGACTACCTTGGACAAGTGCTAACTTGGTTTCATGTAGTGTCAGGGCTTAAAATCAATCTCAGAAAATGCGAGATCATACCCGTTGGTGCAGTGGACAATATTGACATGCTTGCCCAAGTCTTACATTGTAAGGTAGGGGCTCTCCCTACCACCTACCTTGGATTGCCTCTAGACGTGTCAAACAAGGATCTCGTCGTTTGGAATCTGGTTGACAGAGAGTAGAGAAGAGGTTAGCTGGTTGACAGAGAGTAGAGAAGAGGTTATTAAGAGTACTTTATCGAGTATTCCTACATATTGCATGTCCATATTCAATGCACCTACCGTTGTTATAGGACCGTTGGAAATGTTGCAAATGAACTTTCTTTGGGATGCGGCGGATGGTGTAAAGAAGTTTCACTTAGTTCGGTGGGAGACTGTGACATATCCTAAACGATGGGGAGGACTTGGGATTAAAGACTTGAAGGTGTTTAACAAAGCATTTTTGGGTAAATGGTTGTGGAGGGAGAAGCTTTATGGAGAGAGGTGATAGCGGATAAATATGGAGTAATGGAAGAGAGATGGAGAACAAATGTGATTACTATGGCTTTCGGGATTTGAGGTTCAGGAGGAATTTTTAAGATTGGGAGGTGACCGAGCTTCAGAGATTACTAGCTTTACTTCACAACCAATGCGAGCCAATCGACAGACCCGATGATTTGAGTTGGGAGGTGGGGAATAACAAAGTGCTCTCTGTCAAGTCCTTCTATGAGAAGTTCCAGATAAGGACGGAGGATAGTTTTCCATATGTTTTGGTCTGGATATCAAAGGTGCCGAAGAAGGTGTGTTTCTTCACGTGGTTAGCTACTAGAGGGGTGATTTTGACGCCGGAGAATCTTAGAAAACGAAAGGTTGTATGCATAAGTTGGTGTTTTCTTTGTAAGGAGAAAGGTGAGGACGTGGATCATATTTTACTACATTGCAAATTAACAACAAGGTTATGGTGGGATATGTTTAGATGGTTTGGCGTTTCATGGGCAATGCCAAGGTCCGTGAAGGAGTTGATGTTCTGTTGGAAGAGTGGAGCTAGGATAAGAAGGCACCAGTCTTGAAATGTTACTCCTCTTGCGTTAATGTGGATTATTTGGAAGGAGAGAAATATGAGAGCGTTTGAAGGGGTGGAGATGAGCTTTGCTCAATTGAGGAGTAGTTTATGATCCCTTATTTTCTTTTGGTGCACCAATGTAGTTCTGTTTGTATAGAGGATAGGGTGTCTCAGTATTCGGGAAAGTGGTCGCTTCATCGCTTAAAGCGATGAAGCGACCAAGTAGCGCTCCAGGTATGTGCAACAATGGAGGCCCAGTAAAGCGGACGCTTCTAGGGTTGAAGCGAGAAGCGTAAGCTTAGCGAGAAGCACATGAAGCGGTCGCTTTTTGTTTTTAACCTTTTTTTTGTTTTGTTTTAATTTAATTTAGAAGTTTAATTATGGACAAAAGGCCCAGTCCGACTTTTCCTGAACATTTCAGAAGTTAGGGTTTCTCCAGTGGCAGTGGCGACCAAGCTTCTCCATCGATTTCAGAGGTAAGATTTTTCTTTCTTATTCTCTCTTCTTCTTTCTTCTAATGCCTGGCGCTGCTAGGGTTTTTTCTTCTTCTTTTTCTGCTCTGTTTTTTTTTTCAGTTCTGCTCTTTTTCGTCCAGTTGTTCTTTTCTGTTTTTCTTTCCAGTTCTTCTTATTCTTTTTTCTGCTCTGTTTTGCTGTTTCCTTGCTGATTTTATATGATATGTTCCTGATTATTTTTCTTAAATCTTAACAGGGATTAAAATGTCCGACCCAGCTTGGAAATATGGGAATAAAGTTAGTGAGACCAATAGGACGCCAGTTGTATGTTTGTTTTGTAAAGGCGGAATCTTTCGCCACAAACATCTTATTGGTACTTATAGAGACGTCGTACGCTGTCAAAAATGCCGGGAAGATGTGAGGGAAGAAATGAAAAAATATGTCGAGGGAAAAAATGATCTAAAACGTCAAATGTTACATCAAGCAAATGTGACTAATCTTGACGACGATGATGAAATGGATGAAGGTGAAGCAGCTGATCTATCGCTTCCTTCACAATCACAAAAACGGTGAAAGAATGTAACAATCTCTTCAAGTTATGGATCAACCAGTACGAAAGGTCCTTTAGATTGTTACTTTCAGCAGAAGGCAAGAGATAATGCAGGGACGAGCGGTAAAAAAAGTTTCCAAGCCCATGCCAAGGCTATTTTGAGGGATCATGCAGTTGCGGCTTTTTCACGATGGATGTACTATGCAGGCTCCCCTTCAATTGTGTCAACTATACCGACACTTTTGGAGCCTTCATTGAGGTCGTAGGCCATTATGGTGTAGGAATGGAGCTGCCCACTTATCATGAAGTTAGTAACTCATATCTAGCTAAAGAAGTGGAGGAGCATCGGGTAGAATGGAAGCATTTCGGATGTTCCATTATGATGGATAAGTGCACAGCAAGAACTGGAAAAATGATAATCAATGTTTTGGTGAATTCTCCAAAAGGAAGCTTACTTCTTGAATCTGTTGATGCGAGCGACTCGTATACTGATTCCACCAAGATGTTCTCCTTGTTTCAGAGCACCATAGAAAAGATTGGAGCAGAGAATGTTGTTCAAGTTGTTACAGATAATGCAACTGAAAATGTTAAAGCAGGTGCTATGTTGAAGGGAGTGTTCCCGCACATATATTGGACTTCATGTGCAGCTCATTGTATAAATTTGATGTTTGGGGATATTTTCAAGGAAAGACCCTTCTCAGGAGTTTTCACTAGGGCAGTTAAGGAACATTCCTACAATGTTCAAAGGCCTTTGTTGTTGAACATGATGAGGAGATTCACAAAACAAAAAAACTTGGTGAAACCCGGCAAGACTAGATTTGCTACCGCTTCCTTGACCTTGCAACATATGCACATGCAAAAGGCTAATTTGAGAAGCTTGTTCATTTCAGATAAATTTGCAAAAGAAGCTATGGGGAAAGAAGTACGCATAATGATGTCTTATACTTTTTGGAATAGTGTTGTTCATGCTCTTAAAGTTGGTGGGCCGTTGATTAAAGTACTTTGTTTGGTGGATGGGGAACAAAAACCACCCATGGGTTACCTTTTTGAAGTTATGGATAGGGTTAAGGAGTCTATTCGAAATCATTTAGTGGCCAGCATAAGTATGCAACGGTCTTTGACATCATTGATTAAAGGTGGGCGGGTCAACTTCATCAATCTTTGCATGTCGTTGGGAATTTGTTGAACCCATCAACCTTTTATGATAACAATGAGACGTGATTACTAAATGCAAAAGTGACGAATGGATTCTATGAGAGTGTTGCGAAGTTGGTTCCCGATGAAGATGAGCAAGATCAAGTAGGGGAACAACTAAGTGCTTATACTAATTCTGAAGGAACCTTTGGATTTGCAATAGCTATAAGACAACGAAAGAAGAAGTCACCAGGTGAGCCAATTCATCAATCTTTCTTTATAGTTTAACTTTTAAGTTATTTTTATACTTATTAATTCTTGAATATTTGTTCTACTTTAATAGTTGAATGGTGGAGGCTTTATGGTGAAGACACTCCAGAATTACAAAAGTTTGCCATCAAAGTTCTAGGTCTAACTTGTAGCTCCTTCAGATGTGAGAGAAACTGGAGCGTGTTTAAACATGCAAGAACTAAGAAGAAAGATTTAGTATATTAAGATAACTAATTATATTTCAGTTGTCTTAACTCCTACTAATTACTTGCCACAACTTATTTGCAGATTCATAGCAAGAAGAGGGATAGACTAACCCTAAAGCGCATCAATGACCTAGTGTTCATAAAATACAATAGAACATTGAGGCGTCGTTACAATGCTCGCAATGTAATTGATCCAATTGCATTGGACAATATTGATGATGCCAATGAATGACTCACCGGAGTTGAGAATGCTGAAGATGAAGCAATTTTTGAGGGAGATTCTGATTTCACTTTCAGTGTTGTTGCTGAGGCAATGGGGGGTTGAGGAGAACCACTATGGTTTAAGGGGGAATACTTCTAGCCAACATAGGAGGGGAAAAGAAGTAGCTACAAGTCATTCCCTAGTTGATGAAGTTGAAGAAGCTGATGATGGAATTGAAGAAGATGATGAGCAATATGATGATGATGCAGGAATACAAGATTTTGACAATCTTGTAGAAGAATAAGAATTAGATGTTGAAGCATTAATAGCTTTAATTTTGTTTGTCCTATGGTCTATGGAGGATTTTGTGATATCTACTTTAGTTTTTATTTGCACTTTATTCGGTTTATTTTGCTCTTTTTTAAAAAAATTCTGCTCTAGCTTCTATAGGGTTGTGTAGCAATTTTGAACATCTGATAGTGGTATTCGTGATACTTGGTTCCAAGTCTCATAAAATAGTCCGTCTGAAGATGTCATTTTTCGTGGATTTTAACCAAGACGTTTGTATTTTGGAGATTATCTATCAGTGACAAAAACCAAACATTAGAGAATATCTTCCAACACATTGCAACAGTTTTAGCTTTTAGAACTTGTTGAACAATTACTATATATATTTCTTTAATTATTTATCCATTTTTTTCCAGCTGCTTGCTCTTGTCAGAGAACTGCCAAACCACATGCCGCTGATAAATGACAATGGATATAAAAATAAGACGGAACTAGCTAAGCCGGACATGTGAGTAGCCAGTAATTTGCTATGCAGTACATATCTCACTCCTCTTGTTTGCATACCAGCACAACAAGTAAAATGTACTCCCTCGACCCATGTTAGTTGTCACATTTTCCTTTTGCACACCCTTAAGAAATCATAAATAAAAAGTATTTTTTTACTACCTTACCCTTATATCTCTCCATTACATTACACTCTAATCTATATTAGTTATTTTCAAGAACACTTAATATTAAGGGTAAAATGGGATAAAAATAATTAATTTCATGGGACGGAAGGAGTATACATGTTACAAAAACAATAGTAGAGATCGCTTTAACGAATTATATCCAATTATTCCAACAATAAAGCAATTACAGCGGACAAAATGGAAGGGGATATTACCATAGACAACAGGCTTATCGTCCTCAGGGGTTCTATCTACTTCAAAGAACTGCTCAAGTGGATTAAGTGCTTCTCTTGTAGCAGAAGAAGCTGCGGCGGCGGCTGAGCTCTCTGATTTCGCCGCCGCCGCCAAGAATGTCCTCCCGAAAAGTCTATAAGCCAGCATGACTGAAACTAGATTGCTAAAAAAAAGATATTAGAAAAATGAAAAAACAAAAGAACGCAGAAATCTTTATGATTTCCATATAGGAATTTAGTCAACAAAAAGAATGCAGCTTTCGTTTCTCTAACCCTATTATTCTTAACGATTTTATTTAATTTAATGTTTTTACTTTTTCTTTTTATTTGTTACTTATGAGATTTTTAGTGCACCGGTGTCATTTTTTTACTTATTTTCTTTGTAATTTTTACTTTTATTTGGGCAGGGAGGGGGGAAATGATTAAAAGAGTTGATGGTATAAGTTCCCCTCAAAACCTCTCATATTGTTCTAACCTTTTTTACTTTTTAGCTTTACTTATACTATTTTAAGGCTCTTTTGGTATGAGGTATAATGGATAATTAATTTTGAAATTAAATTTGAGATGAGTTTATTTCATATTTGGTTGAGATAAAATGACAATATAACTAATTTATGAATTATAGTGCTATTTTTATCTCTATGATAGGGTGTGATAAGTAATTTCAGGATAACTTGTCCCCAACCAAACGATCCTAAATATGTTAATCATTTCGGGTAAAGGATTAAATCCGTCATATGTTAATAATTATGGTTAAATATAGCCTTACTGTTTAATAAGCTAATTTGCTCTATTTTCAAACGACAAAAGTTTAACACCTTGTGATATCACGTGTCTACAATTAAGGATTACCTTTTTTAAAACGGATGGTAAATTTTAATAATTCACATAGTTCATGGAAAATCTGATTTTTCTTCCTAATTTTGAGCTTTTTAGTTTTTCTTTAATTTCTCTTTTATCTTTGCATGCCTTACATTTACTCTCAATTACCATTTCTTCATCCTTCTTACTTGACTCCTGTGCGGCTATACACCTGTATTAAAATAATTTTTTATGCTACTTGTTCATATTGTTTAGTGCATTCTCTCATGGTAAAGGTGGTGGTAGGGTGGCGGGGATAGAGAAATAGAAATGAAAAAGGAAGAGAAAATGATGGTGGAGGTGATGATGGCAATGGTAATAGAGATAAATAAGGAGTACGGGGAAATTAAGGGTGATAAGTGATAAAGGTAGTGGCGAGGAGAGAAGAGGAACAAAAAGAAAATAAAAAACTCAAAATTAGGGCGACATGTCAATTTTACTACTGGACAATGTAAGAAGTTTAAATTTGTGTTTTTAAAAAAAAATTAAACTCTAGTTGTGGAACACGTAACATCACCGGTCGATGCTAAGCTTCCGCCGTTTGAAATAAGGGCAAATTTAGCCTATTTTAGCAACAGTGAGGATATATTTGACCCCAACTATCAACATATGAATAATCTGTTCCATTTCACATAGTCGGGTAAAAATTTGACCATTCTCCATTTTTTTAACATTTGCATAGGGAGATTAATTGTGTGCAACTCACATCTCAATCGAGTATTTATGGCCATTAAAAAGCGCCTGACATTTTTTTTTGTATATGTATTCAAAGCTATGAGTGAAGGCAACAACCCAGGCTGACAAGCAAACACACAAAGTTCGACCCCATGTCATTACCCCACGTCTTTAGCAAACTCATTTTGCGCGATCCACTTCGACCCCATGTCATTACCCCACGTCTTTAGCAAACTCATTTTGCGCGATCCACCGACTATGATATTAGTTATTGGACTAAAAAAACCTAAAAATAACTTTTAACATGATTTGATATTGTTTGTTTTAGGCCAAGCTCACATGATTTTCTTCAAAAGACCTCACACTATTAAGAGTAATCAACATCTTATACGTAACTCAGTTTTCCTTTATACTTTTCACGTGAAACTCTATTCACACAACTAATGGGGAGATGTCCATGTAATTTCACTTTTTTATTCTTTTACACAGTTAACTTAATTGGTTTGTTGGTAGGATGTGAATACACACTTTTTTTTTGAGAAGTCTCGTTGACGAAAGAAAGGATATTAGGATTAATTTCACGTACAATCACTAAACTTTATCTATTAAAATAGTAAGTCGCAAAATTATTTTTATCATATTAAAATAATTGAATTTAACTATTATAACAGTAGAATCATTCAACTTCATCTATTATAATGACAAAACATACTCGTCAAAATAATTTTATTGTTATAGTGGATAAAGTAATTTACTATATAATAGATAAATATCAATTACTTTAGTGTGATAAAAAAAATACTCGGAGTACTATAAGTTACTTTAGTTTGGCATAAAAAAAAATAGTTCTGCGAGTAAATAGTTAATTTTAATGTAACAGTAAATAATGGGTAAAAGTTCAATATTTAAAAGTAAATAGTTAAGTTTAATATGACAGTAAATAGTGGGTAAAATAGTTCTGCGAGTAAGTACTTAATTTTAATATGACAGTAAATAGTGGGTAAAATCACGAGTTCAGACTTTTTCTCGGTAACAATTATCTTATCCTTTTTCTTCTTTTTTCACATAAACTAGAGGAAGTATGACGGATAAGCTTAGAATTAAGGGATCTTTTGGTTCTCTATAATATACTTTTCATTTTTATTTGTTTACACTTCTAAAACTAAATTTCCACCTTTTGCCATTAAAAGAATTTTTTTTATTTTACTCATATATTAATTACTCATTTTAACGGTAAACAAGTAAAAATCAGAGAAAAAATATACAGGGAAGTATATATTTTGAATTGGAAGGCAAAAAGGCAAGCCTTCCGAATTTTGTTATTCTCCCGCCTTGCATTCAAACTCAACCTTCTCCCATCGCATTCGTCAATCTGTACTCACGCACACAATACAGCAACAAACTTATGTATTACTCCACCTCTCACCTCCACCACTTACCACCGACACCACCATCAGAACCACCGTTCACATGCGCCCAAGGCCATAGCTCAACTTTGATTATTCCAACCGATGAAGGCGGATCAATCTGCCTGTTCTGCTTGTCCAATCTCATCTCCAATCCGAGATCGCCTACCGTTCACGTTTCCTACGCTCTCTCCCAGTTATCTATCGCGCTTTTCCAACCCAGTTTTCTCCAAACTTTCTTCACATTCCACTCTCATTTCCTAATCTCGCCTCTCGTCGGTGTTCTATCTTCCTTCGATGATGAGCCAATTGCCAAGCAAACTATGGATTTGATTATGCAGTTGTGTGAAGCTCCGGACTGTGATGTGCATGCAGAGTTTGTATCTCGTCTTGCAGATCGTCTTTCTAGTGGCTCTTTAGCTTGGAGTCAGAAGCAACTCCACACGGTAACCTTTCCTTCTGTCCTAATTCTTAAATTTCCGATTTATTATGGAATTGTAGTTGAGAATTGAGCTGTAGAAAGGTACTACAGAGATATAGCCATACAGTATACAACACATACTCCTACTGTTTCAATTTGCTTGACATAAAACGTAGTTTAGGAAATAAAGTAATTCCATATTATTTGTGTGACAATAAGACTTCCGAAACTTGTAATCTTAAATTTGGCATAACATTTGTGTTACTATAAAAGCTTCTCGTTAAGGAAATATAAAATGTGTTGTTTCTTTTAGAATGGACTAATAAGGAAATACAAAGTGGAACGGAGGAATTATCTGCTTCAGCATTGTGCAACTTTGTGTGGGGGCGGACAGCCAACTGTGATTAGTAAAGCTTTTGGTACTCAAAATGATTGGAAGATACTGTTAAGATTTCTACTAAGACCGTGTGTAGGCGGTATAGCTTTATTACAATAAGCTTACTATTCAATCCCGAAGATCAAGTGCATCTTTTTATCTAGGAGTTGCTTTTCCACAATGATTTAGCAACTGCTGTCAATTCCAGTGAGTCAATGGCAGTGACAAACAGCAGAGGTTTAAGCACAGACCTCGTTGCAGATTTGATTGGAAAATCATGGTCAGGATGACTTTAGAGAGAATTAGTTCTAGCCAGAGCAGCTAGTAGAAAGCTAACACATGCTTAGGAAGTTACTTCAGGGTTTAATGTTAGTGTTCAGGTCCATAAAGTTCGTTGTGGAAGAAAATACATATAAGCTGTTACGAAATAAGCAAGTTAAATATGGGAGGAACCACATATGATTTTGAATTTGTGAAAATTTTGAGTTGCGTTTAGAATGGCACCAGAGATTTGTTTCCTCGTGATAGTTTTGAATCATTTTGGAGTAGCTTCACGCTCTATTTGGTGCCTGCCGGCTGCTGACCTCTATGTGTAAATTGCTCATTTTAGAGACATACTGTTTGTATGTAATTGATTTCCTAATTGAGAAGCTAGAATGAACAAGAAAGAGGAAGAAGTTACACTTGTCTTGAATTCTTTGCCTGATGTCTGTCCAGTATACATTGGATTTTAGCGAGATAAATCAGCCTTCAATTTGCATAGCGTATTTGTAGTTTCTATGTTTGCAGTGACGTACGTTTTCCTCTAATACATGTAATCTGACCGTCGTTTTTTAATTTTTGAATAGCTTCACTGCCTAGGTCTTCTCTTGGATTATCAAAAAAGCTACTCCTATTGTCTCGAAGAAACGGATGCCCTCATTTTCAATCTTGTCAGCGGTCTTCACTTGTCCAGGTGACTTTTGAAACTGAGGAAGTGGGTCTCTTTTTTCCTTAAACAGAGCCCTGAGGTCAATTCATTCTTGATTACAGTGAAGATATTCAAGGGGAAATCCTGTTCGTTCTATACAAATTATTCCTACTCAATGAGTTTCAAGACGGTACCTATTCTCCCAGTTTGTTTGGCCATTTCTCGAAGCTCCTACACATTGCACTGGAAGTTCTCATGAAAGCTCAACGTGATGATGTTCGCTTGAACTGTATAGGTACGCTTCTTCTAACGTTACTCATTTCTTCTTCTTGAACCTTAGCATCTCTGAAATTGGTTTTCCAGTGGATAACTTGACACATCAGCTTTTCTGTTTCCGCGTTATTGCAAAGGAGGGGTATATGGTAATAATAGCTGACTAGTTGTTGGCTGTTAATTCTGTTCGCACCTTGAATATATCTGGCTGATAAAAAGTTCTGCGTGTATATTTGTTGCTGACTTGGCTAGCCAAGTACCATGCACTCTTCATCAAAGCCCTGATAGTCTCTCTTTTCAGGCTTCTAAACCCCCCTTCTCCTCTCCCTTTCCCCACCAGCCCAAAAGAAAACGAAACACAACAGAACAACCAGCTGCTTTAGAGTTTCAGCAAGATAATCTCATCCCTCACATTTGTCAATTCAGTGTTGCTGTTTGTCTATGCAGCATTCTTAACAGTAATAATGCAGAGAGGATTCTTCCAAACTACTTCTATAATTGACGCAAGAAGCAGGAGTTCTTATGACGTTGACCACTTGATGGAAACAAGTGAGCACATATCAGATGGGCCTCTAGTTAGCTTGTTTGCAGAGGCAGTCAAAGGTCCCCTGCTTTCTTCTGATAATCAAGTTCAATTAGCAGCACTAGATTTGCTTTACCTTTATCTGTCGGGGAAAGATGTCCTGGAAAATGAAATCCAAGTATTTGTGGAAGAGAACATTGCAGACTATGCATTTGAAGTGCTGAGATTGTCAGGTAAGAAGTTCAGCAATACACACAGTGCCTGGGCAGTTAGATTCATATTGGTTTCGGTTGAAGAAATGACAGATAAAAGAGGCATTTCAATCACGCTTTATTTTCATTTCTTTTTCTTCTTTACTAGTACTAAACTATCTGGAAGACGACCAATTCTCTGATGGTTACATTATTTTCCTACAAGAACCTATAATTAACAAATTACCAGCGCTTTAATGTTCAACAATGTTTTACACCTAAGTTCTCTAATGTCAATGAGCTAGAGAACATTCTAGTTATTTTAGGTGGGCTTACACAGTTGATGTTGACTGTGATTACTAATGAAGTAATTCATAAATTTGCAGGATGCAAAGATCCAACAATTAAATCTTGTATTCAGCTTCTTGATCTTTTTGCAACTGCTGAGCAAGCATTTAGACAGAGACTTGCAATTGGGTTCATGGCCCTGATCCCAGTTCTGCATCATGTTGCTGATATTCCTTTTCACCCTGTACAGACTGAAACACTCAGGCTTATTTGGAACTCCGTTGAAAACTGCCACGGGGTGGTATCTAAGTCTCAGGTAGAAGAAATAAGCCATTCTTTGACGGGGATGCTCAAGAAAAATCTTGACGGAGAAATAGGCATGCTTCCAGAGGCATTCACTCTGGTCTGTTCAATATTTGTTGCACTTATGAAATATTCATCTGCCTGTGGGGTTTCAAGTTTCTCCCAATCAATTCAGGAAGCATCAAGAAATTGCATCTTAACTTGTTTAATTAATTTTGACAAATATCCGGGTCAACTTTTGAACTCTCTTTACCTACTGAAAGAGGCATATGCTTATAGTTGTGGGATGAATATCACAAGCTCTATCAATACAGAACTTAGAAGAAGCATTATAGATATATGTCAAACACACATATTACCTTGGTTTATGAGATCCCTCCATGAGATGGAAGATGAGGATATTCCGGCTGCAATACTTGAAAACTTCTATTCCGTATTGCTACAAGGTTCAGATATTGAAACCAAAATGTTTGCAAATGTTCTGTTCACATCATCCTGGTTCAGTTTTGCATATGGATGTTTAGGCTTTTTCCCTTCTGAAAAGATGAAAAAGAAGGTTTATCTTATCTTTAGTGTGATGACAGATATCATTCTTGGGGATGATTCTGGGCGATGCATTAGTGATGCTGCTCCACATCTTCCATCTGATCCTCTAGATTTGCTTTTCCTTCTGGGCCATAAAAGCTCCCAAAATGTTGAATTGGCTTCTCGCCAACTGGCAGTTCTGCTATTACTCTACATCAGCTCGCTGTTTGACGATCGGTAAATACTTTCTGGAATCTTACTCTTACTCTTCCTGCATTTTCCCTGCTAATGTCATTGACCATCAGTTGATCATTTCAACCCTTTTCCAGGATTGCAGATGATAAGCTTGTGTTAGCTTCACTGGAGCAGTATATTCTACTTAACAGCAGCGAAAACATGCACGGACGTTCTGTTTTGGGAATATTTATAAATCTTTATGCGCTCTACAGAGGTCTAGCCAAGGTGAGCTACCAAATCCCCTATAGCCCAGAGGCTGAAAGGATTGTGTTTCACCTACTTGCTGAAAAGGACTGGGATTTGCTATCTACAAGAATCCATGTAACATCTTTGAAATGGTTGTTCCAACAAGATAAAATCTGCAACATGTTGTCTGCCCAAATTTTGAAATTTTGCATATACAATTGCTCTGATGTAAACCAAATAAATATCCATGGCGAAGCCAATCAGAAGATAGATGTGCATGTTATGGCAGAACTTGTAGCTTTGGGAGATAGCTTTTTAGGTATGCTCATGGTATTCCTATTGGGAGAGGTTGGAGATCAATATTCTGAGTATGACATTGTTTCCGTGGTGAATACCATAAAACATATAATTGAAATCTCACCAAGTGCTTCAAATCAGTTCTGCATGCATGGGATAGCTGGTGCAATTAAGAACCTGTACTATAAATTTGGTCATTCTTCATACCCAGATACTTTCATGGCCACCTCTGAACTTGTATCCTGCATTCTTCAAGCAGTACACTCAGAATCCCTCTCTGAGGATGAACCCTGGGTTGCAATTGTGGTGAAGGTATAGTACTCACTCTTTTAAATACAGTTTGCTCTCAGTTCCTCTGTGAGTAAATAGGCCTTCTCCTTAAATGCAGATTATCGACTATCTGATCCCCTCAGTAGATGCAGATGGATGGCATCCAGGAACTCTTATATCAATTGGCATTCTTTCGATGGTTTTGCACCACTCAGTAAATCAAGTGATGGTTGGAGCTTCAAAAACCATACTCCTTAGTACTCCTTTGCTATCGTTGGTTAATACCACTATCGCCAATGCCTGTTCCAAGGGACCTTCTCTAGTTGACCAAGACGAAGGAACAAGATCCGGAGAGGCTCTTGTTTTTGTGCTGTCACTGCTTTTCTTCTCTCTGAGAAGGTATATCTGTTCCTCTAACACAGAGTTTCTATGTTCTTTTTTAAAAAAAAATAATAATTTAGAAACTAACAGCTTATTTTACTAGTGCACATGCCATTTTACCGGGGATTATGGACTGGCAATATCTGCTGGATCCTACAAACATCGGACAACCCTGGCCCCATATTAGTATACAGTGCCACGATTTGTGCAAGTTATTGCATTTTGGATCTATTCCTATAAAGTTACTTAGCTCTCAATACCTGCTGGAGTTATTCAACGGAATTGAAGATGAGAGAAGTAGAAAACAGGACACGTTAAAAATCAGAACTGATTATTCTTTGTCTATAATGGCCGTTTTACAAGGCCAAATATTCTCAAGTGACATGACAGTAGCGATGAACTGCTCTCTCTGTTTGTCTATGCTCATCGGGTGGCAAGATGCGGAAACAGAAGTATCAGCTATACAAAGGAACAACTGGTGTCGTTTTATAGTAGAGGAGTTAGTGATGTCTTTGGCAGCACCGTCTTTGACTTCAAAATCATTCATGATCCATCACAAGCCTGCGATTCACATTGCAGTTGCACTGCTGAGAGGAAAGAAAGCTCCTCAATGGATGACTTCAATCTTCGACGAATCTTGCATATCTGCCATTACTAGAAATGTTACAAATTCTAATTTGAGCGCTGAGCTGGTGTTCCTCTTAAAGTTGTTGCTTAATTATGGTTTTCTGAATGATGAACAAATTGCTGCTCTAAATCAAGTATTCCAGGTAACAGATTCTTTATCTTTGAAAGTTCATTGGTTCTTATTGTGACCTGGCCTCATGAAGCTTGCTTCTTTTTTATTGCAAAGAAAGAAAAATGAAAAGAAAACACAAAGTTGAGATTGCCAAAATTCCCTATAAGGATTATGATCAAAGAAATAATGGAACTCCATTATTATGTTTGCCTGCAGGAATGCAGAAAATGTATCTACACAGACAAACTTCAACATACTGGGGCAGAGGAGAAGACATTGAACGTAGCAGCTGCTTCAGATTATTTAGGTAAAGTTTATCAGTTTCTCATTAGCCTCATGACGACTCCGCCATCTAGTAGTATGGAGTCTACAAGGGAATTGTTGGAAGAAATAGACTTATTTTCAAAATGTCTAATGAGGGATGATTGAGACTAAAAAGATCTTTATAGCAATACTTTTTTGATAGAAGGCAAATCTGTTTTGGCAGAATGGAAGTCAATTAAGCTAGCATGGATTTTGCAAACGGATCGATTTCATTCTTTGTTAAGAGTTAGTGACTTCTTGCCCCATTAAAGTTAGGTTTTGGCAGGGTATCACACACGTTCTTTACCAAGATCAATTCAGATTATTTCCTGTTTTGTCACTCATAAACTTCAAGGGCAATGTCATCTGCTGTATAAAGAAAAAAAGTCTTCACTACAATAGGTCACATGGAAAGGTGCAGTGTGAAATTTTTATCTGCATTTCTTCCAAAGATAATAATGAAAATACTTCCTCCGTTTCCATTAATCCGACACTACTTTCTTTTCAAACCTCAAATTGGTTGACATCATTTTATTTCTATTCAATTTTTAAAAATTACAAGAAATTCTAATTCACTAGACTACTCAGATTTTTTTCTTTCTAAATGTGATGTTTTATCTATCTTATTAATTTTTTGATTGTTACTCTAATATTTCCTACACTGTAATACTGATAACATCTTAAGTCTATTCAAGTAGTAATTATTTGTTCCGAACATTCGTGTTTTGGTAAATGTAAGAATATATTATACTTGGAAAATCACCTTCATATGGATGGGCATGAGACGTATGGCAACTCGATAATTGTTTGCATGATCGTTGACTGCCCTTCTTGCTGCTTCAATTTGGCAATTTAGTAATCAAAATTCAACATGTCTATCCTGATCAAATGCAAATTTTAAAGATTTTCTTTTGAAATTGTGCAAAGCACTACCTCAGCAGTTCTACTTTTTGACACCACCAAGTTCTACAGATTATCTGTACTCTGTTTTATTTTTCATATAAAGAGCGACAAAGAAATTGGAAAGAAAAGCTAACAATTGACCTCCACAAATCAAATGGTAGCAGAGGCCTTTTCTTCCAATAATAACTTGGGCTGGGCAGGCCCATCATTGTGGTAAAGCCCACACTAAGTAAACTGTGTAGCTGAAGTCAACTAAGCCCAAGATCGTCCGCCCACGCTATCTACCTCTGGTAATATCAAGCCAGCAAAACAAGTCCTTACTAAATGTTGGTTTTCTGGAAGTGAACATACGAAAAGCTAAATAATTGATGGGACCATATTACTTTCTAGTTTCTCCCACTGACGTAATAGTTCCTCTCATTTCAGCACTAAAGCTCCCTTGCATGAAAAGATAGCCCACCAATAATATTATTTAATTTAATACACCTTTTACTATACTTAGTATCCTAATTTGTGTTGGAAATTTGCCTTTGGCGGGAGTTGCGACCGACCAACTTTAACGGCTTAAACACTAGGGTTACGTATGTTGGAGAATCCGGTTCTTCACACATGCATGATGTACTAAGTACGTAGATAACCGTAGGGCCAAGAATCGTCAAATTTCATTGAGAAATGAAAGAGATATTGGTCCACGAAGTAAGGCGTTTGAAGCATGGAAAGTGTGGTATTGTGTTCAATTCTCCCTCATCGGTAGAGGAAGAAAGAATTGTTGTGTATATAAGACTCGAAATGTGTTTGGGGTTTGGGACCCCAAGGGGTATCCCATGTGTTTAAAGGAGGGAGGACCTAGATGTGCTTCGGTTCAACGAAAGACCACACGCCTTGCCGCCGCCGCCGTCCGGTCCGCTCGGTCCTCGGGTTCATGGGTTCATGGGCCTTCGATATTATCTTTTGGGCGAAAACTTCCCGAAGTTTGGATGTGCGATTTGGACCGTAATTCTTTCAGATGTGCGATTTGATCCTGAAGTTTCAAGATGTACGATTTGGTCCTGAAGTTTTAATTTCGACGGTCTGCACGTAAACGTTCCAAAGACTCAATTCACCATTTATTTTGGCTGAATTACACCTCCAATAATGGCCAATCCGTTGGCAATCTTTCACCATTTATGTTGGTACTTTACTACCTCCATAATGGCCATTATTTGGCTATTATGGGGCGATTCAGCGACAAAGCAGTCCATCCTCACCTATTTAAACACCCTTACATCATTGTTGAGCACACCAAGAATGACCAAGAGTTAGCGATTTTCATGCGGCAAAGCAAAGGTGCGAAAATACACAACCAAAATAGCTTTCTTCCTACAACTTCCAAGGCATCATTTCGTTACTCAATATTCTTCACGGTAGCTCTTGAGTTTCCTTTGCTCAAGGGTTCCATTGCTGTTTTATCTTGGGAGACAAATTGTCCAGGACGTATAAAGGATACATACGGGGCAATATTGTCTTAAGGACAGAGTGCTACACTCGACTCAGCAAAAACATTCTACATTTTTCCGTCTTCTACAAAACTGGAATTTCCAGTTTTTACTTGTGTAACAATTGTAATTTCAGATTCCATGTTGAATTATTGAAATCTTTATTTATCCTTTCGAATACTTGTAATAGTTAAATACTTCCCGTACTGCTTTATAAAGTACCATAGAGCAAAAATACCCAACAATTTGTACCTACAGCTTGTTTGGCCAAGATTATTTTTCTCCATAAGTGCTTAGTTTTTTTCAAGAGTGCTTATTTTAAAAAATTAAGGTGTTTGGCCAAGCTTATGAGAGAAAATAAGTGTTTTCGGGGAGTAGCAGAAACTGTTTTTCAGAAGCTAAAAAAATAGCTTTTCCCCGGAAGCACTTTTTTTGAAAATCACTTTTGAGAAAAATACACTTACAAGCTTTTAAACGCTTAGCCTAACACTTTTGTATTTTTTAAATTAATTGATCAAACATAAACTGTTTCTCACCAAAATTACTTTTTAGAAAAATACTTTTGAAAAATATATTTTTCAAAATAAGTAAATTTTATAAGCTTGACCAAATAAGCTATAAGTTCAGTGAAAATGATCAAGAGATAGAGAAATTGAATGGAGGTCCCCCACTCCCTTGCCCTCGAACTTGGGGAATGGAGAACCCTCCAGTACTTGGAAAGCTTCCTTACTGTGCTTATAAGTATTACTAATTTATATGAGTTTCTGGAGGATAGTGGTGAATGTGTGCGTCCACCTATATTTAATGAATTAAACACTAGTGTTCCACATGTTGGAGGCTTTGTCTTTTCGCACATGCATGATCTACGAAGTGAGTAGATGATCGCAGGGCCAAGAATCGTCAAATTTCGTTGAGAAATGAAAGAGATATTGGTCTACGAAGTAAGATGTTTGAGGCATGAAAATATGGTGTGGGACAAATCTACCACATCGGTGGGAATAGGAAGAATTGCTCTCTATATAAGTCTCTAATGTGGTAAAGGGTTTGGGACCCCAAGGGGTATCCCATGTGTTTAAATGAGGGAGGACCTAGATGTGCTTACGTTCAAGGCTAGGCCCACACGCGCGCCGCCGCCACCCGACCTCGGTCTGTGGGCTGATATTATCTTTTTGGACCCCAGATTGCTTAATATTTATAGTTTGGTCCCTAAAGTTTCTGGAAAGTTTATTTTGGGGTGACGGCTACCGTTGGACTATTTTTTGGGGCATTAATCAGCCATTACTTGGCTGATTAACTCCTCCATAAACACCCTCCTTCAATGGCCATGAACAACCTCACTTATAGCCTTTAACATGCCACACTAATGGCCTTAAACCAGCCATTTACAGCCCTCATAATGGCTATTTACAGCAGTATTTTGGGCAGTTGAACAACCCTCTCATGATGCTATATATTGAGCTATTTTTTGCTCAATTCGTAACTGAATAAGAGACAGAAACACTGAGAGCTATACACGAAAAATAGCAGCACATTTCAGTGACGAAACAGTGCACAAAACAGTGAGAAAAACACATGAAAATACCACAAAAATAGTGTGATATACACGAGATATACACAACAGAGACACACTATTACACAGAGACAAAACAGAAGAGAAGATAGAAACTCTTCATTCCTTTTCCATATCTTCAGCAAGTCAATTCATATTTGTTTTATTCGGCAGGCTCAACCTAATGACTTTGTAGCGTTGAGATTAAAGTGTTGTTTTATCTTGGGAGACTATTGCCCGCTAACGTAAAAGCATATATACGGGGCAATCTTGTCTTAAGGACAGAGGGCAATTCCTCGACTCAACACACAACGTTGTAACCATCCAGATTTAGTTGTTTCTTGATTTCAGGATATCAAGATTCAAGACACAACAAGCTTGCAACAGTTCTCAACATTGGCCTTGCAAAGTTATTAATATTCAAGACACAACAAACTTGAGGCAGTTTTGAAAATTGACAATTTATTTATCCTTTCGAACACTTGTAATAGTTATTTACTTCCCGTACTGCTTTATAAAGTACAATAGAGTACCAACATTTTCTTCTACTTGAATTATATGTTATTTCAAATGAATAAGGAGTACAGTGATTAAAATCTACATTCATAAAACGAAAGGCATGCACGTAACGTATGAAGTTTCGTCCCTCATAAATCATGTATGAAATGAGAACATGATAAAAAGGCAGAGGATTTGCAAGAGGATTGTGGTCCTTGTGAGGAGGTTATCTTGTTAAATCTTGGAAAGCAACACCCACGTCCTGTCCACTTTTCTCACCCTGCCCCTTACTGTACAAATAGAATAGCTTATCTATACAGAAGTCAGAACTCCTGATAAATCATCACCTTATATAGGTATCAATCTCAGGTTTTTTTTTTTTTGGATGAATCAATTCTTCGATTCCTCGTTAAGGCTAACTATACATTACTTGATCAATTCTATCAAGATTATTACAAGGAGTATATTACTCTATCAAGATTAAAAGAATATGTTACTTAATTGTATTCATCAATAATGTACAATATATATAGTAGTACAATAATATTTAAACTAGGTAACTAATCAATCTAATTACAATAGGAAATATAAGTCTACCTAAAATAGGAGACCTAATTACAATAGGAATAAAATTCTACATAAAATAAGAGATATACAATTAATGAACGAATATTCGGGAAATATTCTATTACACCCCCGTAGTCGAAGTGGAAAGTTCACGAACACTGAGACGGACTCGAAAATCATCAAATAGTATGTGCGGAAGTCCTTTGGTGAAGATGTCGGCAATCTGATATCTGGAAGGAACATGAAGGACACGAACTTGACCACGAGCCACTTTTTCGCGAACGAAATGAATGTCCATCTCAATGTGTTTAGTGCGTTGATGTTGGACGGGATCGTCGGAAAGATATATCGCACTAGTATTATTACAGTAGACCAGTGTTGCCTTTTGAATCGGACAGTGAAGCTCAAGTAGAAGGTTACGGATCCAACAAGACCCAGAGACGACGTTGGCGACACCTCTGTACTCTACTTCGGCACTTGATCGGGATAACGTAGGTTTTCTTTTGGAAGACCAAGACAAAAGGTTATCTCCGAGGAAAATGCAATAACCAAACGTGGAGCGTCGAGTGTCAGGACATCCACCCCAATCAACATCAAAATAAGCAGTGAGACCAGTGAGCGATGACATGTATAGATGTAATATGAAGTGAAGTGTACCTTGGACGTATCGTAAAATACGTTTGAGGGCATGCATGTGTGCTTCCGTCGGATTGTGCATGTGTAGGCAAATTTGTTGCATGACATATGATATGTCAAGTACTCAAGTCTCATGACTGTGAGGTACTGCAGTTCCCCAACGAGACTACGGTGAGTCGGGTCTGAATATGGGGGGCCGGAATCAACGCTGAGCTTGGAATTGGTGTCTACTGACGTGTGGGATGGTTTGCAAGATGTCATGCCTGCACAATCAATGATCTCTTTGGCGTACTTTTTTTGACACAAAAATAGGCCATCAGAATGTCGAGTGACAGAGATGCCCAAGAAATAACTCAGGGCCCCCAAATTCTTCATAACAAACTCAGAAGAAATGAGAGATATAATAGACCGATGGAGAGCACCAGATAACGTGGTAATGATGATGTCATCAACATATAATAATAGGTAAGCCATGTCTGTACCCTTATTGTAGATGAACAGAGAATGATCGGATCTGTTGTGTGAAAAATTGATAGAGGAGACATAATCGGCGAACCGCTAGTACCATGCTTGAGGAGCCTGTTTCAGTCTATAGAGCGATTTTCGCAACAGACACACATAATCCGGATGAATAGGATCCCTGAAACCCATAAACTGATGCATATATACATTTTCATGAAGATCCCCATGTAAGAAGACATTCTTGACATCAAGTTGATGAATGGGCCAAGACTTGGATATAGCAATGTTGAGGACAGTCCAGATGGTTGAGGGCTTTACGACCGGGCTGAACGTTTCATCACAGTACACTCCCACGTGTTGAGACCTGTCATCACCTACAAGACGAGCCTTGTACCTCTCAAAAGAACCATCAGATTTCTTTTTATGTCTAAAAATCCACATAGAATGAATAATGTATGCATCAGGTGGACGGGGTATTAGGTCCCACGTCTTATTATCAATAAGAGCATTATATTCGTCAATTATTGTGGCTTTCCAATTAGGGTCGGACAAGGCATCCTTCGGATTTCGAGGGACATGGGAAGGGAACCCTGAAATGGATAGGTTAAACATTCATGTAGGTTTATGAATTCCGTGTATGCCACAGGTTTCCATGGTCCGAGAGCATGTCTTGGGATGTAGGATGGGAGAGGGGTGTGCCGCGGGACTTCCGGGAAAAAGAGAAAGGGCATGGGTGGTGGGACCGGCTGGCCGATGCTCAGTTTGCCGAGAGGTAGCTGTGGAATTACCCTGAGGCGGGCTATTTTGGGCCACCGTCGACAGAACCGTGTGGGCAGTGTGTCCCGGACTGTCCGAGGTGGGGCGGGTACGGGGATCTGGGACGGCGGACTATGTAAATAATGAATTAGAAGAGGGTTCAGTCCATCATCTAAGAAGTTGTAGGAATGCCGAGGTGGCGAGTTTATGGAGGCAAAGGGAAATTGAGACTCATAAAATAAGACATGACGTGAAATAATAATTTTACGGCTTGACAAGTCATAGCACGAGTAACCATGATGATTAGCTAGGTAACTCAGAAACACACACGGGAAAGATCGGGTTGAAGTTTGTGAGTGGTCGGATGGAGAGGATAACAGAGACATCCAAAAATACGCAAGTGTTGGTAAGAGGAGTTCCTACAAAACAGAACTTGAGTGGGCGACCATTGAGCTTGAGACTTGTTTGAGATTATGTTTAGGAGATATGTTGCCATGGAGAGTGCGTAATGCTAGAATTGAGGCGTGAGCAAGTAGGGCGGGAAAAATGAAAGGTAAGACCGTTATTGAAGCAAAACTGTTTGAATTGATTATTATTGAATTTCCTGCCATTGTCACCTTGAAAATATTTAATGCTTTTTTCAAATTGTATTTTTACGAGAGAACTAAATGAGGAAAAAATAGGGTAGACCTGGGATTTATTGCCAATTGAAAAAGTCCATAAAAAGTTGGAATAATCGTCCAAAAACAACACATAATATCGATGGCCAGCCGTACTTAAAATATGGGACGTCCACAAATCACTATGTATGATATCGAAAGGTAGTAAAGTACAATTTGTGGATGCATAAAATGGTAATTTAACATGTTTCCCAAGAATGAAGGATTCACATATAAGAGTCCTAGAAATATAGTTACAATTAATAAAATTATTTTTTCTAAGGGAACGTAAAACAAAATCTCCCGGATGTTCTAATCTAGAGTGCCATAAGAAAGACGAAAGAGCAGCAAATGTTGATGGAAATGAGGATGGATTGTTGACAGCGTTTGAAATAGGATAAAGATCTTCGGTGCTGTCACATCTCATTATTCGTCTCCTTGTTGAAAATCCTTCACAGAAAAATCAAAAGGATCAAAGTCAAAGAAAACATTATTATCAGTTGTAAAACGTCGCACAAAGATTAGATTCTTAATGAGTTTAGGGCAATGATGACATTTTTTAAGATTAGTGGTGGATGTGGTGGGGATAAAGATGAATGACCAAAATCGCGAATGAGAATGCCTTGTCCACTACCAACAATAATATTTCAATTTAAATTACTCAAATTGGAATAAGATGAGAGAGTACCTTGTGATGCCTTCATGTGAGATGTAACACATGTGTCCATATACCAATTTTCGTCTGGAGCGTTGAATGACATTGTGTTCATAGCTGCCTCAATGTCAGTCAGTGCATTGAGGGCGGGGGGGGCCCTGTGTTGTGTAGGCATGTTGGGGACGTAGGCCGAGTATGCCAGGATGGGCTTGTCGGTTCTGAGGTGGAGTTCATAAGGATGTTGGATACGAGCTAGGAGGAAAGGCCCATGACGGTAGGGTCTACGCGATCCACGACGGAGGCTGCTGCCACTACCGCGGTCGCTGCTGGCTGTTTCCTGCCGGCGGGGACACCCCTTCCCACTGCCATTGTTGCCGGAATGTTCTGGTTGCCGGAGTTAAAGGCCCTGCCGTTGGCGGAGGTCCTGACGGTGGTGGTGAGGGCAGCGTTGGCAATGCTGGCCCGAGTGGTGCTGCACTTGATTTTTTGGGTTTTCTCTAGAATAAGCTTTGAACGGGCCTCATAAAACGAAGGTAACGACATGCATTGCTGAAAGATGGTGACAACGCCATCATAGAATTCGTTCAAGCCTGCAATAAGTTGCATGACCAATTGCTGATTAGTGACTGGTGCGCCGACGTTGGAGAGTTGGTCGGCAAATATTTTGTGTTCTT
Source organism: Anisodus acutangulus (assembly GCA_029783415.1). Taxonomy (NCBI): domain Eukaryota; kingdom Viridiplantae; phylum Streptophyta; class Magnoliopsida; order Solanales; family Solanaceae; genus Anisodus; species Anisodus acutangulus. The sequence goes on along the minus strand of CM056497.1, from coordinate 10,822,781 downwards.
GACAATACGTAGACACGTTTGAGAAATCATCATGATGAACATCTTTGAATTGATTTTCAAGGTATAACGTTCGTTGAGTTTTGTTGTCGTGGAAAATACTTTCCAAACGTTCCCACATTTGGCGGGCAGTGACATCGGTCTCAATGATGGTGTGCAACAAATCATTAGATATTGTGCCGTATATTCACGGGAGGGCGGCTGCGTCCAAACGAGATCAAAGTGCATCATCAGAAGTCGAAGCCGAGGATAGGTATGTGGACTTCGGCGTAGGATAGATGATGTGGTCAATAACTTCGTAAACATGACAATGGATCTTAAAAAGCTCCACCCACTAAGAGTATTAACCCTTTTCCATCTCAAGGGTGATAGAGATGAAGTTTTTGATGTTGTTTACTGCAAGTGCAAGCTGAAATTTGATTTTGTCAGCCATGAAAGATGAACTTTAGGAGGAGAAGGGAGAGAGAATGGCTAGAAAAAAAAACACTAGGGTTCCGTGGGGGTGGCGGTCGAGAGCTATGGTCGGCGACGGCGGATGTATTTTTAGGCTCTGATACCATAAATGAATATGTTTCTTGATTGTATTCATCAATAATTTATAATATATATAGTAGTATAAGAATATTTAAAATATGTAACTAATCAACATAATTACAATATGAAATATAATTCTACCTAAAATAAGAGATATATACAATTAATCAAAAAATATTCCAGAAATATTCTATTAAAGATACTTGATCTATTTTCAATCTTCTACTCTTCATTTGGTGGAATATTTTCTTTTATTTTTTTCTCGTCAATTGAGCACCAAAAAGACTTTGGGCTATGAAAAGAGAAATAACAAAAAGAAACTATCCAGGCACTTCCCCCGATAGTTTCCTTCTTTTTCCCTTTCTTGTTCCCCTCCCCCCGCCCCCAGTTCTTTCTGGTTTTACTCTGCTGCAACTTGTGCTTAGGGGTATGTGGATAAACTTCATACTTAACCATATATGGTCTGTATCTTTTCTCTCTTTTGCCCACTATCTATTTCATTACAAGAAAGTGGATCACTGACCCCTTTGAATGATATGATCAACACGTGACTTGCTAAATTATTCATCTATAATTTGGAGAAAATAGATAGTCTATGTTATAGGTATCAATACTTCGTTAGTGTATATTATATAAGCTATGAGATTTTGCTGCGATCAATTAATGGGATGCCATTATCATGACTAACATGATTTTTTTTTAAAGAATGGATCTTGGGCCTAACTCAACCTCAAAAGCTAGCTTATAGGTTATAGGGTGAGAATTGTCCAAGTCCATATAAGGAGTTCATGTTCCCATTTCATATTCGAGGTGAAACTCTTAACTAGTTTGTAGGGTGAGGATTGTCCAAGTGGAGTTCATGTTTCCATTCCATATCCGATGTGAGACTTTTAATACTCACCTGCACGTCCAGACCTTGTTAACTGATGCGTGCATAATATAGTTTGGAGGCCCAACATTGGTAAACAAAGAATTGGAATGAGTCTGGCTCTGATACCATGTAAAGAATGGATCTTGAGCCTAACTCAACCTCAAAAGCTAGCTTGTAGGGTGAAGATTGTCCAAGTTCATATAAGGAGTTCATGTTCTCATTCCATATCCGATGTGAGACTCTTAATACTTTTCATTAGTAATTTTTTGAGCTCACAGAATGATAGACGATCTTTACATATCATAAAATATGGGGAAAAGGTTTTAAAAAGAAACCTTTAAGAGGACAAAACATAAATAGCCACATTATGAGTTTGGTTGAAGATTCTCAAAAGTGCTTACAGCCAATCTAGAAATTACAATTCTAACTAACTACATAATCACTGATAGGTCCGGGTATGCTATAAAATAATAAAAATAAATTCGAATGCTAATTCAATTTCCGAATGTTGGCGATAATGTCGTCCAACACCAATGATAACACTTTAGTAAAAAAAAAAAAACTTTAAAGAGCAATGCAGCGGAAATTTAAAGAATACAAAGGTTTAAAATTTACATAGGTTATATAACAAATATAACCTATGACGGTCAATGACCGAAAGTATTGTATATATTTTATATACAAAATTACAATTCTTTCTTTATAATTTTATAATATAAAATAGAAATGAATTAAAAGTTGAAGTCGCAGATGACCTCAACATGAAAAATATACCTAAATAGACATAGCCAACTTCTCATTACAATTTCTCAATACAAAGCTAATCTAAAATCTAAACTGCAATTGTAATGTTGGACAGAATGTTGTCGACATGCTCAAGCAACATTGTGATCCAGTTTTCTGAGATGAAGTCTCGAGAGCTCTCTTGATATTCTTGCAATCTGTTTCTGGATATCGATTCACTATTGTAGCCTTTCTATTTATAGTAGAGAGTCTTCCTTGAAAAACTCATCGATTGGTTGTGGAAGTTGAGGGAATTGTTGACAGCTGGTAGGGTTTGTTGGAGACGATCTAGGAGTCGAAATCTCAACAGCTTTGACTTGTTCTTCACTCGACTTCTTCACCAAACTTTGACTCTTTCTCCCACGTTTTACACAACTCTTAATTCACATGCCTAAGTCATTTTTACCACTCAGTAAAACAATTACTGCTTAACGTGAAGTAAGACAAAACTGTTATGAAAAATGTTGGTCTAAATGTTGTGACATTTATCCCAACATTTTTGACAATCAGCACCAGTACTTCACGGGATATATTAGGTCAAATGTTCCAACACCAAACTCAACATTAACAATTATCATGTTAGGACTATTGAAACAGTACTTCTTAGCTATAAAAAAAGATCTATTAGGGAGACAATTAGTTGGTATCTTTCAAGAGATTTTGGTGCTTTCTGAAGTAGTCCTAATCGATTTTTCAGTGGAAAATTGGCTGTCATACCTATGCTACCTTGATTGTTAGACTGTTATATAGTCAGCAAATACATTGATGGTGACTCTTGACCTTATTAGGACATCACATGCATCTCACTAATTTTTTGGTGAGTAACCACTACCATGAGAAATACATTTGAAAACAACAATTTTGTTATTATATATTGGATGCTATTGTCAAAATTATTTCTAATGCGATAAGTTTTCGCAATAACAATTTTTTTTGTTGTCATTTATATTTTATACCAATAATATGTTAAATTTTTATTGTTATTTACGTTTTTAGCAATAATATATTTATTGTTGTCAATTCTATACTTTCTTGAACTAAAGTAATAGTGCTGGAGCAAAGCATAAAACTATTACAGTAGAATTTATTTTCATGCCGAGGATATCGATATCGTGAACTTTTGACGTGATTAGTAGGAAGTTAGATTGATTGGATTACATGCCATTTATTTCATAGAAGACATTAGATTGATTGGATTACATGTCACCAGTTTGGAGTTTGTAGATGAATTTACAGTGAATAAAACTTATGAGATTGAGCAAATTCTTGGTACGATATTTTGGTTCATCGGTCAATTATGTGATCGTATTCAAGACAAGTAATTGTTGGACAATTATCAGCATGTTGTTTGTATAATTGAAACACCAAATTAAAGTTCTTTAAAAAAAAGATATAGGCAGGGGCTTGGAAGAGACACTTGTTTTAGCCGGATTATCCCTAATACAAAGGGAATTATTCTCATTAGGTTCAATATGATATGATTATTTTCTTATCTTGCACAAGCTATATGATATTAAGTCGTTATCCAAAAGAGAAAACGACGAATTACCAATGGGCCTAATTCATATAAGAGGTGAATATGTGAATTTCTTGAGGTTAGACTAAACATTTTATACATTAAAAATAAATTACTTTTTTTTAATCTAGGGAAAACATGCACTTGCCAAATTATTTATTAGCTCAAGTAACTAACTGTTGGAAATTAGCCTTTGGCGGGAGTTGCGACCAACCAACTTTAACGGCTTAAACACTAGTGTTACGTATGTTGGAGAATCCGGTTCTTCACACATGCATGATCTACTATGTACGTAGATAATCGTAGGGCCAAGAATCGTCAAATTTCATTGAGAAATGAAAGAGATATTGGTCCACGAAGTAAGGTGTTTGAAGCATGGAAAGTGTGGTATTGTGTTCAATTCTCCCTCATCGGTAGAGGAAGAAAGAATTGTTGTGTATATAAGACTCGAAATTGGTTTGGGGTTTGGGACCCCAAGGGGTATCCCATGTGTTTAAAGGAGGGAGGACCTAGATGTGCTTCGGTTCAAGGAAAGACCACCACAGCGCCGCGCTCTCGTCCGGTTCAAGACCTGGCCACCTTCCGACATTATCTTTGGGCCGTAAAACTTTGCCGAAATGCAGTTTGATCCCGAAGTTTTAGAAGTACGATTTGGACTTAATTCTTTCAGATATACAGTTTGGTCCCTGAAGTTTCAAGATGTACAGTTTGGTCCCTGAAGTTTCCAGAAAGTCAGAATTGGGCAGAAGAGAACAGAAACGCCAAGCACTCAATCCAGCCATTTATCCTCCTATAATGGCCAATCCGTTGGTCTTTCACCATTTATGTTGGTGACTTTACTACCTCCATAATGGCCATTATTTGGCTATTATGGAGGCAGTTTTTCAGTCCCCTCCCTCACCTATATAAACACCCCCTTACACCATTGTTGAGAGACATATATGATACACGAAAATACAGAAAAATACACAAGCAGAAAGTTTTCTTCTTCCTACAACTTCCAAGCATCATTTCGTTACTCAATATTCTTCACGGTAGCTCTTGAGTTTCCTTTGCTCAAGTGTTCCATTGCTGTTTTATCTTGGGAGACAAATTGTCCAGGACGTATAAAGGATACATACGGGGCAATATTGTCTTAAGGACAGAGTGCCACACTCGACTCAGCAAAAACAGTTTCCATTTTTCCGTCTTCAACAAAATTGTAATTTCAGTTTTGTGGTTCTATTGTAATCTTCAGATTTCTAAATGAATTATTGAATATTTGTTTATCCTTTCGAATACTTGTAATAGTTATATACTTCCCGTACTGCTATATAAAGTACCATAGAGTAAAATCTCCCAACACTAACATTGAACTAACCTAAATTTAAAATTTTATATTAGGAGGTTTGAGGATAAATGTATTAACGAAGATGATAATAGAAGTGCAAATACCAATCCTATGATACAAGTAAAAGTTGCATGTTTAAAATTCTTAATATTATCAAGAAACCCAAGTCTATATTATGCAGTTGGAACTTAGAAGTGATTTTGGTAAAACGAATAGATTAGAAATTGGAATACCATCTAGAGGGGTCAGCTTGCTGGCAGGGAGTCAACTTTGCGGCCTTAGGGTCGCAAGTTCGATTCTCCCCTCCGGATATCGTCCTCCGGGGCACATACATGTGGTAAAGCCTGGGCGCTAAAAGCCGCGCGGGCATGTTGCAGTGTGGGTTCGGTCTCCGCCAAGCCTTGTGGATGGGGCTTGTGGGGGGGTCAACCTTGTAGCATTGATCCGTTGGACGCAAGCAGACACTGACCATGTGTGCACATCCCGCGATTTACCTGGTGGTGGGGTGCTGAAGGACCGGTCCCATCATCTCCAGGACGTCTGGGTAATACCAGTGAAGTAGTCAGGCGCAAGCCTGGAAACCTGGATTATCAAAAAAAAAAAAAATTGGAATTACCAAACGCCCCCCCCCACCCCACCCCACCCCACCCCATAATTTTTGGCAAAAAGAGCAAGTGGATGTGAGACAGCAGAACAATCATTCATATATTAACTTTAGGTTTAAGGTTCTTGGAATTAACACCTTGGGGTTATTACCCAATTGACTTATTTGAAAAAGCAACAAGAGAAAGCTCCTTTTAATTTTACTGTTTCCTAACTAATTAATCTCAATTCCGCCGAAAGATCCACCTTTTTCTTTTACCTTTTTCACAAATTCACTTTTCGACCAAGTAAATAGAAAAATCAATATACAAAGTTAATTAACAAAAAAAAAAAGAAGAGAAAAATTAAAAAGGAGAAGTGACTTTTAATATAATGTTGGATATGTAAAGCACGTACGAGAATAATAAATAACTATTACAATGATCGAAATGATAAACAACAAAGATTACAATAACAAGTTGTCAATCTCTTGATCTTGAATTGAAACTCCAAATCTGGATCTTGTATTCAGAAATACAAGAAATGAACTGCTACACTTGTGACTTGTAGAACCACTGAGAATCCTAACGGTTAGAGTCCTTTGAGAATCAAGTTCACACCTGAAACACTTAACACTCAATTGGATAATCACAACACCACCGGCTGAGTCGAGAGATAACTCTATGTCTTTAAGACAAGATTGCCCCCGTATATAGGCTTTACGGAAGTGTGGACAATAATCTTCCAATATAAAACAACAAACTATCAAATGTGCAAAGCCTACACAAATGACCCCAGCGAAGAACACGAATAAAGAAGATTGCTATCAAGAAAACCTGATATCTTTGTGGTGTTGTTAACTTGTGTGTAAGTCTATAGAATTGAGCCAAAGGCCTCAATTTATAGGTGTGCAAGATGACTCTTTCATATGCTCATGTAATGGCCCTTCAATGCCAAGTAATGGCCATTGAATCCCCATGATGACCAGCCAAGTAATGGCCATTTAAATGCCATGTAATGACCCTTTAATTCACCAATTAATGCAACCAAATAATGACTGATTTATGGAGGAAAAACTGTCATTTTAATGCTCCAAAACCTCTCCATAATCAGCCAAACTTTTGGAATTCCGTCCGGGTGGTGCCGCGGCCCTTTCCGGTGCTGCACCATCTTACACTTTGCACAATTCTTACTTCGTTTAGCGACGTGAAACACTTGTTATTTAGCCAATAACCGTACATTATTCTATGTCTCAAACATTTACTTACGTACCAATATCTCTTTCACTAACGAAATTTACGATACTTGGCACTACGAGTGCACGTGTGTGAAAACGACGTTTTCGACGTGCGGGGCCCCAATTGTTCGAGTCAGAAATAATGAGATAAACTTAATTTCACATTAGTAAATTTCCAACATATAATACTCCTCCATTTTATTTTATATACAGTAAATCTCCTTATAACAATCTCATTTATTTGGATATTTATTTTGCTTTTTAGATAAAAACTTTGCAAGAAAATCTAATATTTTTGTTGTTCAGACACACCGTCTAAATATCCAAGACAGGATTTATATTTTTAAACCCCTCCCAATAAGCCATAATACGTTGGATAATATTTTAACTCTTTGTGTAAGCTGTAATAATCTACCAAAATTAGAATTATCTGACGTTCTGAAGATTCCATGTCACGTGATTATAACATATGCAGCAATCGCCGAAGCACATATTCGTCCTTGCACCTTCTTCTGAGGACTTTTAAGGAGCTGAGAGTAGTTATTACTCATAAGGAAAATAATGAATAATAACTGCACCAAAAGCCGTAATAATAAATTATTGAACCAAAACCCTAACGATAAATACTGCGCATTATTATAGTTCCTCTATCTTAATTTTTTTTTTTGATTTACAGGTCCGTTAAGAAATATTAATTAGTAAGAATATTTGATCTACTTTATCTTTATTTATGTCTAAGTCATAATCTCTCTATTAAATGTTTACTTTATTTATGTGTCATCTTCATTTATGACAAATGATAAAATGAAGAAAAAATAATTAATTATTCCTTGAATTTCTAAAATAACAAATAATTAAAAATAACTGTTTTTAGTAACCACGATAAATAATTTGAGACGGAGGGATTATCTAGTAGTACTAGTATTACATTAGCTACTCAGCAGCAAATTTAAAATAGTAAGACAAATGAGTTTTGGTTACTAGATTTTTAAAGGAAAAAACAAATACCTGAACTAGCAAATTGGCAGAAATATCTTGACAGTCAAATTCAAAATGTAAATGTGGTAATTGTTAATCATTAATTTATTACACTAACTTCTTTTGGAGAATTCTTAGTTACTATTCCTAGTTAGAAAACAAGAATTAATAGTAGGATCTTTTATACTTGTTCTCTTTTGGTTATTCTTTTAGCTAGAAGAAGAAAAATAGAAAATGAATACAGAAGAGAAGGATTACGGTGGAGAATTCTTAAGTATAAACAAAATTCGAATAGGGCATTTGATGATGCAACTTAGAACCAAAATAGGGATGGGCATAAGCGAATACGTCGGTGTCCTTTGTTTGCCTTTCTATTTTCTCTCTTCTTTTTGTGCAAACGCAATATTCTTCCATTTATTCTTTTATTAAAAAAAGCTACAAGTTCCTCAATCTTATTAATCAAAGCTCACTTATTTCTTAACAATTTAGTTTGTTGAACCTGATCCTGCAGTATATTCAAGGACAAATTCATCATTTTTAAAAATGATCGTCTCTTTTTCACCCAAATGTAAGATGTAGATAAGATAAATTTTAAAAAATTTGTATATACTTACTTGTTTTTGCTGACAAAAGATTAATAAATTTTACAGAAAACTAGGTGCATTCCCCTATTAATATATGGAGAACCACAATAGAAAAAAATTAATAAATTAATCGACAGAGGACGAACAGGTGATGAAACTATAACGCCTGTTTAAAATATTGAATTTGGTAAATAAAAATTCCCTGGTCATGGATTCATACTCGTTTCGTTTCATTTTACTTGATCCATGTTAATTTGGCATTTCCCATAGAAAATATTTATTTTATTAATTATGTTTTATAATTATAAATTTACTACTAATATTTTATATAATTGTTTAATAATAAAATAGTATTGAAAAAAAATCACTCTTGACTTGTTAAAATGAACAAAGTAATTTTTTTTATTTTTTAATAGATAAAGGTTAAATTAAATTACTATATTTTACTCAATGAGTACTCCCTCCATTTCATTTTTACAATAGATAAAGGTTAAGAAAAATGAAATGGAGGGAGTCTCATTGAGTAAAATATAGTAATTTACTAATTCTTATTTGAGGTGTCAACCCCTGATAGCGAATGTTTGTTGACCACTCAACAAATAAAATAAACAAACACATTAAATTAAATAACATTAATAAATGTGTGTCTGATCGAGAGATTTTTGGATTTATTTCTTTATTCTTACATCTTTTTTCGAAAGAGAGAGAGAAGAGGAATATAGAAGCGGCGTTCAAAGTTGGAGGGGCTTTTTATCTTTACATTTTTGCTCTCACTTTCCTATATATTGTTTCTTGACTTCCTTGAATAAATGATTAATTGAAGTGGTGTCTGTGATTAATTGATCTTAATACAACATACCTACTTAAGGCTGCTTCAAGAACTTGTTACAAATGTAGTTTTTTTTATTACCATTTCTGTTCACACATTTTATACTTTCTTGTACTTACACCTGTCATAACATTTGCTACAGTTTCATTTCCTTTACATTTCTCTTTTATATAACAGTTGATATAAGGGTGAGTGGGTGGTGTTGTTCCAATCCAATCTTGCCATTTTACATTTTTGTATGGTTTCATTCATATAACAGTGATTGAGCTTTTTGGGTACTCGAAAAATTTAATCTTTTCTTCAATCTTGCTTTCTAGGTACTCAAAAAGCTTGAGTCTTTTTTCTTTTTCATATTGGTTTCTGAGAGATTTATGTGTCATTGTGCAGATTTTTGGGGTTTTGCACCGCTTAGTCACTAATCTTTAAAGAATTCAGTGCATAGTGAACGGTGTTTCACTTAGAGAGAGAGAGAGAGAGAGATGGCAGGAAAGTCAGATGAACCAGCACCACATCCACCAAAAGACCAGCTTCCTAATGTTTCTTACTGCATTACTAGTCCTCCTCCATGGCGTAAGTTGTCAATTCTCTTGTTTTGCATTGTAGCATAATCTTATCTTTTCTTGCTTGGTGCATATGGGCCCTGATTTTCCTGAACTCTGTTTTTTAGTTTTACTATTTCTTTCGTTATTGTTACTGCTTTCATTTCTGTATTTTCTTTTTCAAACTGCTTTGAAATGCTTTACCTGAGCCGGGTCTATTGGAAACAACCTATCTCGTAGTATCTCTACGAGGTAGGGTAAGGTCCGCGTATATTCTGTCCTCTCCAGACCCACATATGGGATTACACTTGGTATGTTGTTGTATTTGTTGTGGTAGGCTTTACTATTTCTCAGTGAATTTGCTTCTTTATGTAATGGGTGTTACTGTATTGAGCATAACACCCATTAAAATGCTTTAGTTTCAAGTTTTGAATTCTCTTTGAATATACTTTTTTTCCTTGCTGAGAAATTCAGGGCCCAATTGTGTATGTCATGTTATGGTGCCGAATTGTGGGGTTTAGGTGTTCTGCTGGAAATTTGGGATCTACAAGCTGATTACATAAGAAGCAGCTTCTGTGCACAATTTTTCTAATTCTAGTTGTTAAAGTATATGATTATTTTTCCCATTTAACCTCATACAGCATTTAACTGTAATTAATGGCATTTCTTTTATATTCCTTATGTCTAATGTTCTTCCTTTTTTGTTTTTTGGGTGATTAGTATGCTTTATGCTATCCATTTCTGGCCACACATGAAATATCAAGCAGACTAAGTAGAATTATTGTGTCTGGTGAGCTGATTATAGAAACTATTGTCTCAGTGACTCATATTGGAGTAATATCTACTGTATAAAGTAATTGTTTCTTTTTGTGCTGCTGATCTTGAACAAAAATGTCATGAAATACTTCTGTATATCTTTTTGTATGTTGTTTGATTATTTTGCGAAATGTGGATTGTGGACTATGCTAATTTTGTCTAATTTTTTAACGCAGCTGAGGCGATCCTTCTTGGATTTCAACATTATCTGGTTATGCTTGGTACCACAGTTATTATTACTACGGCTCTGGTTCCCCAGATGGGAGGAGCAAATGTGAGCCCTACTGACACTGCAAAGCTATATACTGCTTATTATGATTATTTTTTTTTACTTAAATGTAGTGTAACAATACTAAACAAAAGATTATCTGCCCTTTCACAGGAGGAGAAAGCCAAAGTTATTCAAACAATTGTATTTGTTGCTGGGCTGAACACCTTGTTGCAATCTTACTTTGGAACTAGATTACCTGCTGTGATTGGAGCGTCTTATACCTTTGTTGCACCTACAATTTCAATTATCCTTTCGGGACGATGGAGTGACCAAGACCCTGTGTCGGTTAGTTCTTCAGATGCTGAATTTGTTCTTTATTGTTTTGATCATGTATCATAGTCAATTAAATGTTAAAGAAGTCACGGAGTGACAGTTTAGCTGTTTTTATTCTCTTTTAATTACTAACTTGAGTGCCAAAAACACTGATGACAAAGTCCTTAGCGGCTTTGGAGACTAGTTATCATTTTCCCTCAAAATAATTCATATCAGCGCGTAGAAGATGTTTAGGCCTAACTTAGACTCATCCACTGCATCTTCATGATATTCTGTCCTAATATTATTTTACACAACAACATACCCAGTATAATCCACCAGGTGGGGTCCTAATATTATGTTACATTTTCTATTTTTCATCAGAGATTCAAGAAGATAATGCGGGCCACCCAAGGTGCACTTATTGTTGCTTCAACAATACAGATTGTCCTAGGCTTCAGTGGTCTCTGGCGCAATGTTGTAAGGTTTGTTAGTATGATAAGATTTATATGTGTGCCATTTAGTGTCAACATATGACTGGTTGATGCTATTCCCTATGTCTAGACTTCTGATCTAGTTCCTATTATGTCAATATGTGACTGGGAGATGTTATTCCCTATACTAGACTTCCCATCTAGTTCCTACAACTTAATAGAACACTCTTTTCTAAACCTGTTGTGTCTTTTTTGGGATTGAGGATAGTAATTGCTCAAAGAGTTAGTTTTTGTGTTTCACTGCATCATGTCAATTGCGTCATCATTTTGTGTTATTGCAGTGAAAACTAGATCTGATTGGCATTTTATTTCTTTCCTTTATTTAGGTTTCTGAGCCCACTTTCAGCTGTTCCTTTAGTTTCTCTTGTCGGCTTCGGGCTTTATGAGTTTGGTTTTCCTGGGGTAAGTATTGATGTAGATGCGCCTTTTTTCCTTCTGGGCATCTACTTGCTTGAGACTATTAATGCTGAAATGTTGGCTATATCTTCTATGTTTAGGTTGCAAAATGCGTTGAAATTGGGTTGCCAATGCTGGTCCTTTTGGTCATTTTCTCTCAGGTGAGATGCTTTATCAAGAGATATATCACTATTACTTTATGTTCCTATGAATTGTAGCATATACAAATTAGATTTTGGTTGTCGTTGCAGTATTTGGCCCATTTGATACGCCCAGGGAAGAATATATTTGATCGTTTTGCTGTTCTTTTCACGGTGGCAATTGTATGGATTTACGCCCACTTACTTACCGTGGGTGGGGCTTATAATGGGACTCCACCAAAGACCCAAGCAAGCTGCAGAACTGATCGTGCTGGACTAATTAATGCTGCTCCATGGTGAGTGAAGTGCCTTTTCTCTTCCTTACCCTCATCAGTTTCTGTTACATTAGGGCCTAATCATACCTTTGGAAATTCGATCATATTTCCTTTGTGGGTCCAAAAGTAGGATTGAAATAGAATTTTTTATTGAAGTTGAACTTTAAGTAATAGGTGGGTCTCATGCCTGCTAATTTGCTAATTGAATTTGAAAAGTATTTTGTAATATGAAAATAAAGAGTCTCTGTACTAGGGAGGTGGTGCAATCAGGGTAGAATAAGAAGGAAAGTAGAATAATTAGGTTTAGATATGTCGACAAGACAACCTAAGCCGAGAAGTGGATGGTCCAAACTCGCTTGGCAGTTTCCTGATCTCAAGCTCATCTTGATTGTCATACAAGCTTAAGACTTGATCAAACATCTCAAGAAATAGCTCAAAAGTTGAGCTTGAACTTGAGCTCGAATGCAAAAACCGAACTTTCCAAATTCAAAATCCTGGACCATGACATTTTCCAACTTTTTTGTCTGTCGTAGCCTGAAAGCACATACATAGACCAGGTAGGACGGAAGTTTAGTCACCTTTGTACGATAATTACGTAATAAATGCTTTCAACAACCAGATTCAAAATTCAGTATTATAGGTGTATTGGATTCCTCTTGCATGAGGAAGGCAATAATCAGATGTATTCTGTTAATAAAACAATGAAGACTTCGTCAATCTTTGTCTATATCGACACTGAATCTTAAAATAATGAACGAAAATATCAAAATTTTGACATAGTTAGAATCATCTTCAACTTCATACTGAAGTTTTGAGTATTTGGGTTCATGATGATTGATGGTGACTGCATATAGATAAGAATTGGAAAATATGATTAATGGCTGGCATTTGGGATTAGTAAGCAACGGATTGAATGGCGAAGGTAAAAACCACAAGTAGCTGGGTGTGCTTTCGCAAGACATGATGCTGATGTTAGTTTATACCTAGAGATAGATTGCTGGGGTATTATTCAAGTCGAGCCGAGGTTAGGCGAGCATAGGTTTGTTAATAATCAAGCTCGAGAGGGATCTCAAACTTGGCTCATTTAATGCATAAACGAGCTGTGCGAGCTTTATTTATGGATTGACATCATATACATCTCTATGTTGGGACAGAGAGGGTAGTTTTGGTTATGTATATGGCAACCATAAACTTTGGAATAGTGACACTTCGATACTGATACATGAGATAACCTCATAATCAGCTTTTAACTCCTATATTTTAATAGACCTACAGACTCATGTTCTGTGTTTTTGTTGTGTGATTTAAGGTTAATCACCTCATTAGATTCCATCAGCAGGAAATCTAAGAAGATACAATGTGACTGGTACTTTCCATGATGTGCAAAGTGACACCCTTGCTATTTTGAAATGGCAATAGAGGAAAGATTAAGAGAGACAGGTTAAGGAATTTGTAGAATATGCCTTTGCATGGAATGAGATTCCACGCTTTTGTCTTCATTACCATATTAACCACAACTGAAAAGTGCTTTTCCCCTATTTATTGCTATTAATTCTTTGAGCATAAATTGTGCAGGTAATAAGTACTCAAGGTAGTTTGTGATTGAGGCATAGTTGTTGTCGTTTGTATGTGCAAGTTAATGAGGATGTGGTGTTTGAATCTGGCTACCTGATTTTCATTTTTAGGCGTAGATACATTGTCTTTTGAAGTCAGCTGTTAATTTTCATTGTTGTGCTACTTAAAGCACAAAAAGTTTACTGTTTTCTCTACTTCCTCTTCTTCAATGGTGGTATTGTTCTTTTTAACACATGATGTGCTGTTTTTCTTCTCCCAACTTTTTTTTAATACTTTTTTATTTTAAGTGCTTCTATAATTCGGAATGTATTTGTTTGTTCCATTTGGTGCATTCAAGTGCTGCTCAATTCAAAGCAACTTATAATCTATAACTGTTAATGATATCCTCTTCGCTTTTTGTTCGCAGGATTAGAGTTCCATACCCCTTCCAATGGGGACCACCTTCATTTGATGCTGGTGAAGCATTTGCTATGATGATGGCTGCATTTGTTGCTCTTGTTGAGGTTCCGTTTGTTTACCTTCCTGACATAGGAATTTGGCAAACTTGTGAATTCTTTACACTATCTTATTGGAGGTTTTGCTTATTAGAAAATGTTGTTGACTGCATAAAGTAGGCTCAAAACATTTTATGAGCCCCTAGTTTTTGAGGCAGATATCTAAGAGTTGCTTCTCGACCTTCATCTGTTCTGTTCTTTTATGTTCCCCTGCACTGTTTTTGCCCGTTTTGCTTCCTTTGCAGTTATGTTGTTTCTTTGCGCACTTTTTTTATTGCTACTTCTTTTGAGGAAACAGATACTTGGGTTAGACAAGCCTGGAACCAATTCCCTTCTGATGGTTTCTTTTGTTTTTTTTCAGTCCACTGGTGCCTTTATTGCAATTACAAGATACGCAAGTGCTACTCCCTTGCCACCATCCGTACTCAGCAGAGGTGTAGGTTGGCAGGTAAAAAGGTGTTTTCCTAGAATCATCCATCCCACTCCCTTCCCTCTCCATTCTTTAGCAGAACGCGGAACAGGAATCGTGAATAATCTCATCTAGTTGAGGTGGAGCTTTACTTGCAATCAAATTCATAGGATCTTTTGGAATGACTTCTGCTCTTTCCAGTTCGGCATCTTTTACTGGCTTAATTCACCTGTGATGAAGAACTCCCTTCAGGTTATCCACCAATTTACGATGCATCTATCTCACATCACAGAACTGAAATCTATTTCCTCTCAAATTCAGGTCAATATAACAACTATTCTCTAACCGATTTTAGTCAAATTGGTTACTGACCTGCAGATCTCAATCCACTTTGGACGTGACGATAAACAACAGATACCATATGTAACAGATCTCATTTTTCTTGGCTAAGGATTGGAACACTTAAATATTCATGCACGGCCATCGGATAATCAATAATATCTTGCTTCTTAAATATTTATGCATGTCCATCTGATGACCAATATACTATCTTGCTTCCTCTTGTGGTTTCTAGGAGTTCTTCCTCCTTTGTCTCCATACTAGAAGTGCAACCTGATGCCGTAACCTCCTATCACAGAGCAGCAACCTTACCGTTTCGCCACGTCCCCCTTTACTCTCCACACTATCTAATATTTTTTCCACTGCCTTCTGTGTTTACCCTGGAGCATTCTGTAATATTCTCAGAAGAAGACTTGGGGATTGGGCATTACAAGCCAAAGTTGTGCGACTATTATCCAGTTCCAATAATTTATTTCTTGTGCTTTCTTATTTTTCTTGCAATCTATTCTTTTTACAGTCATGTTGTAAACCTATGCAATACCCTGGACATGCTAGTTAGCCCATTAGGTAAATTGGGAAAAGCAAGGGCTAGAGAGAGAGAGAGGACTGCCGATCAACTGGATCTGGATAACTCAATGTTGGGACCATGAGAAGAGGAAGGCTTCTTTTTGTGAGAGCATGTATTGAGAAAAGAAGAGCACAATGAGTTTCATGAAGATGAACTGTTTGCTTGGACTTTCCATTGCACTCTTTAATATTTTCAATTTACAAATCATGTTGTCGTTAATTTAACAACATTTTGTTTGTATCTCAGGGAATTGGCATTTTACTGTCTGGTTTGTTTGGCACTGGGAATGGATCTTCTGTATCTGTGTATGTCCAGAAAAATTCTTCAGTTGAGTGATAAACTCTTGTTGAATAGTTGATTGAAATGAAATTTCTTTCCTTGTGTACATGCAGTGAAAATGCGGGTCTTTTAGCACTGACGCGTGTCGGCAGCAGAAGAGTTGTTCAGATATCTGCAGGATTTATGATTTTCTTCTCAATTCTTGGTAAATCACTTGCTTAAACATTCCCTTTGAGAAAGACCTTACTAATAAAGTTGATAATCCGCTACATTCTTTTTTTTCCTGTGATTTGTCTTGACAAAACTATTGTCTTCAGGAAAATTTGGAGCTCTCTTTGCTTCAATACCAACACCCATTGTAGGTGCTTTGTATTGCATTTTCTTCGCTTATGTGGGTAAGTTTATGAAAGCAAGATCATCCAACAATATCTGACCCATATTATTGATAGATCAGTCAGTTCTTATGTTGTTTGTTGTTTGTTGTTTGTAGGTGTAGGAGGCTTAAGCTTCCTTCAGTTTTGCAATCTGAACAGTTTCCGTACCAAGTTTATATTAGGTTTCTCCATCTTTCTGGGTTTGTCAATTCCACAGTACTTCAACGAGTACACAGTTATTGCTGGTTATGGACCTGTCCACACGAGTGGACGATGGGTATGGCAAATTGGCATTAGCTCCTGAATATCATAATCATCTCCACTTATTTTCTTGTTTTCTAGTCATGTATAAGAGCTTGCTAAAAGTTACTTGTGCTTTGTTATTCTTCAGTTCAACGATATCGTTAATGTGCCATTCTCATCAGAAGCTTTTGTTGCCGGTATCCTGGCTTATTTCTTGGACAACACAATGCACAAAAGGGATAGTCAGATAAGGAGAGACAGAGGCAAGCCCTGGTGGGACAAGTTTAGGTCCTTCAAGACGGACACGAGAAGTGAGGAATTCTATTCTCTCCCATTCAATCTCAACAAGTATTTCCCATCTGTGTGATTGGCCCGTATCATGAAGACGGAAGGGTCATACGCGATATCATCACAAGTTCAAAGCTGTATTGGGTCGCATTAATGCTGCGATCACCAATTTGCTTTTATATGTATCTGCTACTTGCAAAAGGTATAAATAGTCTGACCTCTTGGAAGGTGCTTAGAACATTTGTTAATTGTTTTCTTTGTTGTAAATCCAAGGTTATATGTACTATGAATAGGAGTAATAGAATAAGCTTTGCTGCTTTCGGCTTATGCTGATTTCAGTAGCAATAAGCTTGTTGGATATGGGTTAGTATCAATCAGATTTGTGATGCGATTATATTATTATTGTTGCGGAAGATCGCCATTTAATTAACAACCACACACATAGCAAATAGAGAAGAAAAACAACACAAGGATTAATCAACATTAGGATTCACAAAACTCTTAAGAAAAGAGCAAAATTATAATGCATTTTCTCTGTCAAATGTGAAGGGAAAGCTTTACATATGACCATATAATTGATAAAGTCTTCATCTATACTGTGCGAGAGTAGTTTTCAATAGAAAAGAAAAATTCTAAATATTTGAAATTTAGCTGAGCTTCAAGTTAATGAAGCGACAGAGGTCAACTTAGAAAGACTTACCATATAATCCTTGTTTAAGTTTGCAATTGCCATAGGCTTTATGTATGATGAAGCGAGACCAAGAAAACTAGAAAAGGGAAGACAATTTAACAGTTTTATGACATTCTGGGCCAATTTTTGAGGTGATTCTGCCCTTTTCAGTCAGTAAAATTTTCATGGGGTGTCCTATTTTGGGCGCGTTACTTAGTAATACCCGCTTTGTGTTTTTTTTGCATGAATACCACCGCTTCTTCTCGCTCTTCTTGCTCAGGCGCACATGTATGAAATTTCAGTTCATTTTGATATGTAGTTCATGTATGTATGCATGACTGAAGTGCAGACATACTTGAAAAGAAATATGTGTTAATTGGGTTTGTTAGACTTGTTGTATTTTTGATAAATTGATGATTGAGGTTTGTTCTTTATGATATATGGAACTTATGTTTCAAATTTGAGCTTATGTAGAGTAGATTTGAACGTTGAATAGTGTGTTGGATTGTTGAAATTTGAAGAAAAAATTATTATTCTTTTTGTTTAGGCGCACATGTCTGAAATTTCGGACCGTTTTATATGCATTTTAGCCATGTGTCTGAGGTGTAGACATACATGAAAAAAAATTTAGACAATTTTTAGACACACGATTGAAATTTTAGCTTATTTTTACATGTATTTCAGTCATGTATGAATACAGGTCAAACATACATGACTGAAATTCTAATTAAATTTTATACGCAACTCAATAAAAAATGTAAGAACTTTGCCTTGACAATCCATACCAAACATCAGGCGAAAATGCTTGACGTTTCGCCTTCACAAAGGCCACACTTTCAAACACGAATGTCTGAAGTTGCCAAACTTCAGGTGCGAAGTGGATGATCATTCCAAAAAAAAAAAACACAAGACGGCATTACTTAAATGACGCGATCAAAATATGGTATTTGTGCACTTCAGCCATGAAGTCACGATGGGCCTGGTGACCCAACAGCTTGAAGGAAGTAGTAACACTCACCCGTGGAAGATGCACGATTTTCCCTTCAAATCGGCAAGTTTTTAATTTTTTCCCTTCAAATGGGTTGGTCTCTAATATTTGCCCTTTAGCAATCGTAATTATGCCTAGCAGATCATACGTTCTTTAAGGGCAAAAGTCATACGAAATATAATTTGTAGGATATTTTAATATAAAAATATAAACTTATGTTATATAAAAAACCGTTTGTTATGAGCGGCAAAAATTAAAGACCAGCCCAAAATAGCGCATAAGTGCCAATGACCCTCGTGAAACTCTTGATTTCATATTTAAATCCCGTTCACAAAAATATGGGTCATTTGCACTTTTTCCTATTATGCATTGGTCTTTAATTTTTGTGCCTCATAATAAATAATTTTCCAGGGGTATAAGTTATATTTTCTCATTATCATATCTCACAAGTTATGTCCCGCGTCCTTAATAAGAATTTATGTTCGATTTTGAAGGGTGAAAAATTTAAGATGAGCCTATTTGAAAGGCAAAAATGAAAGACCAGGCCATTCGAAGAGAAAACCGTGCAATTTCTTCCAGAAACATTTACTTTCAACCAGTTTTTGGGCCGAGTGTAGTTAATTAGCTTTAAAAGGAGCATTGTTGACGAATTTAGGTGAGCTATATATGCTTTTATACTTGTTTTTCATTCTCTTGGAATGACTTGTTTCATACTTGTATATAAGTTTTTCAAAGATTTTTATTTGACAAATATGCGTTAATTGATTGCGGATTGCGGTTGGGTAATGAAAATTAATACCAAAAGGAAAATACATGTAACATATCATTGATTTGGTACGCGCAAACTGGTATAGCGGTTTTGTAAGCTTCTCTTTAAATGCATTCTCTTGGTTTTGAAATATTAAATTTCTTCCAATTTTTGGGTTCAAAGCCCACCTTCGGGAAAGGGAAAAAAGTGTAAATATATTCCTTAACTATGGGATTTATACAGATATAGACCTGTTCAAAGGTCGGGCCGGATCAGGTGACTTTTTTTTTCCTGCTTGCCCGACCCTGATCCTGACCCTTCGGGGACCCTACGGGTCACGGGTCGGCCCTGACCCATCGAATTTTTTTGTCGGGCCAGGGCCGGGGATTTTTTTTAATATTTTTAAAATTGAATTTACAAAACTGAAATTGGCATTCACCCCTACATTACCACGAAATTTCGACGTTGAAATGTATTGTATATCGTGAGATCTTGACTAAAGAAAAAGAAAATTAGAAATCGATTTGGGAAAAAACACAAATTGATTGGGAAAACGATCGTTTTTTTTTAAAATTGGTTGCGCCAAATTGCCTTACGGCTGTTTGACTGGCCCTGTCTCGAAAAAATATGCAAAATCAAAAAAAAATCGGGTAAAACGGACATCCGAGCTCAGAGTTATGACCATTTAAAGTTTCACCAATTTACAACTACTTTCTCTCTCCCTAGATTATGCTTCCGTGATATTAACAAAACGACTAATAATATAAATATATAATTAATAATCAGCTACCGTTTTTATCTTATTTTATGTCGAGCTAAATGTAGATTAGAGCAATACATATATATATAAAAACATGCATTATATCACTTATTAATGACAAAAATATATATAAGTACAAAATAAATATTAATGAAGGAAAAATAATATAAATTATATTAAAAAATATCTTGAGGCGGGGTTGGGTGGTAGTGGTAGGGCAGTCAGGCAGGTAAAATTTTCGACCCTGGCAGGCCACGACCATGATCGGGTCCCAGCTTTTGGTCAGTGGCTCTCGGGTCGACTAAAGCGACCACAGCCTAATTTTGGGTTGGGTGAGGCGGGGCGGGTCCCAGGCAGATGAAACAGTCTATCTGAGATATATCTTCGTTATAAAAGTGGTGTATATATATTTCTGTCGTTACAAAATGGTGTAAATATACCCTTTTTCGCTGATTGAATTATTTTTTTTAAAAATATTTAGCTTATTTTTAATTAAAATAAATGCCACATCGTTTTAAAAAAATCTATCCATTTTTTAGTAGACATATTTTTCTAAAGCCACATGGTAATTCTTCTTTCTGGTGTGTCGGGTCTGATTCATTTAAAAAAATCTTTGTGACTTTAAAAAAATAAGTCTACCCATTTTTTTAAAGGAACCAGACCCGATCTACCAGAAAACAAAATTATCATATGGCTGTAGAGAAATATGTACTCAAAAAAATGGACAGACTTTGTTAAAATACACGTGGCATTATTTTTAATTACAAAAATAAGTTAAAAGATTTTTACAAAAAATTCCGTCAACAAAAAAGGTATATTTGTACCATTTGGTAAATATCACTTTTGTAACGGAAGATATATTTGCTCTAAATCGCAAAATTGAGAGGTAAATTTGCACCTTTTCCTACTGGAAATAATGGAAGTTTGTAATTTTATGTCCAAAATGTTTGGGCCATCTAGACCATAGTGCATGGACTTAGGATACAATCCAAGCATTACAATTTTCATAGTCCACAATCCATTTTTTATATGTACCACTTGGAACAAATTAATTAATTAAAGTTTAGCAAATCCCTTAAGTTTGGGGAAGGAATAGATTCAGCCAATGTAGTGATGTTGAATGTTGACCATTTACAACTAACTTATGGCTATGGCATTTAATGCTGCCAAATATATCAGAAAATAATAACACTAGCTAGACCATTTTGTTAAGCTAGTATTCGACGCAAAAGGAGTAGAGGGAAATGTTTTCGAATTTTATTTTGGCCCAAAATCAATTTGAAACTGCAACACTTAAGTTCCATTTTATATCCTAGACATGAGATTTTCATTAGGTGGATTTATTTGTCTGATTTGATTGGTAATTTCTCTTAGATAAGTTAAAAGTCAGAACTAGTGATTGGTTATGTTCAAAAAGATTTCTTTTAAAACTGACTTGCTACATTTCAAGAAACTGATAAACTTTCTAATAAATGAACAATGACAATTAGTTAGGAAGATCCGAACAAAACTGGCAAGAACAATTTTGTCAAATTTACTAGAGTTATTGAAAATTAAATGATGCAAGCTCACTCTCTCCTCTCTCTCTCTCTCTCTCTCTCTCTTATCTCTCATCAACGGTAATACATCACACCAACGGTAACATCCTCTGCCACCCCCCACCCACATAGACACACCACCACCGAACCGACCACTGACCGTCGACGTTGCGCCATCCATCGACCACCGGCGAACAGGTACGCTACCCTAGCACTGTTGTCCTCTGTTTTCTCTCGCTTTCCCTCTCTTTCACTTTCTTCCCCCTTGCTACTCTTTCTCTATCTTTCCGCCACCACTGACGGCCGGAGTTGTATCGTCGCTGGTGACCTACCACTGACCGCCGACGTTGTGCCGTCCGCCGACCACCGACGACCACTTTCTCTTTCTTCCCCCTTGCTATTCTTTCTCTATCTTTCCGCCATCACCAGCGGTCGAAATTGTATCGTCGCCGGTGACTATCAACCGTAACCCGTCACTCGGCACCACCGACGAACAAATCTGGTCAGTAAGAACCTTCAGAGACCACCACCACCGACGAAGAAGACCAGGTTTCTTCTGGTTTTCAAGCTCAAAAATAGAAACCCTCCAGTGGGTTACGGGCAGGTTTACATAGTTACGGAAGTTTCCGGCAAATTTCGGCGGTGAATAGTAACTTTCGACGGTGAACACGGATTTTCCGACAGAAAACAATCATTTGCACAGTTTAACAACGAGTTTTGGCAGTAAGCAGGTTAGATTCACCTGGAGTTGGTACCTTCAGGTGCCTGTATTCATTCTTTGTCCTTACCTTCGTAGTTAAATTTTGCCTGCTTTGCTGTATTATATATTAACTTTACATTCTTGCCGTTACTAGTCTTCTCCTTAGCTATATCATTCTTGTCGTAGTGGCTCAACTTGCATTTAGATTCTTATTAATTTGTGTTTTTGGCATTGAGTTTTTTTTTGTTTTCGCATTGATTTCTGCCTGTTGTAGGGTAAATAGTCGATTAGTCTATAGCCGCTTTAGTGGCTTTGGCAATTGATGGTAGACTAGGGTCATGTTTTCGGCTGGGGACGAGGGCGAGGGTTAGGGGGGGTAAGCGGGGTAAGGGAGATGCTGGGCTGAGAATTGGGTCTTGGAACATTGGAACTTTAACAGGAAAGTCCATAGAGCTAGTTAAGATTCTCAAGAAGAGGAGGATTAATATAGCATGTGTCCAGGAGATCGAATGGGTAGGACCTAAGGCTAAGGAGGTGGACGGGTATAAGTTATGGTTCTCGGGTAGGTCGGGGTATAGGAATGTGGTAGGCATTTTGGTAGACAGCAATCTAAGGGACCAGGTGGTAGAGGTTAGAAGGATCAACGATAGGATGATGACGATTAAATTGATAATTGGAGGGTCCACTATGAACATTATTAGTGCGTACGCGCTGCAGACGGGCTTGGATGAGGAGGAGAAGAGACGCGTTTGGGAGGATTTGGACGAGGTAGTGGGAGGTGTACCACCCATTGAGAAGTTATTTGTAGGAGGAGATTTCAATGGACATATCGGGTCACTTTCGGGGGGCTACAATGACGTGCATAGAGGATTTGGCCTCGCGAACAGGAACATGGGATACGTCTCACTTTTGGAGTTCGCTAGAGATTTTGGGTTGGTGATAGCCAATTCGAGGTTTCTGAAGAAGGATGAGCACTTGGTGACTTTTCGTAGTTCGGTGGCTAAGTCTCATATAGACTTTTTGCTCCTTAAGAAGGTTGACAACAGTCTTTGTAAAAACTGTAAGGTTATTCCGAAGGAGTGTCTTACAACTCGATATAAACTTTTGATGATGGATTTGGAGATCAAGATAGAAAAGAAGAGAAGGGTTGTGGATGACATGTTGAGAATCAAATGGGGGAGTTTGACCATGGCTAGTGCAAAAGAGATGGGGGAAAGGTTAATTGGCTTGGGGGAGTAGTGGGGATGCGACCGATATGTGGGACAGGATGTCCAGTTGCATTCGGGAGGTAGCTAGAAAAGTGTTAGGGGTCTCGTGGGGTAGCCATGGCGGGCATCGAAAGGACTGGTGGTGGAATGGTAAAGTTCAAGAGAAGGCGGACACGAAGAAAGTGGCGTATGCGAAATTGGTAGATAGCAAAGATGAAGTGGAGAAGTTGATGAATAGGACACTGCATAAGATGGCGAGAAATGAGGCAAAAATAGCAATAAATGACGGCTTTTGAACGCCTATATGTGGAATTAGAGGAAAAATATGGAGATAAAAAGTTGTACAGACTAGCTAAGGCGAGGGAGAGGAGGGCACGCGACTTGGATCACGCAAGGTGCATCAAGGACGATGATGACAAAGTACTGGTGGACGACGCGCATATTAGGCAGAGGTGGCAGTCTTACTTCCATAAACTCTTGAACGAAAAAGGAGATAGAGACATTGTGTTGGGAGATTTGGAGCAATCTGGTAGGTACCAGGATTTTAGGTATCGTAGAAGAAATAAGGTTGAGGAGGTTAAGAGTGATGTTAGCAGGATGCGCAAGGGACGAGCAACCAGTCCTGATGAGATCCAGTTGAATTTTAGAAGAGCGCAGGCAGGGCAGGTTTGGAGTGGTTGACTGAGTTGTTTAACGTCATTTTAAGACGACGAGAATTCCCGAAGAATGGAGGTGGAGTAAAGTGATTCCTTTGTACAAGAACAAGATGATATACAGAGTTGCAACAACTATAGGGGTATCAAGCTGTTGAGACACACTATGAAAGTTTGGAAAATGGGTCGTAGAGATGAGGGTGAGAAGATGTGTGTCTATTTCTGAGAACCAGTTTGAATTTATGTCGGAGCGTTCGATT
Organism: Anisodus acutangulus; assembly: GCA_029783415.1. NCBI lineage: Eukaryota > Viridiplantae > Streptophyta > Magnoliopsida > Solanales > Solanaceae > Anisodus > Anisodus acutangulus. The sequence continues at coordinate 10,798,263 of CM056497.1, read as the reverse complement.
ACAGAAGCCATTTATCTTATTAGGAGGTTGGTGGATCAGTATAGGGAGAGGAAGAGAGACTTACATATGGTTTTCATCGACCTCGAGAAGGCATACGATAAAATCTCTAGGGAGGTTCTATGGAGATGTTTGGAGGCTAGAGGTGTACCTGTGGCGTACACTAGGGTGGTCAAGGATATGTATGATGGAGCCAAGACCATGGTACGGACAGTGGGAGGAGACTCGGAGCACTTCCCAGTGATGATAGGACTGCACTAGGGATCAACTCTTAGCCCATTCTTATTTGCCTTGGTGATGGATGGACTGACGCGACAAATCTAAGGAGATGTGCCATAGTATATGTTATTCGCAGATGACATAGTCTTAATTAATGAGACTCGCAGCGGAGTGAACGCTAAGCTGGAGGTTTGGAGACAGACTCTGGAGTCTAAAGGGTTCAGGCTGAGTAGGACCAAGACAAAATACTTGGAGTGCAAGTTCAGCGACGGGAGCGACCTTGAGACAGGCGTTGAGGTGAATCTTGGTACTCAGGTTATTTCGAAGAAAGGAAGCTTTAAGTACCTCAGGTCTATTATCCAAGGGAATAGAGAAATTGATGACGATGTCACACATCGTATTGGGGCAGGGTAGATGAAATTGAGGCTTACATCTGGAATCTTGTACGATAAAAATGTGCTACCAAAACTTAAAGGCAAGTTTTATAGGGTGGTGGTTAGACCAACTATGTTGTATGGGACGGAGTGTTAGCCAGTCAAGACGTCGCACATCCAAAAGATGAGAGTGACAGAAATGAGGATGCTGAGATAGATGTGTGGGAATATAAGGAGGGATATGATTAGAAATGATGATATTCGGGACAGAGTGACAGTGGCCTCGGTGGAGGATAAGATGCGGGAAGCGAGGTTAAGATGGTTTGGGCATGTGCAGAGGAGAGACACGAATGTCCCAGTGCGGAGGTGTGAGAGGTTGGCTATGGACGGGTTCATGAGGGGTAGAGGTAGGCCGAAGAAATATTTGGGAGAAATGATTAGACGGGATATGGCGCATGCACAACTTACTGAGGACATGACCTTAGACAGGGGGTTGTGGAGGACATAGATTATGGTAGAAGGGTAGTAGGTAGTCGAATGTAGTCTTACTTACGCTTACAAACTGGTAGTTGTAGTGTTATTACTGTAGGCCCGCTTAGCATATCATACAAATAGGAGCAGTATTGCTTTATAGTCCCATGTAGTTTGACTTCTGCTTCTATGTGTTCTTTAGTGTACTTTGTTTATCTTATTTACCTGCATTAGTCACTTCTTTTTCAGGATGCGCTATCATGGCGTATTCGCTTTTGATACCAGCATTTTCATACTGCTTTAAATTTCTTAACCGGGTCTGACTGTTTCTCCTGCTTTGCTTGTGCTTATGTCTTGTCTTGAGACGAGAGTCTCTTAGAAACAACCGCTCTATCTATTAATGTAGAGGTAAGGTCTGCGTACATTCTACCATTTTCAGATCCTACGTTATAGAATTTCACTGGGTATGTTGTTGGTACTAGAGCTATTCCAGTGCTTAAAGTTGTTTGACGGGAACACAGAATTGGTCCTATTTAGAATGTAAAAATGCAAAGGTACTAATCCTGGGACCATAAAAAAATTAGTGCTCTTACCCACTACTAGTACTTGAAAAAGAAATCAAAATATTTTCCACCCACTAGTTTTTCTCTTGCATTTAAACATTGGATTTTTCATTTATAACAGAAAGCTCGGGAAATTCGATTAGGCTAGTGGTTTTTGTTACAACTGTTTTACTCAACTTTAGATCGTGGTGCAGGAGAGAATTAACAATGCACAAAAAAGAAAACAGTTCAATTTTTGCTGTGAAAAGGGCTCATTCTAAAAGAAAAACATATAATCTCACCAAGGGGAGTTTTAATGGGTTAATTTCATATGCGATCACTCAATTTTTATTTTATTGCATCAAGAATCACTTAATTATTTTTAAAACAGTGAAAGAGTTGATTAAGTATCACAAAAATTACTAAACTTCACTTTATAACTAAAAAGCCTCTCAACTTTACCTAAATATCATAGAAAGTCATTGGGAAACAAAGGAGGCATCTTATGTGATACTTAGACAATATCAATTGACTTTTTGTTTGTTAAAATTTATTTACTCGCTCCGTTCATTTTTACTTATCCACTATTGACTTTGCACATCTCTTAAGAAATAATAAATGAACTGCAAAAACTATCATGATACTCATATTAATTGATGCATAATTTTAATAGACTTGAAAAATGATTTGAAATGAGTAATTAATACTATGGTAAAACAGGAAAAAAGAACTTATCTTCTCTTGATATGCGAAAAATGACAAGTAATAGTGAAAATCTATTTTTAATATAGTGGACAAGTAAAAATGAACGGAAGGAATAGTGACTTGTGCCTAGACTTTTTCTTTACCTACAAAAAAACAATTTAGTAACTCTTGTGATATTTAGGTAAAGTTCAGTATTTTTTTCGTAACAAAAAATCATTTAGTAGCTTTATTACAGTAAAATAAAAGTTGAGTGATCATTTGTGAAATTAACCCGAATTTTAATATTTGAAGAATGTCGTTGTATCAAATCTTATACTATTCGATGTGATTTGTATAAAATACAAGTATATTCTTCGGCCCACAAAATGTTAATTGGGTCGGAAGCAGCAACCTTATGTGAATTATTCCTATTTTTCAGATCAGAAGTTTCAACATTTTAATTAAAAGCATTTATTGTAGCAGAGAAAATGAAACCTTTCAAGAGTCAAATAATATTGCTGTATCTTGGGAGATAACTGTTGCCGTCACAATTAAAGTTTGGAAGGACATTCTCTATGCTTCAAATGGAGCGTCACACATCAGAATAATAATATTAATAGTAGGTAATCGATCGTAGTCCTACTTACAAAATGATAGTTACAGTATTATTATTATAGGCCCGATTAACTTATCACACTTATATGCACAATATTGCTTTATAGTCCCTATAGTTTGATTTCTGTTGTTATATGTTTCCTAGTATACTTTGTTGATATTATTTATCTAAGTTAGCTACTGCTTCTTCCTGCCAGAATGTGCTACCATGGTGTATTCGATTTTGTTATTAGCATGTTCATATTGCTTTAATTTCTTGTCTGAGTCTGACCTTTTCTCTTAAAGTTGTTGTGCGTGCTTCACTTGTGATAATGTTTTGTCTTGAGTCGAGCGTCTCCCGGAAATAGTTTCTCTACCTACCAAGATAGATGTAAGGTCTGTGTACACTCTACCCTTTCCAGACTCCATATTGTGAGATTTCACTGAATATGTCATTGTTGTTGTCCGCACAGTATTCAACTTAACCTTAATGAATCACATGTACCAAACAAGAAACGTACTATAAGAAATTTCATATGGTATGTATATACATTAATACATATAAATAATTGATCGTTGGGTATACAAACTCAATCCTTGAAGTAGGCCACATTTGTATATGCGCTAATCATGGCTTGGTCCAAGTCAAGTCAAACCAAATTTTAATACAGAGGCTTCTATTTTGAGAGCTATAAAGTTGCTATATTTCTAATTTTTTATTTTCATAACCAATAATAATAAATATACAAATCCTAATAAAACTTTAATAAGGCTTTTGTTTTTTATTATGCTTTTCTTCTCACTCATATTGGGAAAAAAATTAAAAAGGAAAGAAGGAGACCTAGGAAAAAAAAACCAGAAATAAGAGGACCAAGGGTGTGTTTGGTAATATGGAGGAATATATATATATATATATATATATATATATATATATATAAATATTAAAAAATATTTTCTAATTTTCTCATGTTTATATAATAGGTTAAAATATTTTGAAAAATATTTTTTTCTAGAAAAATAAGTTCCTTAAAAATCAGGAAAATCATATCCTTATGAAAGTAGGGAAAATAAATTTCATAAGTGGTATACCATATTGATTATCTCCTCCCTAGCCGCAACTATTCATCCGCCCCGACCCCACCTATATATATTACACGAAAATTTTTGAAATAATATTTTATAATAATTAGTTGCCAAACACTAAAAAATAAGTAAAAAAATCACTTATTTTCTTTAAAAAATATTTCCCTTCATTCCAAACTCACCCTAAGGCTAATTTAGTTGTCTCCTGCAAAATCTTGTTCATTGTTGGAATGTACACTGCCACCATTCTTGTACAGGCATCCTGAAGTGAACACTACTTCAAAGATTCAACAACAATGGAATTGATTATATTAACGAATGGAATGGAGAAATTACAATAGAAAAGCTAAGCAATGAAACAGTAACAAGGGGATGAGATGCCAGAAGAATCGGATATGAGAAGCATAGACTTTGCCTAAGCACAATACAAAACCCACTCCTTTGCTTGCCTCATATTTGCTATTTAAATGAATTCTCTCCATCATACGGTTCACACCTACACAGGGGCATATTTCTACATTAGGTTCATAACAATACCCCATCCTCGAAAAGAACCTTGTCCTCAAGTTTTGAGTAGAGAAACTCCAATATCGCAGCAGTGAACCATGTTTCAGAATCCTTTTTCTTGGTTTGAAGTGAAAACTCAGAGTTCCGCCTGTGTCGAAAGGAAACTGAGACGAATCCTTAATGATCTATACTATAAATTTGTCTATTTGATCACAATAAAGGTGGTTTGGTACTTTCACCTCTTGCTGCTCTGAGGAATGCCATGAGTTCCAACCAACTAATTGTGCACTAGGAAGTGGCTGCTCTATTTCTAGGAGTGTAATGTAGATATAGCCAGCCATGGACACATTGTACAAGGTTTGTGTTGGAAATTTGCCTTTGGCGGGGAGGTGCGTTCACTCATATTTAATGAATTAAACACTAGTGTTCCGCATGTTGGAGGCTTCGTCTCTTCTCACATGCATAATCTACTAAGTGAGTAGATGACCGTAGGGCCAAAAATCGTCAAATTTCGTTGAGAAATGAAAGAGATATTGGTCCACGAAGTAAGGTGTTTAAGGCATGAAAATATGGTGTGGGACAAATCTACCACATCGGTGGAAAAAGGAAGAATTGCTCTCTTTATAAGTCTCTAAAGTGGTTAAGGGTTTGGGACCCCAAGGGGTATCTCATGTGTTTAAAGGAGGGAGGACCTAGATGTGCTTGGGTTCAAGGCTAAGCCCACACGCGCGCCGCCGCCAGCCCGTCCGCTGTGGGGACTTTCTGATATTATCTTTTTGGACCCCAAATTGCTTAATATTTACAGTTTGGTCCCTAGAGTTTCTGGAAAGTTGAATTTGGAACGACGGAAGGCAGAAACAGTTGATTTTTGGGGCATTAATCAGCCAAGTACTAATTAACTCCTCCATAATCAGCCCTCCTTCAATGGCCATGAACAACCTCACTAATGGCCTTAAACCTGCCACACTAATGGCCTTAAACCTGCCATTAACATCCCTTACTAATGGCTATTAACAGCCTTGTTTGTGGCAGTTGAGGAGTCCCCCTCCATGCTATATATTGATGCCTCTTTGGCTCAATAACGTGACAGGAAAATAACACATACAGTCACGAAAAAACAGTGAGGAAAGACACACATATACACAAGATATACACAACAGAGACACACTATATACACAGAGACAAAACAGAAGAAAAAGTCAGTCCAAAAACGTTGGACGAAAACAAAAACTCTTCCTTCCTTTTCCATTTCTTCAGCAAGTCGATTCGTATTTGTTTTCTTCGTCAGACTCAACCTATTTGCTTTGTAGTGTTGAGATTAAAGTGTTGTTTTATCTTGGGAGACTATTGCCCGCTAACGTAAAAGCATATATATGGGGCAATCTTGTCTTAAGGACAGAGTGCAATCACTCGACTTAGCACACAGTTGTAACCATCCAGATTTAGTGTTCTTGATTTAAGGTCATCAAGATTCAAGACTCAACAACTTTGCGGCAGTTTTGAAGATTGACTATTTGTTTATCCTTTCGAACACTTGTAATAATTATTTACTTCCCGTACTGCTTTACAATAGTAGACAACAGTTTGATCACCTGCAAATGTGGAATAAGATCGCAAAAGTTCCAGTGAACCAATACCAAGTCATTTTCTATTGAGTGCAAGCTAAAACAAGAAAAGTTTGATCCTTCATTGTCAATTGGCTTCCGAAAACGTTCATCATAATACCATGCTCTTGGCACGCTTTTAAAGTAATAGTCAATCAAATAGCTTCCAAACACCTCTGTTATAACATTCAACACACATATTTCTGAAGTATCCATATATAAGTGTTGCACCCTATGTTCATCATGCAATGCTAATAGCCAAAGAAGGGTTTTCTTTTTCCAAGAAAATATAATCGCCCTTGTTCTCATCTGGTGTTGAACAACTGAAGGCACATGTCTTGTTACTTGAGATTGAATCTGCTTTGGAAGAAACCACAAGCCATGTGAACAAGGTGTATTTAAGACACTACTGATTACTTCCCATAAATTTGTCCGAATAATGTGGTATCCAAATGAGGCCAACCGAAGGTTAATAATCCAATCATAACTAAGACCAACCAACTCTGTTATAGCGCAATTCCTGGGCACTAAAAGCAATGCACATGGTTTATCCCACGACCATGAATCGATTGATAGTAGTAGAAATCTCATCTTGTTCAACAAAGGTGCAACAGAGGTATAGGGCCCTCCAATTACAACAAGTAGCCTAGTTCCAACGTAAGTATTTGTGTTATGTTTGCAAGCACTCCATAGAATGTAGTCAATCATAGCAATCTTGAAGTTATCAGTCAAAAGGGCTCGCTGGTGTGGTTGCAACTCCTCTGCAAAATCAACAATTTCAGGGTTCCTAAGATTTTCTCCAAATAGACCTCCTGCAAGATCGGGCAGATTGTTATTTGGAGCAACACACAACTTTGTATTGTGTTGCATGAAGACGAGATTGTTGAGGACCTGTTGCAGCCAAAATTTTGCACATCACAGCAGCTGCTAGAGCTTGTTCTAACGTAGCTTCAGCAATTTCTTTGGCACCAATTTGTCGCTTCTCAATCCGTGAAATGTTATAGTAACACAAGGCTGGTTCTAAGAAATTTCTCTCCAAATCCAAGATTCTAGTATAGCAAACCTTTTATGAAAATTTCAGAACTTTATTCTTACTGTAGCCACCATCGATGCTAAATATACCAGAGTACATTGCGGAAGGTAAGCGTTGTGAAATACCCCAATGTACACTCAAGCTCCCAAATAGAATAGGTGGAGGAATGGACTTGCCCGGATCAAATGGAAGGTGTAAGAATTTTGTCTGGTGCATCAATCGGATTCCATCTATAATCAAGATGGAACTCCCTTCCCTTAGTGATTCAAACACTTCATTTTCAACCAAAAACTTGTGACTATCTAAAATATCAGCTACGACATGTTTACTTTTGAAAACTGAAATTTGGCCAACAATTGTCGATTCTGCAATTCAATTGGATCTAGGAGCTCAAACACCTTTAGTTGGTTCGGCGGACAGATAGCAAACACTTTATCCATATGACCTGAGCGAGCAGCAATTAAAACATGGGCGTCCATGTATTCAGCAATATATGTGACACCACGATTTACAAACCCAGCTTCTAACAGCGAACCAACAACGATAGGAACATCAACACAACGAGATACTTGAAGTAGTGAAGGAGCAGGAGACAATACACCACTATCGATAGTGTCATTAGGTTCACGTCCTTGGAGTGTCAACAGAGATGGTATTGTGCCATGATATATGGTCCATAGATACAGGTCCTTTTTAAATATGATATAAAATTCATGAGATATCATGTTAGCTTAACCTAAGGAACCAGTTATATGCCCAGTATCAAACCAATTGTAAATGTGTAAGCCAAAAGCATGTGTAAGCGAGCTAATAGCTCTACTAGGAGCACGAAATATTACAAACATTTCCCTGTCCGACAGGGCATCAAACACCTGGCGCGCAAACAGACAAGACAAGGAACAATGAGAAAACAGAGATAACTGCTAACAAAGGAAAGGTTGAAGCCACTGGGAAGAAATTTTTAAAGGAATATATTACTGGATCTTTATTGATAAATGATTTGCAATATATATATATATATATATATATATATAAAAGGTTATAAGAATATTTACTTTGATACAAACTAGGTAACTAATTAACTTAATTACAAAAGGATTATAATTCTACCTAAAATAGGAGATATACAATTAATACAATTAATTAAAGAATATTGAAAAATATTCTATTACATCCCGCAGTCGAAGCGGGAGGTTCATGAACACTGAGACTGGCTAAAAAACCATCAAATAGTATGCGCGGAAGTCCTTTGGTGAATATGTCGGCAATCTGATATCTGGAAGAACATGAAGTACACGAACTTGACCACGAGCCACTTTTTCGCGAACGAAATGAATGTCCATCTCAATGTGTTTAGTGCGCTGATGTTGGACGGGATTGCCGGAAAGATATATCGCACTAATATTATTGCAGTAGACCAGTGTTGCCTTTTGAATCGAGCAGTGAAGCTCAAGTAGAAGGTTATGGATCCAACAAGACTCAGAGACGATGATGACGACACCTCTGTACTCTGCTTCTGCACTGGATCGGGATAGCGTAGGTTGCCTTTTGGAAGACCAAGATAATAGGTTATCTTCGAGGAAAACACAATAACCAGACGTGGAACGTCGGGTGTCAGAACATTCACCCCAATCAGCATCAGAATAAGCAGTGAGATCAGTGAACGAATACCTGTATAGATGTAGTCCGAAGTGAAGTGTACCTTGGACGTATCTTAAAATACGTTTGAGGGCATGCATGTGCGCTTTCATTGGACTGTGCATGTGTAAGTAGAATTATTGCACGACATATGATATGTCTGGTCTCGTGAATGTGAGGTACTACAGGGCCCCAACCAGGCACGATAGTGAGTCATGTCTGAATATGAAGGGCCAGAATCAACGCTGAGCTTGGAATTGGTGTCTACATGCGTGTGGGATGGTTTGCAAGATGTCATGAATACACGGTCAAGGATCTCTTCGCGTACTTCTTCTGACATAGAAATAGGCTGCCAGAATATCGAGTGACAGAGATGCCTAAGAAAATAACTCAAGGGCCCCAGCTCTTTCATAGCAAACTCAGAGGAAATGAGAGACATAATGGACCTGCGGAGAGCATCAGATGATGTGGTGATGATGATGTCATCAATATATAATAATAGGTAAGTCATGTTTGTACCCTCGTTGTACATGAACAGGGAATGATCGGATCTGCTGTGTGAAAAACCGATAGAGGAGATATAATCGGCGAACCGCTGGTACCATGCTCGAGGAGACTATTTCAGTCCATAGAGCGATTTCCGCAACATACACACATAATCCGAATGAATAGGATCCCTGTTTGAGACTGATGCCACTGCCCGTCAAACGTGGTAACGTTTGGAAAGTATTTTTCACGACAACAAAACTCAACGAGCGTTATACCTTGAAAATTAGTTCATCAGGACGATTTCCCAAACATGTCTGATTATTGTCAAGAACTCAAGATGCTTGCCGACCAACTATCCAACGTCGGCGCACCAGTCACTAATCTGCGATTGGTCATGCAACTTATTACAGGTTTGAACGAATCCTATGACTGCATTGCCACCATCCTTTAGCAATGTACATCGTTACCTCCGTTTTATGAGGCCCGTTCGAAGCTCATCCTTGAGGAAATCCAGAAAATCAAGCACAACACTACTCAGGCTAGCACTGCCGACGTCGCCCTTACTACCACCGTTGAGCCCTCCGCCAATGACAGGGCCTCCCATTCCGACAACCAGAACCGTCAGTCAGAAGACCCACAACAGTCCGCTTTCTCCCGTAACAACCGCCGGAGCAGGCAGTCCAGCAAGGGAAGCGGCGGAAGAAATTCCAGCAACAACTGCGACGGGAAGGGGCAGTCCTCGCTCGTCGAAAATAGCCAGCAGCGACCGCAGCCTCCGTCGTGGGCCGCGTGGACCCCACTGTCATGGGTCTCCCCTCCTTGCCCGTATCTGACATCCTCGTGGACTCCACCTTAGAATCGACAGGCCCAACTTGGCATACTTGACCCACGTCCATAACATGCCTACACAACACAAGCCCTCCGCCATCGATTTATGCACCGACTCCAGACGAAAATTGGTATATGGACACCGGCACCACATCTCACATGACGGCATCATAAGATACTTTATCGTCTTATTCCAATTTGAGTAATTTAAATCGGAATATTATTATTGGTTGTGGACAAGACATTCCCATATGTGGTTATGGTCATTCCTCTCTATCCCCACCACATCCACCATTAATCTTAAAAAATGTCCTTCATGCCCCTAAACTCATTAAGAATCTAATCTCCGTGAGACGTTTCACAATTGACAATTGAGTTTCCTTTGATTTTGATCCTTTTGGTTTTACTGTAAAGGATTTTACGATAGGGAGATGAATAATGAGATGTGACAGCACCAGAGATCTCTACCCTATTTCAAACGCCGTCAACAATCCAACCTTAGTCCTATCAACCTTTGTTGCTCTTTCGTCTTCCCTATGACATTCTAGATTAGGACATCCGGGAGACTATGTTTTATGCTCCCTTAGGAAAAATAATTTTATTAATTGCAACCGTATTTCTAGGACTCCTTTATGTGAATCTTGTGTTTTTGGAAAATATGTCAAATTACCAATCTACTCATTTGCTTGCCTCGTATTTGCTATTTAAATGTATTCTCTCCATCAAGGAAAGCGGGCGCTTTAGGCCTCAAAATTTTAAGGGTTCTAATTTTTTTTCATTCGGTGTTCGATACTTCAATTGAATTTTTCGATTAATTCAATTTTGAGATGTGCAAGGCCGATTAAAGAGGGAAGCGCTCTATTGCGTGCTTTTTTTTTTCATTCTGAGGTTCGAACTAGGGGTGCTTATCAGGTGGTTCGGTTTGATTTTGAATGTTGTGATTCTGCTTATTAGTTATCGGTTTGACGATATCCTTAACCGTTACAGAACGATTTTAAATATATATATATATATATATTTTAAAAAAATAAGACCTTTCATTAAAATTTAGCTTTAGGCCACAGATCTTATCGAGCCACCCTGTTCTCCATCACACGGTTCACACCTACATAAGGACATATTTTTACATTAAGTTCATAAACCATCCTTTTCACGAAGAGATCAACTTTATTCTACAAGGTTAATATGCAGACAAATGCTACCTAGTTCAAACTTCGTTACTTTATAGGTACCATTTCAATAAAAATACAACCGGAAAAGGTCACATTATTTTTTTTGCTTTATTTCTGCACTAGAAACATCAAAAGTGAAAAGTGGAAGAGAACATTAGGAGAATTTTTCTGATCAATTCTCTAGAGAATAATAATAGTAAATGACACAAAATCACGATCAAGTCATAAAATTATATAATAAGAGATGGTGTGACGAAATCATGGTGGTGGTACTGGAGGGGAGAAGCAAAGGGAAAAAGGACCACCATGAATTGTCATTCGTCGGATGCGAAGACACAAAAACCATAAGAGGATTTGGCCCAGGCACTTTGATATTCTTTGTTCTCCCTTTCTTGGGTTATTAGCACTTGATCTGTACCTTCTTGTTTCTTTCCGAATTCTAACCACCAATCATATACTCTATTACTTTTTCTTCATGAGAGATATATGGAAGAGTTGGTAGGTTGGTAAAAAACAATATTTGACCCCGTTATTTTTTACACTTCATGTTATCATTGAAGAAATGTTTATGTAGAAATGTTTATGTTTAATTAACAGTATGGGCACAAGCTAGTCTTTAAAGTCTAAACGAGCCATAGAGAGAGAAGAAAGTATAATATGAGCTTCGCTAACGAAAAGACCGGACCTCATCTTTTTTATTCGTATGATAAAATAACTTATAAATGCTTTGTGATCGAAGTAGAATTTGTGATATTACATTATTGGAGGATGTAAATTATAGATGCGATGAGTTCGACAAAAATCAACTCATCTAACTCGATCAGTAGAATATGTGATATTACATTATTGGAGGATATATGTAGACTATGGACGCAACGAATTCGATCAAACCAACTCGTCTAAATAACCCGAATTCACATAACTCTAAATTTTGAATTCATTTGTTAGTTGTTAGACATATTACATGGTCGACTAATGATTGAAGAGTTTTTTTGGAGTACGACATTCACAAGGACGATATGGTCATGCATGAATACTCAAAACTTGCTATCATTCTCTTTGTCAAAAGTCAAAAGAAAGTCCATATAATATGATTAGTGTGGAAACGAGCAATGAAACTCATTGAATTACAAGCATGAAGGGAACTAGCGCATGAGTGATGATTGCAAAGAAGCCCATGTATTACTGTTTCAAGTACTTAGATCTTCATTTGTCAAAAAGAAAGTTACTATCATTTGAACAATTGTTTGAGTAAAATTTTCACAAGCGCTTTTATATTTGAGGCTCCAATCTATCTTCTTTGGATATTACTTGACTGAAACATTATAGAATGTGTTGACCAATTTCTCACACTTCTAACTATTTTGGTCAAAACGTAATCTTTAAGGTAAATGGATATATCAGGCCAATGAATTCCAATTTCAGCATGCTTTCTTGATTCTCACGTCTCGATAGGTCTTTAGGTTCAATTTTTTCTTCATGAATTCCGAGGAGTTCTTAGGACGACAGCTAAGAATATATATAAAAAATATCATGACGATAAAAGGCTTTTCAGAAATTGTCTCCATTAACATCAACGGATGAAATTTATCGAGATATATAATAGAACCAAGTTGAACCGACATGGTTATCTCTATATTTTAATTGATGCTGTTAAAATTGTTATCTTTAATGTACAAAGCAGTATTTTTGTAAAATCCGTTTCTATTTTTTAAAACCAAAAAATAAAATGAAAAAACATTAAATCAGAAATAGATGAAATAGAAAATTTATGAGCCCATAAGTTTCTTGTGTGTCCTTAAGAAATCTAATCCCCTCACAGTTGCCAAAATTAATTGATTAATTCTTCACAATATAGAACGAAAAACAATTATGCGATAGCGGCAATGCAAATTGCAAAACTTCAGTGAACTCAAATGGCGGCAGCAAATCACATGACTCTACGATATTTTTATTTTAAAAACAAATGCAGAATATTTTGAGGGGAGAAAGATTCAGATTTTCTAGCGTATACAATCTGAGGCAAGGCTCTGAATTTATAAGTAGTGAAAGGGTGAGATGAAGAGGTGCAATCCAAAAGGTGCCTCTTCCATTTTCCATTCACACCTTTTAAAAAACTCAACAATCCCCCACATGAATGGGGAATGGCCATATGTTTAAGAACATGCATGAAAAACTGTGTGATTTGCAAGCAAAGATATCGCATCTGGATAAGTAGGTTTCCCTTTGAACTTTTCGTAGTGAATATATGTCGGATATATTCGGTCAATCGGTGGATTTGATATCTTTGAACTGTCGATCTTTGGTGTATACCTAGACAATCACATGTCATACAATTAACACTTTAACTGTCTTTCATTCTCATTGTTGTATTCGTTTCAGTCATGAATTGCCCCTGATCTCATAAGTGCGTAGAGAATTGGCCTTACAGAATTCTCCTTGAAGTGGTTTACACTTCACACTTACATAGGTGATTCCTAAACGTGTAATCTTATAAAAACATTATTTTATATACCATGTATCAAACTTGGAAACCATTAAAAAGCCTTAACGCTTTATCCTTGTTATTGAACATTGTCTTCATCATGAGAATGAACCAAAAATTTTATTTGACAATGTTGAACCATCAATCATAACTTTGTTTGATCTCCTTGAACCTAGATCTTGAGATCCCAGTCTTCTAGGTAGAGTTACCGCCCTGTTGACTTGTCCTCGGCCATAGTCCCATTCCCTTAGATGATTTCTCAACCGCCTCTCTAGCTAGGCCTTTTGTAAGTGGATCCGACACATTATCCTTTGATCTTACATAGTCAATTGTGATAATACCACTAGAGGATAGTTTTCTAACGGTATTGTGTCTTCATCGTATGTGATAAATTTTTTCATTATACATAATATGCTCCCAACCTTCCTATTGCCGCTAGGCTATTGCAATGTATGCATATATGAGCCAATAGTTTGAGCCATAATGGAATGTCTTCCAAGAAATTTCGAAGCCAATCAACTTTTTCACCGATCTTGTCTAAAGCTATGAACTTAGACTCCATTGTGGAGTGGATACATGTCAGTTTGGACGATTTTCAAGACAGTGCTCCTCCACTAATGGTAAAAACATATCCATTTGTGAATTTAATTTCATTTGATCCGGTGATTCAATTTGCAATAACATACCCCTCTAATCGTGTGATATTTATTATAAAGTAATGCACAACTTGAAAATAAAATATATCATAGATCATAATACATGTGGATGGTTAGCATCAGTTATGGCCACAACCTTAACAACATATATATATCAACCATTCCACTTCTTATAAGTCTACTTCTTCAAATATCCAACTACTATCATATACATCGATGTAAAAATTCAAGTTATTGTCGATTTATATCATTATTGTCAATTTGGTTCTTCAATTTATAGACCAATGAACTTATATGTTCAATGAACCCTCTTGTCTTTTCAAAGAGTTTTCTATCAACAAACACATTTTATCATGGAAAGTCACAACAACATAATATTATATTTCAAGTGACATCCCTTTACAAAATTAAAGAGACATATGATCAACTATCAAATGAGTAGCTCGATCAACTAGTCCTCACCAAGACCGAATGAGTTATGTGAAAATTTCACTAACTATCATATCAATATCCACTCATTAAGGACATATATCGTGGGGTTGAACTAATACAATAATGTCAATAAAAAAATATTTTTTTATTCTACCGGAAATCGATATTCTTTAGTATTGGTGACATATTCTATGAAAATACAATCAACAGTTTTCGATCATATTTTTATCTTTTTAGGTTTAGGAACTTGCACTTTAGCCAAACACCTCCACAGTTTGAAGTAATACAAGTTAGACTTTCTTCCTTTTCATATTTTAAATGAAATAGATTGTGTTTTTTCTATGGGACACTCAATTGAGTATTTCGCTAGCCGTAAGGATAACTTCTCCCTACATTTCTGGATAAACCAGAACTCATCAACAAAGCATTCAACATCTCCTTTAACTTTCTACCTACACCCTCATATTTGTAGAACCAAAATTTCAATAAATCACGACGGATAGAAATTGTTAAAAAAAGAGTGAAGAAAGTATAACCCACATTTAGTACTTTCTGCTTCGTATTCCATTGCTTTGATGCGATGACTTCCACCATATCAAATTCAATGTTTCTATCAATCTTCGTTGATGAAATTGAATAGGTCAAACATACGATTTTCTTCTCTTCTCCAATAATATTCAAGCTATTCCTCAACAATTATATATCCCATTTGTAAATTATAGAGTTTCAACGTCAACACTATGATATAGGAATATACGTTTTACTTATACTAAAATCATTCGAACGAATATGTAAAAACTGCATCTTCCTAAATCATCAAAGTATTATTTTACTAGGAATAAAATAGATCACTTACACAGATCATCAAATGTAGAGATCCAACATGACCCAAATTTGGCATATTCTTTGATCCAAAAATGATATATACATATTATTATGATCTCAAGAATAATTTTCAAGTAATAATGTAGGCCTAATTCAGGCATTACAACCTTAAAAATAATCTTCCACAACATGCTACCAAATTATATCAATTAATTAATTTTATGACACACAAATATACTTTGAGATCATCAACTAATAATTGTTTATCCTAACATTTATAAAAACAGAATTTCATAAATCATAAAGGGCAGAAAATTAATAGACGGACAGATTATAGAAAGTAGAACCCGATTTTTATCACTTTCTTCATTAATCAGGTATCTCTACTTGATGCTTTCCCTTTGACCACCTTCAACCGTTAAAAGGTTGTCTCTTATTCATGATCAAGTCTGTTTTAGATTTTCCTGACAATCAAATAGAATAAGAAAATGAAAGATTTAAGGGTTAACACTCAATTTTTCATACGTGGGTTTATGGATATCTTCTTTTAAAATGGAAATTCACGCTTCTCAAAGTGTGAGACTCATTTGCAGCGCCGTTTCAAATTGCACAAATTTCTCAATTTGAACTCGTGGCAGCCCCTCTCGTAATGACATATTCAAAAGTAATAGGTTATTTTTCTTATTGAAATCCAACTTCATCAATCGGCAAGCGCAAATTCTTTTCTTTTCTTTTCTTAACGATCAAAATCAGCCACTCGAGCATTCACCATTGCAATTAATTTAACAAAATTATTTTCTGTTTTAAGAACCCCAAAAATTGAAGAAACCATTAAAGACAGAAATGTAAAAGAATAAGAATATTTCCGAGTCCACAAATTTTATTGTGTGTCCTTAAAAAATCTAATCCCCTCACAGTTGCCAATGTTAATGGATTAATTCCTCTCAAGATAGAATGAAAAACTATTTTGCGATAGCAACAATGCAAATTGCAGAATTTCAGCGAATTCAGATGGCGACAGCAAATCACACAACTCTACGATATTTTTATTTAGAAAACAAATGCAGAATATTTTAAGGGGAGAAAGATTCAGAATTTTTAGTGTATAAATCTGAGACAAAGCTTTGAATTTATAAGTAGTAAAAATATGAGATGAAGAGGTGGAATCCAAAAGATAAATCTTCCATTTTTCATTCACCCCTTTCAAAAAACTCAACAAAAATGGTTAACATCTAAATTTCTATTTGTTGCTGAAATAAGAGTGCACTTTAATTACTAATCAATAAAATATTATTTTTTGTTGGAAGAACAAATCTTGTTTCTTAACTCAAATTGGTAGGTATGAAGTCTTGGTTTGTAGGTATACTATCAATTTTACGCATTCTTAGATAGTGAAATTGATGTAGAAGAATTTGAGCTTATTGAGAAACATATCTTACCTCAAAGAAAACATTTTCCAAATAACAAAACAAAAAGAAAGAAGATATGGCCAAAAGGCAAAAAAAAGAGCTTTATATTCAGAATGCTCCTTTTAAGGAAAGCAAAAATGGTATTTAGGTCAGAAAGAGTGAAAAAAATAAAAATAAAGCTGACTACGACAAAAACCAGTGTCGCATATTGCACGAGCTAAAAGAGTAAGAGGAATTTGTTTTTTAATTCACTTTTCCCTTACTACTTAGAAATATTTTAAAAAGAATACTTAGTACACGCGACAAGCACTTATGAGGGTTGTTTGTGTATGGTGCATGCTTATTGTATGAGAAGTGTTCCCGAGGACCCCACACTCATCAAAAACTCATCCTATATTTTCCCACACGGAATTTCACGCTTCGATTTTTTGTTTTGTTCGGTGAGCCATGCCAAACATCCCCTACCGTCTCCATCTATTCTCTCCCTCCTATACCCACCGCTATACCTATCGCGTACACTTCAATCGCCAAGGTCAATAGGGTTTTTGACGGTTGAGCCTATGGAACTCTTTACTCCCTCCGTCCCAATAATGTGGTGTACTTTAATTGGGAACCAATTTTTGAAAAATGCAAATTATTTTAATGTTATCCCTTCGACGAATTTCAGCTCCGATTAATGCCCCACTAGTTAAATAAGTGTAAAAAAAAGCAAGGTGCACTTGATATAATAGAATTTAATAAATCATCATAGTCTAACCCATTTTCTTAATTTTGAGTCCGTCTTTTTATATATATAGAAACTTTTGTGAAAAAGAACATAGGGAATATACTAAAAGCATATTCTTTAATACGATTGGCTTTCTTTCTTAGGTGCTACTATCATTATTTTACTTTTTCTGAAATTCAAATATATTATTTTTCTAAATCTAAAATAGATTGAAATAGATTAAACTTTGTTGACTTTTCACGTAATTTTTAAAAATTATTTTTTTCATCCTATTTTATAAGACGGTATTAAAATTTAAAAAGAAAAAATATTAAATTTATAGTTATAGGTGTATTATAATATTTATATGATTATAAAATATGATAATTAATAATAAAATAAATTTTTAAAAATTAAAAATCTCTAAAAAAAAACTGTCGTTTTTAGATAAACTTAAAAAAGGAAGTGTCACGTGAAGTGATAAAGACGTAGGGAACAGTACTATCCTATTCTTACCAAGAAGAATTTATTTGGCGTCCATTTGAGTGCTTGGAATGAAGCAGGTAGAAGTTGCCCCGGGCACAGACGAGTTAATAAGTGACAAGGTGATTGGGATATAACCACTTTGATGTCGCGGGTTCGAATTCGTGTGGTGTCTTTGCTGAAATATTGCAAAGGCTGTTGTTGTGTTCGTATCCCGTTGATCCTCTCCCTTGCAGAGCTACCACTCACGCATATCTCTCGATTTACATCCCACCTGGCCAAGAAATCTCTGATACAGGTGGGGGATTTCGCATTCGGGACTTTCCCTTCACAAAATGAAGCAGGTAGAAGTTGGAGCGTCAGCAAAGTTAGTAATGTATTAGTGGACTGTAGCATAGCACTTAGCAGTAAAAGCTTTGGCAGTAGAATAACGTAAAGCATTGTGTTTACGTGAGAGAATAACAACTTTTCATTTTTTTTTTTTTATAATCCAAGTCTCCAGACTTGCGCCTGACTACGTCCTAGAGGTAATAGCATCGGTCCTTCAACACTATTACCAGGTAAATCACGGGATGTGCTCCGTGGCTTTTACGAGAGCGTCATAATCGATCAATGAGACAAGGTCAAATTCCCCAACATACAGAGTTTCTTCGTGCTTGCGGGGAATCGAACCCACGCTGTCCCATGCCAGAACACCTTATAGCGCCCAGGCTTTGTCACTGGACTATGCCCCGGAGGACAACAACTTCTCATTATTCACATCACTTCTTCGTATCATATTTATCATTTTTCTCAATCTCATTAAAAAGATGCTCGTTAATTCCACGTATGATATGATGGTATGTGTTACAAAAAAAATACACACTCAAGCCACTTCATTCAAACAAAATCAAACCCGACACTAATTAATCACAGATTCTACTAATATTGGAAGTAGGATGTGCGATAATGATTGTCGAATTGTTTGTTTAGCTAAAATGGGGAGCAAGTATGATATAAAAGAGTAAGGGTAAAAAAATATTTAATTGAGGAGAAAATTAAGGTGAAGTGAATAGTTTAGTGACCACAAAAAATAATTCAACAAATTTGGGGTTTTTCCTTTATCTAGTTTTCTTATTTTTCAAAGAATTGAATAAATTAACTAATTCCTAAGTTATTTATATTAGTATTGGCCAGGGGAAACAAATGGGCCTGATTTGACATTCTAATTATTTTCATTAGTATATATATATAATTTTTTAAATATATATATATTTAACGATTTGGTTCGATTTGACTCGAGATTTTTTATTTAACATCAAACAAAATAAAATATTATCAATTTTTAAAAATTTAAAATCAAATTAAATCAAACCAAGCCGATTTTCATTATTAAGTCGGTTTGATTCGGTTTAACGGTTCGGATCGATTTTCCGGTCTCATTTGTGTTGAGTTCTCCCACATCGATGGGATAAGTGGTCCTTAGTCTCCTTATATAGCTTGAGCAATCCTCCTCCCTTTAAACTAACTTTTAGGGTTGAGTTAGGCCAAAGATCCATTCTTTACATGGTATCAGAGTCATACCCATCCCAATTCATTGTTTCCGATGTTGGGCCCCTCTTATATTGTCCACGCTCCAGATGTCCAGCCCTGAACGTGAGGCGGGGTGTTAAGTTTTCCCTCATCGATAAAATAAATAATCCTTAATCTCCTTATATGACTTAAGTAATACTCTTCCTTTTAAACTAATTTTTAAATTGAGTTACGCACAATATTCATTCTTTACTATTTGAACACCCTTATACTCCTATTAAGGAGTACTATTATTTTGAACTGCTTAATTTTATTACATGGTGGTCTCTCTGTTGGGGGGGGGGGGGTTAGTAATGTAATAAAGCTTCGTCCCTTCACTTTAACACTGCTACTTCTTCTCCACAAAAACATTAGAGAGAAAACCTTTAGTATATTGAGGGAGATGGGCAACTGCCAAGCCATTGATAATGCAACTTTGCTTATTCAACGTCCCAGTGGTAGAGTTGACAAACTCTATTGGCCTGTCACTGCTAATGAAATCATGAAGATGAATCCCGGTCATTATGTTGCTCTTCTTCTTACCACCACCACCTTGTGTCCCCCCACTAACCCCTCCTCCACCACCGCCAAAAAGAATAACAGTGTAACTAATACTGGTACCAATATTCCAGTTCGTATAACGCGTATTAAGCTCCTCAAGCCGACGGATACTCTTGTTCTGGGTCATGTTTACAGGCTAATTACTACTCAAGGTTTGTTCCTTCTTGTATTTTCTTTGATTATTATTAGTAGTAGTATTAAACTGGTTTAGTGTCCTTAATTACTGAGTTTTGTGTTGCTAATTGTGCAGAGGTGATGAAAGGTTTATGGGCTAAGAAATATTCGAAGATGAAGCAGCAGCAGTTAGAATCCGGCGAGAAGACTGAGATATCAGCGAATTCATACTCTAAGAATGGACTTATTAGAAGATCTGAAACGGACAACTCCAAACAGGTGATTTTCTTTTTACAATTTAAACTTCATGCTTTCTAGTTTCTCATATTTCTTACTACTAGTATATAGGAACTATATCATTTTTCACTAAAATTCATATAATTTTTTTTTTTGTAACAGAAAAATTATAATTTTATTTCTGTTAGAAAACATAATCAATGTGTGGGAGTTTTTTATTTTTCTGTTAGAAAATATAGTTAATGCATAAAAAAATTCATTGTTGTGTGACTATTTATGAATTTTATCCTATTACGTATAATTTCACCTGCTCCTGATTGAAGATTTAAAGAAATAATAAAAAAAAGAAGAAGAAGGGAACGAACGATTGTGCACATAATAGAATGAAGAGGATAGGATAAAGGTGATAAGTTTTTTGTTTGTTTCTTTTCTAGTTTCAAATATATTTGTTTCTCTTTAATTTAATCTATTGAAAGAATAAAAAAGAGAAACAATATAAGCGTCATTTAATTAAAGTCTACTATTCTAGTTATTTACCAGTGTTGATAATAAAAAAGTTTAATTTTTTAATTAGGTAATTGTAACTTTTTTCAGGTGAAACAAGAAAAGCATCGGAGCTCAACAGGTGCAAAACCAAGAATATGGCATCCAAAACTCCACAGCATATCTGAAGCTACAAGCTGAGATTATATCTGGATTTGTGTATGAGATTCTGGACTATGTGAAGAACAACTCACTTCCAAGTTCCATCAGAAAAAAAATAGATGGCTTGAGATGGGTAGTTTTCCGTCGTCAAATTGGAGCTATGCAGAATTAATGACATGTACAGCAAATACGAGAACAGGAAAAAAAAAGTGAGAAAAAGGAACTCACATCGCTTTAACTTTTGTAATCATTTGGAAGCCCTTCCTTAATTGAAAATCATTGTGGGATTTGTTGGAAGCACCAAATTTTGTTTACTTGTTTGGATTCTAGTAGACTTCTAACGTTGAATTAATTACTATGATTTTGCGATTTGACGGAATCAGTCGTACGAATTAATCACCAAATTCTCTTTTTTACTCTCATAATCTCAAATTATTTATAGTTTTTTTTTATTTACAAGTCTTTTAAGGAGTATTAATTGGGAGTAATATTTTATTTATTTTACTCTTATTTATGTCTAGATTATAATCTCTCTATTAAATATTTATTCTATTTATGTATCATCTTCATTAATGATAAAGAATAAAAATAGAGAAAAAATAATTAATTATACTTTAAATTTTTAAAATACTAAATAATTTGAAATATTAATTATTTTTAGTAATGACGATAAATAATTTAAGAATTGAGGGAGTATCCAATTTTCCCCATTTTTTATTACAGCTGGAAATTCAACTTTAGGTGATCTTTATGATCAGAAACTCAATAGATAGTAATGGATCGAAAAAAGAATGCTTAAAAGGTGAAAGTGTTCTACCTACCCTCTCTTGTTTCAGGTATTTCACTCGTTCTCAAAGTATTTAACTCTAGTAGTCCTTTCTGCCTATTACACTCCTTCGCTCTAGTGATCGCTTTGTATACTACGCTTCTTATATGGAAGTTGGGATCCCACACGCTGGGTTAATCACTAAGGTCTTATACAATTTTATGTTGGATGAATGATAGGTATGTGAATATCATAGAAGATAAAGAAGGTTGAAAGGGAACTCTAGTTAAGTGATGTAACATTCAACTACTGTACTCAGCTTTGCACAACAATTAGTTAACACTAGCCCAAAACCAGAGCAGAAGTTCATAAAGAGGATCACCCTCTGCATTGGAAGTTTCAACCTCATTGATTATAGAGAATAGAGATTAAATGAGAATGATATAATCCTTAGATAGTGAAATACAAATAACAAGAACAGATGAACTAGTCAAGTTTTAAATTTGTGTAGGAAGATGCTCAAATTTGTTTCTACTATTTGAAAACGAACAATTTTGACCTTTGTAAACTTTTGATCTAATATTACTCTCCTCGTTAAGAAAAACGTTTGTTGTTCCTTTTAACCTCTAATGGAGCTCTAGTCTGATAATAATTTTAACCATAACCAAAAGTTGAGGGGTAAAATTGGAGATTTCTTCTACAAGAAATTAGACACCCATTTCACGCTGAAGTTTCCATTAGTAGCAAGAATTTTTTTAATTTCAGATTGTACATTAGCAAAATTGGACCTTTCCATATTTTATTTCAGATTGAGGGTTCCTTTTTTGTGGTTTTGGTGAATTTCTACTCAATCTGAAATTATTGTCGTTTCTCCTCCCTTTACGGAGTATTATTTATGAGCTCCACTTATATATTGAGCTCAAATAAAATAGAAAAAGAAAAGGTATTCTAAATTTTTACACAACAATCATAGAAGTATAAATAGTTGCTCCTTGGAATAGAATCACCAGAGTGATAGTTTTAGCTAGCTAGGTAGTGATCATGAGTGCGCAATGCTTTTAAATCAACTTTTGTAGCAAAAAGGGAACACACAAATGGAAAAGGGAGTGGAGAGGAAATTAGAGAGAGACGGAACAATAGAGCAAAATGGAAAAAAGTAGTAAGATATTTGAGAGTGAAAGTATGAAAAAACAACTCAAAACGCCAAAAGGAAACAAACGAGACAGCAAGCAAAAAGTATGATGTGCATGCGGGCATTATTATTTGGTAGGATATGCTAGCTTCATATACTCCATATCCTTAATAATGCTTTTTGATTAGTTCGCAGGTCATAGCCGGATGACAAAGGAGGAAAACTTAAAATTCAGCTGAGGTCTGCAGTGTGAGTTCGAACTCTGGTAGGATCAATTTGCTCTCTTCTGGGGTAAGACCTTGTAGGTGATATCAGTTGTTCTGTTCTCAAACCCTGGTCATTCATGCACATCCCGTGATTTACTAATAGTAGTGCTGAGGGACCGGGACTACTATCTCTAGAAATAGTCTGACGTAAGCCGGAAAACTGGATATCAAAAAAAATAATGCCTTTTGATTTGCCAAATGAATGGGGCCTTGCTAGTCAAACGTCAATTACTATTGTGCATAATTCATCAGAACCAAACACATACCCCCGTGAATTATGAAATGCTATCTAATAATTCCTACGTAGGCTAATCAAAAAGTGGTGGCACTTATGGTAATTATGATTTAGATTTCTTGGGTAGTCGTTGTAATCCGCACTTATGGTACTTATGATTAAGACTCCATTTATTTTGTTCTATTTACTTATTTGTTATTAAATGGATGATTATGGGACGGGTTCGCCCATCGAGGTGGAAAATAGTAGGTGTCCGCATGACTGAGTGATGACGATCGTGTGGTGATAGGGATAACAGGTGGGTATAATTTTGCGGATTCTGCACCTCCCCCGCCCCAGTTGGGGCGGGTAGTAGGCAGGTATGAGTATTGAAAATGTACCCGTCACGGGTAGGCGGGTACGTGGTGGATTTGCAGTCATACCTGCCTACCCGCTTACCCCCCCGCCTTATACCCACCCGCTTTATACCCGCCCGCCTTATACCCACCCGCCTTATACCCGCCCGCCTTATACCCACCCGCCTTATACCCGCCCCAAGTCCAAAATATTAGTTACCCATAAGTCGTGCCTTCAGCCCATAAGCTACTCTTAGAGGCTTGTAGACAGGTATCTTGTGTGTGTAGTGGTCAGGGATGACCTTATCGGTCTTGATATGTACATATATATATATATATATATATATATATATATATATATATATATATATATATATATATATATATATAAGTTGGCCTTTTCTGGTTAGGATTCTACATAGTCCTTATTCGGTTTAGTCTGTATTTAATTATGATTAAATATTGATTGTATGATTGGTGGTACCCGGCAGGTGGGGTCCGGGTGCCCGTCGCGACCCTCCGATTTTGGGTTGTGACACCTCATATTCATCTTGATCCGACATAGGATCCTCTTTGTCTTCTTCCCATTGATCAGAAATATTTACCTCTTCCTCTAGACACATCAAGTTGAGCTCTTCATACTCGCTGTCCAAATATGGGTCTGGACCACCAATGAAACTCCCGTCTGGATCTTCACCTTCTCCACCACCACCATTAGCGAGCAAACATTCATTTCTTCAATCCCTAAAACATTAATCAAGGTTTCCCTTAATTCATTATCCAAATTTTCATTGTTTGGGTCCATTTTATGTTTGTGATTTCAGCAAATGAAGAAGAGACAAGAGTAAGAGGCAACCGTTGTAGAAGAGACACGAATAAGAGACAACTGTTGTAGAAGAGACAAGAATAAGAGGCAACTGTTGTATGTAATTAGGGCTTTTTCTATTGTTTAAATGATATAAATTGGCTTTTTCTATTGTTTAAATGGTATTAAATTGGAGTTAATTAGTACAACAACAACATATCGAGTGAAATACCACAACGTGGAGTTAACTAGTAGACCGTATAAAATTGAAGTTAATTTGTAGGTGTATGTATAAAGTATGAAGTATGTATGTATAGAAACGAGATTAATCATCTGCTCGAGGTATTGAAAAAACGGAAAAGTTAAGCACGCCGAAGTATAATTATGTGATAGTCTTTGACGGAAATATTTTGGAGGGAAAGGAGATGGTTTGGAGCCAATTCTTCATTAAGAGTACAATATACTTTTTAATCGAGTTGTGCCAAATAGGAGCACCCATAAACCATATCATAGCTTTAAAATGAACCTAGGAGTTGAATTACCAATGAAATTTAGCATTCCATTTCTCTTTTTAGTCTTTCTTTTTCCTTCTTTCTTTCTTTCTAATTCTTTTTCTTTGGTGGGTGTGTGGGGTAGCTCTACAATGTGGCCTTGATCAAGTGTTAGAATGAATAAAGTGACTGAATAATGTCATACATGTTATATTTTCGACTTATGCACAAAGGAGTAACTATGATTAAATTCTTTGTAACAATAACTTCGTCTAAACTTTGAAATATTTATACTTATAGAAGTTCAAATCAACTAGATACGTCTAATTGTGTGTAACATTAGAGTGAAACTATTACTTATACACTAGCTGTGCAGCATTTTTATACTATCATATTATATTATATATAATAAATGGAACTAGTAACTTGCAAAATTAATAAAGCAAACAACCTTCTAAGAAGGTCTAATTGCACTAATAATATAAAATTTTCATTATACTATTAGTGAATACTAAGTTAGATCCTTTTTGAAAAACTGAAGGTTTATTTGCCCCAATTAGGAACTTCATTTTGTTCTTTTTTCGAAGAGAGATAGCACGAGGCTAATGTTTTTCGGCAAATCAATATAAGCTGATACGAATTAGCAATGACATTAGTAACGTGCTATTTTATTTGTTCCGTGCTCAATTTTTCATGATTGTGACAACAAAGACAGGATTATATGGGGGGGGGGGGAGAGTCTATATTATGAAATTGATACACAATCTTAGGATATTTGAAAAAAGAAATCAACTTCCTCTGTTACTTTTGCTAGAAAGGGGCGAATGACTTGCCCACAGAATTGTTTGATTCAGCAGAGATTTGGGAAATTCCTTCACGACTTGTGATTTCGTGTGATGACCATCAGAAGTTATGATACTTTCACGTATTTGACACGTTAAACTAAACGATAAGGACAACCTATCTTCCCATTATGACGCCTTGTTCCACATATTTTAATATACTAATCACTATCTTAAGAAATACTAGCAGCAATAATTTTTTAAGAAAACAATGCTTTTACTTAATATTCCACAGGCAAAGCATCACTAAGATTATTTTAGGATCCACTAAGAAAAGGAACCCCAATAGGTAGCATATAACACCTTAATCAAATTTTAAATGGATCAGCTGGCCACCTTTGATTTGGTTGGGATAAGCCAACTCAAAAATACTCCTAACAGTGATATTTTTTGTTTTGGACCAAAATCATATGGTTATCCCTAAAAGGTTTTACACAGTAAACCTTATTATATGTAGCTTCTTTTTCTTTTCGGCTATCAATATGAACTATTGTTTGCCCACACAACAAATATGATATAATGGTCCAGCATTATTGTCTCTGTTTAAATTAAAGGAGCTACAAACCCCACACTGCAAAGCAAACTATTCTCAGATGCTAATTCAAGTTGGGAAAGTAATCTGCTTAATCATTATATGACTTGCGGGGTATCCATCGTATTATAAAGCAGCTAGCATTCTTTGTGACATGTATAATGAATGGGACAACAACAACTCATGAGCAAAGTTTTAGAATATTTTCTAGTAATAATGCTTTGTTCATTTTTGACTCAAAGCAATCATTTCAATCATCTGTTGTTGCACTGCATCATGCTCTTCTTCTTCTAGTTTCCCCACAAAAGCACAAAGCCATTTAGACCCTTCTTTTCTTTTACATTTCCCCACAAAAGCACAAAGCCATTTAGACCCTTCTTTTCTTTTACATTTCCCAGCTACCCACCCTAAGCCCACAGTACTAGTTGGAGAAAACAAAAGATAGCTTTTCAAAATTAGCTCCTCTAAAAAGGTAGTACAAAACTAATATCGGTTAGGTTCAATACGGGTACAAACATTTTTTCAGTGTATGATATCGAACCAAATCAAATATTGTCGATTTCTACAAAGTGCATATCGAATTCTTACATTAGTTTAGGTCCACTTATTAAATTTTGTTAGATTCACTTTTTCTTGAACATAAAGCTTTGAGCTGCTCTGATGAAGTAAAAAGGTAGAGTGCTACCATTTGGAGAGAAATTTAGCCAACTTTCTCACTGGTTCTTGACCACAGGAACTTTGGGCGAATCAAATTAAGATCATGGCATTAATGTAGTTGTGGTCCTAACAGAAAGTGTGGTAGATGATATCCATTTGTAGGACCTTCATTTGATTTGCAATATCCCAATCTAAAATATGAAGAAAACTCGTAACTAACCAGCAACTATTTTGCATCTTCTACGTCTTTAACTTCTTTACCACAAATTTCAGTGGCACCAGAGGATGATGGTAATGTTATGAAGGTGAAGGTCTACTAGTTTTAGTTAACCAGTGCAAGTCCCTAACAAGGATCTGCAATTTTGGTCCAATTGTCCTCTTGAATTCAAATTAAGCTAGACTTAATATCTTATTATCTATAAAGTTGCAAATGTTGGGACTACTAGGCAACTACCCTTGACCCATAGAGACCTTATAGGAAATTATTTATTGGAATCCTATAGAGGCCATAAAAGAAAGAGCTTGAACGCTGTGGCCGCGATATAAACCCAGACCTACTGATTCAAATACATCATTCTGCATATTTCAATATGGCTAATCATGCCTAAAAACTGTGGTGATACCCCTTGAGGGTTTCTGAGCAACGTCAAGTTACAAATGAAAATTTATGGTTGGCTTTTGAAGATAATCTAAAAATGGGCCAAGTAATTTAGAAGCAATAAGGTCATGTAAGATGGACGCAGAAGATTGGCAAACATATTTCAAGAACTTATGATACGAGAGAGAGAGAACACATAAGGCGAAATAAATTGCACACATTTTCATTGATTACTTACAAGGAGAATGAACTCAGTATCTAGCGAATGCAGAAAACGACACAGAAGACATATGTCATATATAGCTCAAAAAAGCAAAACAGAGATGCAATAAGAGATTAAGTTCGGGGTACTCATATAGCAGTAGGACTGAGAACCATTTGTCACTCGTTAGGCTTCCAATATAATTGATTTGAAGGAGCTCCAGCCACTCTACTTCCCCCTTTGTGTAGTCCTGAAGATAATTCCAATAACAGAACACCCTGCCATCCCTCGTTCAATCTGATCTACCAGGGCACTCATACGATTGAAAAATACATCATGTCTAAAGAGGTTAACTTTCTGATCCACCTTATGCATGAGACCTCGTATCAAAAGCAAACCCTTCTGTTGGGTGGTATAGTAGATTCCAAATCATTAAAAGATAAAAACTATAGGAACCTGACACTTGAGATAAACAAGATAGGAACCTCAGACTTCAATTCCGTCCTGTAAAGTTAAAATCTAAAATCAGAATGGCTTACAGATTATGCTCCACAACGACCAGTGTGTTCAACATTCTTTACAGATTTAAGTGTTCTTTCCCGGAAACTGACTACTCATAGTAGTCATCACAGAATATTCTTCTTCTGAAAGTGCAAAAATCAGAAGCAGTCTATAAAAGCAATATCTTCGTCATAAAACTTCAGAAATGGCCTTCAAATATGACTGACAGTCGCGATGAGTTCTTAACTTCATAATATGCCAATTTAAGTCTCAGAAAACAGATTCATGGAACCAAACGCGATGGCTAGCTTTTCACCAAGCGAAGCTGCTGCTTCCTCATTCTCTCGCTCAATGAATGTCGTATGGATGGTGTTAGCAACAATACCTTCTAGGAAAGCACTATCCAGAGGTATTAAAACACACCTCGAAGCTAATTAGACCAATTATGTTCCCTTTTCCTACCTGAACTATCAACTAGATGTGTTTTAATACATAGATGGTGATAGTTTAGATAGGAAAAGGAAACAACGATAGTTGGGGTGTTAAATTCGCGAAAAAGTGATAGTTCAACTGTATTTTTTTACCATTATCTCTATTTACTATATATGGCTTCCTTCTGATTTTAACTTTTTGAGTGTCCATCAACGGCTCAACCCTTATAAGATCATTACTAATTTACCATGACACTGCAAACAGAGAAGGGTAAACCAGAGTCCAATGGCTAAGCCTTTTTGCTCTCTTACTTCTAAGGAGCATAACGTGGATTAGCAACTGAGCATAAGTAGTCAAAACAAATTGCAGTAAAGGAAACTGAAAAATGAATTTACTTAGTTTATGAGCCAAGGAAAGTAGGCCTTTCCCTGATAAAAGACACTCCAATTTCCAGACAACCACAAGAGCAATCACACATTGTACATACTTTAGGCAAAACTATTAGCTTTATCAAGTAAAGCACACACCAATAGAAAAAAGAAAAATGAAGTGACATTGTGCTTATGTGCACTGACAATAACTCTTGTATCTATGTGTTTAACCTCTGCACCCGTTTCAGGCCAGAAGGCTGATTCTCGATGTCGTATTGCAAAATCACACAACAAGAAAATTTTCATCAGGCAGGACTCATGCTTTTCCATTCTCAGTCACAGTCACACCTTTAATCTTCTCATGGTCTTCCATGTGGCTGAAATTACCTCTTTGCTTAAAGAGTTGCGTATGATGGTGCCTACAATAGAGTTTGTGATCATGTGCCACATAATTTGAAGGACTGATCACACATCCCCCATGGCTACATTTGAAACAAGGCCTGTGGTACGAAGTGCCATCAACGGCCACCTATGAAATAGTAGTGACAATATAAGTATCGCAGGGTTGGATTTCGGTAGAGAAATCAACTTTTTATAGGTGTTAATAACATATTTTGAGAAGGTCAATCTGTTGATAAACCTTCATCTTTTTCCACTAATTGTTAAGTACTACATAGAAAAAGAACATGTCATTACCTTTTCTATGGGGTAAACAGTTTTCTTGCATGCAACACATTTATCTTGAGTTCCACCAAACAGAGCTGAAACTTTGTTGTTTGATTGTGCCTGGGTAAATCAATAATACAACAAAAGTGAGATCAACAGGTAAAAAGAAGAGAATGGTATATGTGTAAGGGATCATCGATGATCTTGACGTTAGAAATCAATCAATCATGGAATACCTTATCAAGAGATCTTTCCTTCGCTGTTCTTGGACCCCCTGCAAACAATATAACGAGCAAGTGAAAACAAGCTTCAAGAGAACAAGCGATAAAAGAATACTTATAAGAAATATCAACTTGGTAGCTGTTCTAGTAACCTTCAAAACTCTTATTCAGGCTTCCAGTCATTTTGAATAGTTGATCAAAGTGAGGTCTGCAGTATAAAACTCCTTCATAGGAATTGTAGTTACTTAGCTGCACAAGTTTAAAAATGACAAGGAAATTCAGAACAAAATGTCTTTTTATGGATCCACAAAAAAGATACATGAGAGTATAGTTGACAACTTGACAGCATACAGTTTGTCAAACTAGACTACATGGCAATTAGGCGTACATTATTTATGTGTTTGCTAAATCAAGTAGCGCACATCACGGAAAGATTCTAACAAGCATTCCCTAGTAATGAAGTTGTAAGAAATAAAAATATGTTATGGTCCTTCCAAATTGGAGGAAGACGAGCCACAGTACCATTGATCCGGTAGAATGGACCATTACTGGTAGGCAGAGCTACAATTTCAACACAAATCAAGAATGATACTGCGACAGCGCTTAACATCTCAACCAAAGAGTGAAGGCCAATGTTTGCTCATTAAGCACAGAGTCTTTGTGTCTTTGCTTAATAGATTCAAAGAAATGCCAGCACTTGGGCAATCGAAGAATTAATCAAAATTCACAAGTGGAGAAATCCTGGTTCTTCCTTTGCACTATCTTTTCCAAAAATGAAATAAATCTTCTAATTCACGTTTTAACTAATAGGAGAATCACAATCAGTGTCATTATGAGAGGTTCTCTGAGGAGATAGAAGAAAATATTATGTTATTAGTACGATAAACATCCAACAAAAAATGCCAACACTTGGGGAATTGAACAACAAATCAGAAGGTACAAAATCATGGTTTATCCCTTGAACCATCTTTTGAAATTCTACTATATCTAGAATTCACTGTTCAACTAATCAGGAGAATCAGTGGTAGTATGAGAGGTTAATTGAGGAGGAGTAAAAGAAGGCAATATTTAAGTTAGCAATACGATCAATTTTGGTACAGCTCTGATATATTTCCTTCAGAATATTGATGAAAAGTTCTTTGATGGCGAAATAAAATAGATAAAACGAGAAGAACCATGAAAGAGAACCCTTTGTAAATCGCTTCATCATTATCAAGACATCATCAAAGATACTAGTATTACCTTAAACAAACAATCCTGCCTAGCATGTTTACGTTAATTATATTAGAGGCTACTCAACATAATTCTCCATTATCTTCCAATTGAATTAGCAAGTATATATCATGGATCTTTCGATCATCTTGACAAATCCAAATACAACACATTTTTAACAAAACCAGAAAATCCCTACTAAGTAATAACGTTAGGAGAAAAAACTTCTTTCAGGATAAATGTTAACCATAGATGATCCCAAGCAATCAGAAAGTAAGTATAGCCCATATAAATGAGGATACTGTATACTAATTGACAAGAACTAAAGTGTGTCACCTTAAGAGTACCCTTGCAATGATTGCATCTGAAACAAGCTTTGTGATAGACCTTGCTGTCAGCCTTAAGTTGATCCACCAAGTATACTGTTTTCTCACAGGCCTTACACTTCTGTGTTGTCCCTCCAAAAGTTGCCATTCCTTTTTCTCTGCAAATAGATCTCTATTCCAATGAAATTCTAGAACACGATCCAATAAGGAATAAAGAGATCCTGTTTTCCCTATTTCCAAGAATAGTCTCTGTGTTCTCCAATTAAGTCTTTGAAGTTGAAAATTAGAGTAATTTAGAGGTCAGAAGAAGTGCGGCCGTTACCTTATACTTTGAATACTACTCCCTCCGTCCATATTAATTGGCCATTTTTTTAAACTTTCCTTAAGAAATTATAAATAAAAATAATATTTTTACTATATTATTCTTGTTCTTCTTCAATTAATTATACTTTAATTAATATTAGTTACTTTATAAAATAATTAATATTAAGAGCAAAGTAGGAAAAACGTAATTAATTCTATATTATTTTTAAAAAATAACCAAGTAATTTGAAGTAAATATTTAAGTAATGTGATCAACTAATATGAAATGGAGGGAATATTAGTATTACTTTAAATGGCACACCCACAATGCGGACAGGCCTTTTCAAATGTTGGCTGCCCACATTGTGGGGTATGCCATTTAAAATTCTTGTTTGCTCATTTCGTTGACTCCACCACCAAAGTTATAAGTAAAATCTTAATTTTATTTGAGGCAAAGTATATATATATATATTTTTTTAGATAAACTAATAAGGAACGTAAGTTAATCTTTTTTGAAACGAAGAGACTAGCGGACAATAGTACTGATTCATTGCCTAAATACGCGCCGATTCTTAATAAGGAGATTGTGCCTTTCCGACAGCCAACTACAGTACAGTTTTAGCTTTTGTGTGTGTATTACTATTTAGTACTCGCTAGACTTAGGTCCCGGTTATTTTTCTTAGGACTCAAATTTTCTAAACATGGTATCAAAGACCCCCTCCTTCCCATAATATATCATATATTATGTATCGCTTCTTAAAGAGTAATTTGATCAATCTTTAAAGCTAAATTAGATTAAATTAATATAATATTTTAAAATATAAATTTAAACATTCAAAAACTATAAAAAAAAATACTTGCAATTCTTCTTATATCATTATGATGGTAATATACATTTTAAAACATTAGTGAAAGTTCAAGTAATTTGACTTTTAAAAAATGAAATCGTAACAAGTATTTTCGGGCAAAGTCCATATATACTACTACATATAATTAGTTCAATTTTTGCGATAATCAATTTTATAAAATGTACTTGGTATAAGAAAAAGTTCAAATCTGCATAGAGAGTGCCTGTTATTGAGCTAAAGTAAATAACAATTCACATGCTTCAACAATAATAGAGATAAACATCATGGCCTGCCCTTTTGAGATTCCCTAAAAGGTAGATTGCACTAATATTATCACAGTATACTATTGTTGCAGTCGGAATAGGGCAATGAAGTTCAAGTAACATGTTTTGAATCCAACATGAGTCAGATGTAACATTGGCCACAACACGATATTCTGCTTCAACACTTAGCGTGATACCGTGGCCTGCCTTTTTGAGGACCATGAGATTAAATTGTCACTAAGGAAGACACAATACCCGAAAGTGGATCGTCTTGTATCCGGACATCCGGCCCAATCTGCATCAGTGTAAGTAACAAGTTTGGAAACAGAGGACGGGTATAGATGTAATTCATACTCCAGAGTGCCTTGAATATATCGCACAATGCATTTCAGAGCATGCATATGTTCCTCCATTGGATTATGCATGAATAGACACACTTGTTGCACTGCATAGGTAATATCTAGTCTGATGAATGTGAGATACTGTAAAGCTCCTGCTAGGCTGCGGTATAACGTTGGATCAGCAAACGGTTTGCTAGAGATGGCACTCAATTTTGACTTTGTGTCGACCGGAGTTGCCGAAGGTTTGCAGAAAGACATCCTAGCTCGTTCCACGATATCTGATGCAAAGGGAATGTCCACAAATAATTAGAGTAGTCATCAAGTATAAGCAAATAATATCTATGACTAGAAGAACTCAAAACAAGTGATGTCCAAAAATCACAATGTAAAATATCAAATGGCAAAAGAGTGCATGAAGTAGAGGAAATAAATTACAACTTAACGTGTTTACCAAGTGTGCAAGAATGACACTTAATTAGAGTCTGTGTTTGGGTACAAGAAATAAAATTATTTTGTTTAAGAGAAGCCAAAACAGCCTCTCCCGGATGTCCCAAACGTTGGTGCCATAAAGATGGTGCCAAGGCTGCAAAAACAGAAGGAAACTTGGATTGTTGTGTTGACGGATTTATTGGATAGAGCTCCCCCTTGCTATCACATCTCATGAGAAGCTTCCCCGTCTGAAAATCATGCACGGAAAAGCCAAATGGGTCAAACCGGACATATACCCAATTATCAGTTGTAAACTTTCTAACAGAAACCAAGTTTTTGATTAATTTGGGAGCATGAAGGACATTCTTTAAAATTAGGGGTGGGTTTGGTGGTGACAATTTGCTAGAATCATAACCTTTTATTAGAATTGAATGGCCATTTTCGACAATTATTCCATTTCATTGCTCAAATTAAAATAGGACGAGAGATTACCTTGGGAGGACGTCATATGTGACGTCGCTCCGGAGTCCATATACCAATTTGAATCCGGTGGATTAAGTCCAAGAGTGTGCATAGCGAACTCAATTTTCGTGGGGTGGACCCTTGTTGAATGGTCCTCATGCCACTGGGTCGGCTGAGGCCCACTACTACTGCTTGTGGTAACAGACCCAGCGAAATGGGCCTGCTGGGCCTGTTGCTGTTGTTGCTAGTTCAGTGGAAAGAACCCCTTTGTTTCTTTGAGGTGACGATGAGCCATTGGGTGCCCGCCCAATTACTGTTGAAATTTGGTGGGTGGTATAGCCAAGTCCTTTGCCGGTAGGTGGAGTTCTTTGCCTTGTCCGCCGCCCCTGCCATCGTGTTGCTATCACTGTCCACCACCGGAGTTGGTGTTGCCGCCACCGCCATCGGAATTTCGGTGGCCTCCACCTTTGTTATTTCCGCGATTTCCACCCTTATTTTTATTGTTATGACGTCCTTTTTGTCCCTTATTTTGTTAAGAAGGATCAAAAAAATTACCATCATGTGAAGGAGTGGCAAGCATGGCGGAATTTGAAGTAGTTGAGGCCTTTTTCACCAAGCCCGACTCTTCAAGTATAAGCATGAACCTTGCTTGATAAATGTCGCGCCCTATTTTGACCTGCTCTACAGGTCAAAGCGGAGCACAACATATCCGGTGATTCCTGGGTAAATGATTTAAGGAGTCGCCACCTAATTATTTTTTATGGTGAATTAGGACACCTAAATATTAAACTAAATGCTGCAATGTAAACTCCGATTTTAAAGTCTGCGAAACGAATGAGATTCTAGGTAAGGGTTCTCTATTCTCCTAAAGGAAAGGGGTTAGGCATCCTTTAAAATCCGCTAACTTGCGGTTATCCGGTCAAACTCAGGTTAACTATCGTATTAAAAAATGAATGTTCCGAAAATAAAAGCTAAAATAATGTTGTAAGTTTTTAATAAAGGAATGCATTTTTACAAGTATGCATTTGTGACAATAATAAAGGAGAAAAGCAATTAATTTGTAATGCCAGAGGAGTAATTTTTGGAAATCATTTTTTGTTGTAAAATGAATAGAAGATGATCATAGTTTGTTTTGAAAATTTTAAATATGCATGACGAACCTAAAAATAAATAAACTAGCGGAGGATTTCTAAGTTTGAATTAATCGGGTCTATAAGTAAATAAGCTAGCGACGAGTTTTAACTACCCTACTAATTATCCATTCATGACCTAGCTATTCTAAATATCCTAACAACCACACAAGCATTAAATAATTATTACAGACCCGAGAATTAAAGAATAACAATGAAAGGGAACTAAAACGGATGAGGACATCATCTCGCCCTATTTGTTTTGAAATCCCGAGTTTGGAGAATGCAAGGAAGATAGATACAGGTCTTCGTTTGACACTAGCCATGATGAGTCTCATAACGAGACTCTTCGTTGCTCCCGATGCGTTTCATGTAAATAAAAAAAAAAAAAAAGGATTAGTAAACGGGAGATGGACATATGTATATGAGGGCAAGGAAAAATGAGTAGCACAGTTAGATAATATCTAAAATTATCATACATAACTGAGTATCATTAGTAGAACTAGCTATCTATTTTATATTTTTATTATAACAAGTCACATAACGGACTGACAGGCCCAAAAATAGCAGTGAAAAAAATATTTTTTATCTCACTGCTGGGCTGGGTTGGGCAGAACGCATCACACACAGAAATAAAATGAAGGCCCAATAACTCGGTTTTCAGACTTTTAAAGGAATAAGAAACACAGAAAACAGGCCCAATACGATATCGGTCCAATTCTTAATGCCAAACAGACATGCAAGCCCATTTTCTCATGAAAGTGAAACTGATAACACTCAATTAGCGTATATATCCCTACATGGTCTAAATTACAAAAAAAAAAAAAGAATAGAGTTAATCACAGGGAAGTATAACTTAACATATTTTAAACTAGACTCACTCATGATGACACTCATAGAGATAGGGAAGGCTACACATATGACTTAACATCAAGCCATACCATTTTCATTAGCAGGTTCATGTGTTGAGCTAAAAAATGGAAATAAATAGGCATGTGTATGTCAATTCCCGCAGAAAAACTAGGATGATTATATTAGCAGAAAAAGGCCAAAGTCAAATTTTGACACATACCATCACTATATTAATCTAACATTTAATCCACAAGCACATAGTAATAAAATATAAGAGAAGAAACCCTTTCAACTAAATCCAAACATCACATGAAGGCATCTCATTATTTGATAGCATAAATGTCAATCTAAATTTCCTTGTATTGTGCAAGATAAATCAAAATATTAATCATGTCATGCTGGACATAGACCATTAGCCAACTGAATAAACATCCCAAAAGTGCCCCAGATTTAATCAACTTCAGATCCCTTTAAATTATAGCATAACTTTCAAACAACCTCTTAATCACATATGCAGCTGACAACTTAACATACCAACAACATTTTGACTAGTCTTAGATTTGGACGGGCATAAATCTGACTAAACATATTAGATACTATCACCTAACTATAAACAATTAATTTTTACTGATCGGATCCATATCAACATAGATGATGCCAACAGAAAGCTTAAGCATGCTAGTAGTTAGTAGAGGTAGCCTAAACAATCATTAACACTTGATTAAACAGGCCAACATAGACTTAAGGATCGTAAACAACTAACAAGTCTTGATTAGAGAAGGCTTAACAATTATTAGAATGAGTATCAATAAACCTCATTAACTAAACACGCTTATTAATCAATTCAAACGTCCGACAATGTCCTTCATATGTTACCATTCAACCCAACAACCTTAAACACTAACTCGATAAATGCACTTAATGATTCAAAAAAAGTCATAATTTAAACCACATACACGAAAACGGACCTGACAGGATTCAGTAACACTTAACATCATCTAAACACATTTTAAACCTAAACTAACAAGCACAAATAACAACTAGTCCTTAAAATAAACACCTTTAACAATCACATTGAAGAACAAATACACACAAAAGGATCTCATAGATCATTTCATGCTTCTTTCATACAAAGTTCGTACTATATTTAACGAGCAGTGATCGAAATCAGTAACTAACTAATCTTAACTGGACATCTAAAATAACAACCATCTATCATAAAGTGTCTTTTAGTCATAAATGGGCAGTACACATAAATAAAGCAAACAGTATTTTAGAACTATGTTAACTAATCATAAAGAAAACAATATATTCCTACCTATTATTTGGTTGGAACAGAAACGGAACATGCTTAAATTACCAATAATAAATTAAACACACAAACACATGAAATGCATGAAAAGTATGATAGGAATTCGAGTTTACCTTCTTCGGGCAACGAACCGAGGCGTGTTTCGAATCGTCGACCCGCTCGGAGGAGTTAGTTTATGCGATTGAACAAAAATGGGTGTGAATGTTTTGTATCTTTGTCGAATCAGAAATAGGAGTAAAAAACAGAATAGCCGATTTTTTTGTTTGGTTTTCTTTTTGAAGAACCGAAAGTTTTTCTCCCGAAAAAAAGAACCCCCCCTTTGAATGGACTCCTCATGCTACTATTTATAAGACAAACTTAGGGTTTGCTAGGGCTCATTTGGGCGGGATTTTAAGCTTCAAATTTTGAAATGGGTCAAAATCCTTCAAAAATTCGCATCTTTGCAGACTTCACGTGATAAAGGACGATATCACGCAAATGGTATGGTCAAATTCTGCCCATTTTGAAGAAAATTGTCGGGTTTTCACGAAATGGGAAGAGAGAGGGAAGGGAATCGCGGCTGCTGATTTCTTTTTGGGAAAGGGGTGATAAAAAAAATGGTGAGGGTTTTGGGTTAGGGATTATGTTTAAAGGATCATGGGTTGGGTTTGATGTTGGGCCGATTGGGCTTCAGTTGGGAAGACTTGGGGTTTTGGGCTTGGTAGAGTAATGGGAATTTAATTTTGGGCTTGGTAGAGGGTGGCAGGTTGGGCTTTAATTTGTGGGTTGGGTAGAATGTTTTTGGGTAGAAATTATTTTTTGGTTGGAAAATAAAAAATGGGTTATGGGTTTAAAAATATAAAAGGGGTTAAAATATTATTTTGTTTTGTAAAAGATGTGAATTATTTAAAATAACATAACGATGTGATAATAATATAATATTTGCGAAATGTTTAATGCTTAATAAAAAATGAAAATGCGATGCAATTTTGCGAAAATGAAATAACATAGAATATTAGGATAAAACTTATGATTATGATAAAAATGCAAATGATAGTAAAAAATGCGAATAATAATAATAATAATAAATAATAATAATAATAGTGATATTAAAAAATAATAGTATATATATATATACACACACATGCCTATATTAAAAAATTGTTTTTTGAGGTGTCCGAAATATTTGAAATTGCGAATAAATCGGAAAAGATGGGACAAAATTGGGTGTCAACAATAAAATCGTGGTAGAGGATTACTTTAACGGATTAGAGTTCCCACACCGCTATACGCATCGGTGAGATCGACGACCAATTGCAAGACTAACCGGTTATTAGTAACTGGTGAACCAACGTTTCTTAATTGATCGACCAACACTTTGAGTCGTTGACAATATGTAGAAACATTAGGGAAATCCGACATGTCAATGGTTGAGAACTCATGTTCCAATGAAATAGTGCGAGAGTTTTGGTTATCTTGAAAAATATCTCGCAAGAGTTCCCATGCCGCCATGGCTGTGGAATCCGGTTCCATTATCGTATGCAACAAGTCAGGGGAGATTGTTGCATAAATCCAACCAAGGACTGTGGCATCAAGTGTATCCCACAATTCCTTGTCTGCATCGTTTGTTATGTCTTTCCCTTTACCATATTTTGGAGGAATTATATGATGAAGAACTTTGTGAGCACGACAACATATTTTGAATAATTCCGCCCAAGTCGCTTAATTAATGGTTTCCATTTCCAGTTTGATGGAATAATGTGTTTTGATGTTTGAGACAGCAAGGGCAGGGTGAAAGGATGGTTTGGTTTCAAACATAATTGGTTGTGATGAAGGATAATCAATAATGGAGTAAAAAAATGAAGAATTTTCGGCCACTAGGGTTTCTAGGGAGGAAGATGACCGAAAATTTGGAAGAAATTAAATTAATTTTGAATCTTTCCTTAAGCTCTTGATACCATGTAAGACTTTGAAAATATTTTCCTCAATGTATTCATCCTTCAAGGGTACAATATATACACCATATACATTAATTAGGTAGAGTCAATCATGCCTAATCTTCCTAATCAATTCCTAATAATCTTCTACCTAATTAACATAATATTCCTAATTAACATTTTACTACCTACCATATATAAAATGATACTACATTAATACATAATAATAATAATATGATTTGCATAATATTCTAACATCATTTTCAATGAATGATATGATTAGAAGTCTAAAATTATAGTAAGCTCCCATTTGTTTTCACTTAATGAAGTTGGAATTTGAATAATTAAAATTTCAATCTATTGCTTTAAGAAAAATTCAGTCTATTAAATGTAGTTTCATTTCTTCTATTACTATTCATTTCCTTTTAATAAGATTGAATTTTTCAAATATTGTAATGAATCTTAAAATCATTAAGATACTATTCACATTAAATGATCATTTGAATGTGATTTTCTACCATTCCTCCATCTATTACAGTTGTAAGATGATATTCATCTCCTCTTGCGGAGACTTTCTCATTAATACCAATATATATAGTGTATAATATACAATCCTAATACAAGAAGAATCCTAGTTTACCATAATTATATATCACTAAATATTTACACAATATATGAGATATATTCTAATTGTGGGTAGGGATTATGGTACATTATTGTACACGTTTACACACCCCCTCAGTCAGAGCGGGAGGAGGCTGAATGCTAAGAGTGGATCTGAAGTCAATGAACATCTGTCTCGGGAGGCCCTTCGTGAAGATATCTGCGTATTGATATGAGGAAGGCACATGTAATACCCTAACATGTCCGAGAGCAACATTCTCACGAACAAAGTGGACATCCATCTCAATATGCTTGGTTCGCTGATGCTGAACCGGATTGTGAGACATGTATATGGCGGATATATTATCACAGTAGACCAGAGACGCTTTATGTAAAGGACACTGGAGCTCCAAAAGAAGGTTTCGGAGCTAACAGATCTCAGCAACAACATTAGCAACTACTCTATACTCAGCTTCTGCAGTCTAACGGCATAATGTGGCTTGTCGCTTGACAGACCAAGATATGAGATTATTGCCCAAAAACACACAGTAGCCGGATGTAGAGCGGCGGGTGTCCGGACAGCCTCCCCAATTTGCATCTGTGTATGATAATAACATGTTCGGTGCGGAGGGGTATAGGTGTAGTCTATAATCTAGTGTGCCCTTAACATATCGAATGATACGTTTGAGAGCAGTAAAATAAGGCTCCCTAGGGGCATGCATAAACAAGCGTACCTGCTGAATAACATAAGCAATGTCACGCCTGGTGAAAGTGAGATACTGAAGTGCACCTGCAAGACTCCGATACAGAGTAGGATCAGTCATTGGATTACCATCCATGGTAGAATCAACTGGAGTGGATATGATTTTGCAATTGTCCATCTTAGCTCTGTGCACGATCTCTTCTGCATACTTACGCTGGCAAAGAAACACATAGTCTACAGATCTAGTCACTGAGATTCCAAAAAAATAACTCAACTTCCCCAAATCAGTCATAACAAATTCAGATTTGAGCAGCGCAATAATCTCATTTTTCAACACAATGGTAGAGGCAGTAAGAATAATGTCATCCACATATAACAATAAATAAGCAGTATCACGGCCTCTATGGAAAGTAAAAAGAGAGTTATCACATATGTTGTATGTAAACCCAATACGCATAATGAATTATGCAAAACGATCATACCACGCTCTAGGAGCCTGTTTTAAACCATACAGTGACTTACGGAGACAACATACATACTGAGGAGCTGCTGGGTGGAAAAATCCTGGCGGCTGGTGTATGTAAACATTTTGTCTTAAATACCCATGGAGAAACACATTTTTCACATCAAGCTGATGAATCGGCCAATGCTTTCCCATAGCAATGCTTAGAACTGTGCGAATAGTATCAGGTTTAACAACCGGACCAGACGGAATGTCTCACCGCAATCAATGTCCTCTTGCTGATTAGTATCATTTTGCCACAAGCCTTGCCTTGTATCTTTCCAAGTCACCATTATCCCTATACTTGTGACGAAAAAGCCACATGCAATGGATTAACCCTCCGGTCGAGGAACCAAGTCCCAAGTATGATGTTTCGGTAAAATATTAAACTCCTCACACATGACCGCATTCCAATTCGGACCCATTTTGGCTAAATTTGGGCTTTTTGGAATAGGGGAAATTGTTTGGGCGGACATGTTAAATTGGACTTTGGGTTCGAAAATCTCGTGTTGGGCACATGTTTTCACACGGTGTGAGGGTACAGGTTGGGTAAGGGTGGGGGTTGACTGGTCGGTTATACTGAGTGGGGTCAGAATCATGTTTGGTGCAGTTATCGGTATCATGACTGGGTGTTGGCCGATGGTGGTGGTTGGTGGGTCGGAACAATGACGGTTTATGGGTATGGAGTCGATTGGGGTGGGTCAATGGCGGTGTATGTAACTGGGTTGGGTTTTGTGGTATAGTGGGGTACGATGTCGGTGGTGGAGTGGGACCGGTAATGGGGTTGGGTGGATGGTTGTTGATGAACGAACTGAGGTCGCTTGGTGGTGAGACTGCAGGGACGACACATTTGATGGGACAATGACCGGTAGGGTTGTGGAGACTGGTGGTCGATCGCCATTAGAAGTGGCAATCGGTGGTGGCGGTGATAGAGGTGGCACTGGCGGTAGAGATGCCGATGACAGGTTTTGGTAGGTGGCAGATGGTGGTTGTGACGGTGCGGTGGTTCTGGGCTGGTACAATTCCCGAAGAGTGATGGGAGAGAGGGTGGACTCATCTAAAAAATCATAATCAGATTTTTGAAATTTTTGGATGTTCGAGAATGTCGTCTCGTCAAAAGTGACTTGACGAAAGACGTGAATTTGACGAGTGGACAAGTCATAACATAGATAACCCCTATGATTCGATAGGAATTCTAAGAAGATACACGGAGTGGTGCGAGGGGCTAATTTGTGAGAGGCGGTGGAAGTGAGATTGGGATAACATAAGCAACTAAATATCCGAAGGTGATCATAGGATATAATTCTATAGTGTAAGATTTCGATTGGAGTCATGTTATGAAAGGTACTAGTGGATAAAATATTAAGGACGTATTCTACCATTTTGACCACATATACCCAAAAAGATGGCGGAAGAGAGGTATGAAACAGAAAAGTGTGAATTATGTTATTTATTATACGGATGATACGCTCGGCTTTGCCATTTTTAGGGGACGTGTGAGGGCACGAAAATTAAAAAACCATGCCATTAGTTTTGCAAATTTTTTGAAACGCGGAGTTATTAAATTCACGGCTATTGTCACATTGGAAATATTTTATGTCTTGTTCAAATTGCGTTTTAATAAAAATGCAAAATTCAAGAAATTTGGCAAAGACTTCTGACTTGAATTTTAGTGGGTAAATCCAGATAGAGTGAGAGTAATCATCTAACAATACAAGATAATTATAGAATATATCCCATATATTGTGTAAATATTTAGTGATATATAATTATGGTAAACTAGGATTCATCTTCTATTAGAGTTGTATATTGTACACTATATATATTGGTATTAATGAGAAAGACTCCGCAAAGGAGATTAATATCATCTTATATGGTATCAAGAGCCAAAACCTTAAAAACCTAGAGCAAGTTTCGGATTTCGCCGACCCCCCACCCAATTTTTTTCTGACGGCCCCTCTCTCGGTTTTCCACTACCCAAATGCATCCTATGGCTACTCCCACGTCTTTTGACGCTTCCGCTTCTACCCAGTCGTCATCCAAACAACTCTCACAAACCTCTCCTCATCATCTTTCCATTCGGCCCTTGCCGTTACTAACATCAAGAACTTTATTCCTGTGATTCTTGATCAGGAAGATGGTCACTATTGGTCATGGGTGAAATTATTTCGCATTCACACATGTGTATATCATGTGCTTGACCATATCGACGACTTCATCCCTCGCCCTCCCGAAATCGATGACACAACTTGGTGTCGCCTCGATGCCGTCGTCAAACAGTGGATATATGACACAATATCTAAAGATTTACTCTACACGATCATGAAAACGGGTGCCTCCACCCGTGAGCTATGGACACGTTTGGAAGAAAATTTTCAAGATAACAAGAACACTCGTGCATTGTACTTGGAAGAGTAGTTCAACAACACCCGTCTTAAATTTCTTTTTAATATGTATGAGTATTGCAAGCAGTTGAAAGTTGAAACTGATGGCAGACCAATTGTCCAACGTTGGAACTCTTGTTTTTGACACAAAGATGG
The DNA here is from genome assembly GCA_029783415.1 of Anisodus acutangulus. Lineage (NCBI taxonomy): Eukaryota > Viridiplantae > Streptophyta > Magnoliopsida > Solanales > Solanaceae > Anisodus > Anisodus acutangulus. Next base: position 10,754,130 of record CM056497.1, on the reverse strand, counting down.
TTTACAATTGGTTGCCGGCCTACCAAAGGGTGAGTATGACACTCTGGCCACGATGATACAACAGGCTGACCCTCTACCCAGTTTTAACAAAGCTCACTCGTAATTACTGTTGGAGGAAACCCAACGTGCAAAGCAAGACGAGCAGAACCAAAATGCGTTAGCGGTTGAAACGCCTACACAAAACCACTCCGCCGTTGGCCAACCGCCACTACCGTAGAACAGTCAGTCGCGGAAGAACCGTGGCGTCAGGGGTGGCAGGGGCCGCGGCAGTGGTCGTGGCGGCAAAGGGCGTGGTAATGGTAGGGGTCAGCAAAGCAATCAGCAGCAGCCCAACCAACTAGGCTCGTGGGCCGGCCCAGCAACCAATGCTCATCATTAACACTGGGCTGCCTACCTAGGCTACTCAGCATCCCACTCACCATTTCAACAACAGGGCCTACTGGGCCCAGTCCCCGGTTACTGCCCAGCCCAATACCCTCATCATTAGGCCCACGTCGCACAAGCCCAATTCCCGCAGCAGCCCACTAGTTTGTCCCCATCTGATCTGGGTCAGGCGTTCAACAGTTTGAATTTGCAGCAACCCGATAAAAATTGGTACATGGACTCGGGTGTCACATCTCACCTCACCCGGTCTGCAGGTAATCTCTCTCAACTGTTTCGTTTAATGTCTCCTCAATTTATTACAGTTGACAATGGTCACCACATTCCAATTCAGGGATATGGTAACGCCAGACTCAACCACCTCACCCAACCTTCTCCATTAATAACATCCTATATGCCCCACACATCATCAAAATTTTAATCTCTATTAGGAAATTCACTCGTAATAATTCTGTGTCTGTTGATTTTAATCCTTTTGATTTTACTGTACGGGACACCTCTTACGAGATGCAATAGCAGAGGAGATCTATATCCATTCACACCCTCGTCCGCTGTCAGTTCCCGCTCACACACCATCCTAGCTGCTCCAATACCATGTAAGATGATATTAATGTTCCTTGCAGAGTCTTTTTTATTAATACCAATATATATAGTGTACAATATATAACCCTAATACAAGAAGAATCATAGTTTACCATAATTATATATCACTAAATATTGACATAATATATGAGATATATTCTAATTATGGGTAGAGATTATGGTACACAACTACCACCGCTAGCCTTCAAGGCACAATCATCATCATTACCAACAACTTCCATCACCGATCACAACTATCACCACCCTATCATATCTACCCCTACAACAAACCATGTACCTCCATCGCCATTCACTAAGTCCAATCACCTCCACCACTAGCCTCCACAGGAACTACTTCCACACCCAATCTTCCACAGAGTAGCCACTACCACGGGCTACCACAGTACAATAATTGTTTCTAGACATCATAACATAATCATCAATCACCACTATATAACCACTGCCTCGTCACTTGAACTAATTACAATCACTGATGACCACCATATATCACCATTACTAACTTTTAGAGTGTTTTATCGAACATACAATAATGTTTGAGTTATGAGCATTTTATTATTATAAAATATTATATTAAAGTGCATGCCTTATATGTCATTCATACGGTAAGATTCATAGAAAAAGAAAAATCAGCCCAACGTCGGCTGAAATACTTAATCCACAAATGTCGATTCAAGGTACATATGCGTGCGTAAAAATAGAGAACGTTGTATGCATAGATGGAGAGAAGAGGTATCTTTTTCAAAGAAGAAGACGAAAGCTTTGTTGGGCTTTTGGACGTTGGGTATTTGTGTCAATAGTTTGGATAAAATTGAGCCATTAAATTTATGATGGCTACATAATGTCCTTTTCCCATGATTACTTCGGATCACTAAAGTTTGTGAGCCATTAAAATATTATATGACCACTCTAGCATGTTCTCCCACATTATCTCCTACTAGTTACCCCACTAAACCTCAAATGATCATCCACTTTCTTGAAATTTACGTGTGAAAGAAATTCTACATGCTTTTATCCTTGTGTTATATGAAAAAATGTAGATGAAAAAGTGGATGAGAAGTATATTATATTGAGTTTATATTTTGAGGTTGGTGTAGTAAAAAGAGAGAGTTGAGATAAAGAAAAATATTCTAAATATCTAACCTATTCACTATAAAAGAGAGTATTTTTATGTTGAAGGAAATTGTTCTTATTGGTGGAGCTTTGAACTCTTCAACTAGTCTGAAGTTGTTTGAGTTACACGACGTTGTCGGGCTGTTATATCCTGGAGGGGACAAGTCAAGATATATACTGTTGGACCGATGAAGATAATGCCCCAGTGGGCTTGAATCTCCTTAAAGAGAGCGAGATATTTGCTCCTCTGCCTGAAAAATATTTTTAATTTTTTCTTCTTTTTAATTTTTTCAACTGTAATTATCGATATATTCACCGATAATTTTAAGGAGATTCAATTTGGTTGCAGTTGAAAATTTTGCAGATATTGAGATAGGAGATCACACCATCATTCCGCTTCAACGTCACTAGATCTCTTGAAGAGATGAAAGGGTAAAGTATCTTTTTCTACTTACTCCGCTCAAGCGGAGGAAAGGTAAAAATCTTTTTACCTTAAATTTTATGAATAAAGTGATGCTACTTTTCATGAATATTTGTTTCATTAAATTCTGAAAATAGTAGGGTTGAAAAAATGTGGCATGAAAAATTTGTTCATGATTCAAAATGAGTTAAAAACAAAAAAGTGTGACAGGTGCATATATTAATCTTGAAAAAAAAATCACATGTTATTGTTTACATATGATTTGATAATTTTTGGCTCTAACATGAGTGTTATCAAAGATACTATAAGAAAATATGTTGAGTAGCCATTTTGATACTATGAAATATTTGGGTGAGATAAATATGATTCTTGGAATGTAAAATACCTTAAAATATGTGATAGAATTTTTCTTGACCAGTCATATTTGTTGAAAATTTTGTGAAGTACAAATTTATTGATTGTACGCACCTTGCAACTCTTTTTATTCAAACGTGTGAAAATATTATGGTAAAAAAGGGAGTACGCTATCCTAATGAAAAATATGAGATGTGGTGACTGCACTTTGGTCTGATATAGTGTGTAGTAAACGTACTTAGCAGATCCAAGTAAACCATGTAATTTACTTGGTATAAAGATTTATGGCTTGTTTAATAAAAATTATCCTGCTATACTCAAAGGTTTTTTTTTATACAGATAGTAACACTTGGTGCTATTTATTAGAGATTTTTTTTTATTCTTGTTGCTAACTCTACCATGGATGCTGGGTTTATTACTTTAACTTCAGCTAGTGAAAAAGTGAATTGGTTTAGAGATTTATTATATCAAATATTTATTTTAAAAATCAATTCCTTCTATTTAATGTTGTAACGACCCAATCAATTGTTTTGAGAACCGATGCTCTATTTTACGTGTCGTCTATTCTAGAAGCTCAGTAATAATTATTTTGACTTACTTGCAAAATTTGAAATCAAACGGATAGCATTTGATCTACTATGGAAGAAGATTTCATTTTGGAAATCCCGATATTTAATTATCTAGAACAACTAATAGTTTGGGGAAAACGTGCTCTAATTGGAAATCTAAAGATTTCGTTGGATTTATAATAATATTTGTGACCTGAAGAAGTTGACAGAACTAAATTTCGAGTTCTTTTGGTTGGTGTTTCGCAATTAAGTCGATTTTGGTCTTTAATATGCCTATTCATGATGAAAAGATGGTCAATGGAAGGAATAAGAGTGAGATTGAAAAACTATTGATTTTGTAGCTTCGTGTTGATGTTTATGACTTGCGGGAATAGATGGCATGATTCCCGAGGAAATCAAATAAAAATCGTGGAAGGAAATCTAAGTTTTGAAAAATTGAAAGTTCTAAGTAGAAAAGTTTGACTAAGAGTTGGCTTTTGAGTTAATGCGTCTGAAATTAATTTCTGGTGATTCCGTTAGATCTAGAAAGTGATTTTGACTTGAATGGATGGTTGAAACGATTACAAAGTTATTTGGGTGAATTTCGAATAAGAAAGTGAAATTCTAGAAGTTCATAAGTTGAAAAATGAGATTAGTTTGATCAAAAGTTGACGTTTGGGTAAACATGTCCGAAATTGCATTTCGTCAATTCCATGAGGTCCAGAACGTCGTTTATGACTTAGTTGAGCCTTTGATTCGGGTCCCAAGGCATTCGAGTGTGTTTTTGAATGCAAGTTGCATAAACTTAGAATTTGAGAAAGTTAAGAGATTTCCGGGAAAAAATGTATCTTAACGGTGTTGGATTGGTGTTTTGAAAATTCGATCAGATTCGTAGAATGATTTTGGACTTGTCCACAAGTTTTGGTGAGATTTCAATGAGTTTCAGATAGATTTGGGTTATGACACGCTCGTATTTGATGTTTAAGTGTCGTTTCTTTAGGAAGTAAGGGTACCATATTAAGCAAACAACCTTTGATTTATGTTTCGATTGAACTGTTAGATTCGTATCATAATTTAGGAACTATAGCAATTGGAATCACTCAATTGCGAGATCATATGAGGGAGCTTTGGTCAAAATACCAAATTGCATGTTGGCTGGTGCAAAGCTTTCTGGTGCGACCTTTTAGCGACCTGATTTTTGACGTTAGCGACCATATATGACTTTTAACGACCGGTCTGTAATTAAGTTTTTCCTTCATTTTTCATTTTTCATTTTCGATTTTGGGAGCTTGGGAGCTCGGATTTGGGAGTTTTTTGCGGGTTCTTCAAGATTCTTCAAGTGGGTAAGCCTCTAATCATTCTAGTACAATTATATCTTTTATTACATTGAGATTTCATGGTAGAAATCATGATTTAGGATGAAAAAATGGAGTTTTTGGAATTTTAGTATTTCTTAGATTCGAAGGTCAATTCATTGATGATTTTTGCTAAAATTTGAAATATAGCATCCTAAGATTATAGGCAACGTTTTTATGAAATAAAATTTCAGTTCACTATTTGGGTCCCATTTCACTGTTTCGGTGGCGATTCTATCCGAAAAAATAAATATATCAATATAGGTATCATTGGACTCGTATAATCATGTATAATATTATTTAGATAATAATATTTGAAAATTATGGTAAATTACTGTTTTACGACAGAGGCCCGAAAAATAGCTTTTCGGATGAATTTCGATTCTAAATTTATTATAGCAATATGGGTGCCTACGGTATCGTATTTTGATGCATTTTCGTATTAGAATAGATTTTGATTGCTCGGGAGCTTCACGGAAAGGAAAGGCACTGTAAGGATTGTCAGACTGCTAAATCAGGCATGTTGAAAAGCGTTTTGATTGGTCAAATAAATTAATTAAGAGGGTGAACTAGGAATAATAAGTGGGTCCCAATACTTGTGAGGTGACGAACACTTGTATCGGGTACCGGTGTCATTTGATGGGCACTTGTGAAATTTAAATGGTATAGATAGACTGAATGTCATGCTTGGGCATTAGCTGATAGAATAGTATTATCCTACAGATCTGTGATTGTGGTATGATGATCGTACTTATGTTGATTTTTACATGATTGTTTATTTGTGTCTATGATTTCATCACTCTGGTATACTCATTTTAAAATGAGAAAAGTAGCAAAGATTATTTATGATGTAACATGATTAAAGTGATATTGCAGTGGTATTTCTTTGGCTTCTGATTTACTGTGCGTGCCACATTCTTTTCATATCATATCACATTCATATATTATTTTGATGGTACATTTGATGTCTGAAGGGAAATGGTTCCGGACTTGGCACTAATATGATATTGATGTCCGAATGGAAATGGTTCCGGACTTGGCACTAATGGTACTGATATGATATTGATGTCCGAAGGGAAATGGTTCCGAACTTGGCACTAGTCGCACTGATATGATATTGATGTTCGATGGGAAATGATTTCGGATGGTATACGAACCTTGCGAGTCCTCCATGGGTCATGATTCAGTGGACATCATCCTGAACATGTGTATACAGGTAAAAATAGGCCTTGCATTGCATATGCATAACATTTCACATCATACATTTCATACTGATGATATTGACTTAATCTTTGAGTGATTATCTGTTGTTATATTCTGTTACTTGGAATTGAGATATAATTTTGCCCTTGTGGCCGGATACTAATAAATATACCTGTGTGGGAAAATATGGATTTTTAGTTACTTGTCTACCCTTATAAACTGCTAGGTTACTTTGTGAAATAAGTGACAACTGAAAAGAATTTCTTAGATTTAGGGTTGAATCATATAAGGTGAACTATGTACTATTTCTAACATCTGATGATTTAGTGCGAAAGTGGTATTCAAACGGTCAGTCCTTGTCTCCATTTTATTTAGGGTTGATCGACAATGCTGTTGAGTACACGTGTTTCCCGTATTCATGCTACACTTGTTGTACTCATTTTGAATGCAGATTTGGTTCCTAATTTTAGCCGTGCACGAGACTTCTGCACTTGTTGAGAAAGGCTTGTGAAGAATTCGGGTGAGCTACATGTTTAGATCCATGACACCAAATACTTCTCTCTTATTTATTATTTTTCTATCCTTTTATTTTCAGACAGATTTGTATATGTATATATTGGGGATGTATTTCTAGGCTTGTATTTCTTAGTTCGTTCTTGTACTAGTGACATCAGATTTTGGGTGTTGGATTTTCTTTTATGCATTATTTTTACTTAAATCAAATATGGGTTAAATGGGTTGTCTTGGCTTACTGACTTGAGAAAGTTAGTGCCATCACGACTTGGTATTTTGGATAGTGACAAAGGTGGTATCAAAGTCTTAGGTTCAGCGGTCTCACAAGTACAAGAACAATGTCTAGTAGAGTCTTGCGAATCGGTACATAAACGTCTGTACTTATCTTCGAGAGGCTATTGGATACTTTGGAAAATTCCATTCTTCATTCTTTATCGTGCGTATGTGCTTTGGTTAAGGTCTAAAATTCATTGATCCAATCTCTCACTAATGGTGAGTATACGTTTCCTGATTTACACACGAGTAGTTAGTTATGATGTTACGTGGATGGTAAAAGATGTGTCACCGTTATGAGGACGCGTGACAAGATTCCTATTACCGATATGAATTGAAACTCTATTGAGTTGAACTATGGGTCGAACTCTCTAGCTCGGTGATATTCATACAAAATGAGAGCGGTGGTGTGAATGACTGTTTTGATCGGCATGTCTTCTGTAGCTAGTTTCTCAGATGTGGGATGAGTGTATCTATGGCATAATTAGTAATGAGAAGCGACTTGATGATCTAAAATGATTTGGTTAGCGGATTAATTAAGTGGTAAACGTGTGGTTTTAAAGATTTCACTCAAGAGGTTTGGGCATAAGATAGAGAACTTTTGAGATGTAATGAGATAGGGCATATACTAATGTTCTGAAGACAAAGGAATTTTTTTGGAGAAATCAGTTGATCAAGAAAGAAGAATAGTTGATGAAATTATGAAGTAAAGTTTGGAAGGAATATAAACATAGAATATGACTTTTTATGACAAGGTTTAATTAAGTAGGAATTGTATTGGGGTGAGTGTAAATATTTTTTAGCTACTTGATAGAATAAAATGTAATGAAAGGAACTCAAATGGATCTTTCTCAGTTGTGAGACGAGCACACGTGGTGGATGTGCTCGTGAATTCAATTGGATCTTTCTCAGTTATAAGATGAGCACAAGTGGTGGATGTGCTCATCTGGAAAAAAAGTTACTATGGATGGACTAACCTTGTAGATATAGTCAAGACTAGTCTTTTAGTAAAAGACAGTGTTTACAAGTTCGTTGATATCCCAGAAATATAGAAGTAAGAAAAAGTCATTTTGGACTATGAGATTGTTGATTCGGTAGGACTACTCTATTTAAGAAGCGAATGTTAAAGAAACGTGAATCGAGCGGTAAGTTTGACTATGCCGTAGGTTTCTGGAGAAAATAGTGATCGATTTTAGGAATGACTCTAACGATGGATGAGTGTGGAAACATAAGTACTTAAAAGTTATCGGATATTGAACCTGAATTGGAGAAGGAATGTGGATGTTGTATATGTAGTGCATTTGGATTTGATGAATATTTAATTTTAAAGATTCGAGTAAGCAAGGGACATTTTCAGATACTCAATATTATGGGTTACTACTACCTCGATGTTTGACTTAGCTAATTTAAAGATGTGTGATATTTTGATCTACACCACACATGGGTTTGAGTTATTTTCGATTTATCATGATAAATGTGATTTCAATGGAATATAGAAATTGAAGAATTAAGGTACAATTATTATATTATATTTAGAGGAGTGAGGTTCGTAAGACTTGAATTTGCCGCAGCATGACTACTTGAACCTTATACAGGTTATGGTGATATTATAATATATCATTCAAGTGAAAGGTGACAAGTATGATTGAGGAAGGAAGTCTATGGACAAATTGACTTAGTGTGTGAAAGGGCCACTAGGACTTTGCGAATGAAAAATTTATGAGGAGGTAACTTGTGCAGTACAAGGTTGGGTAATTCAATGGCATCTCTGAAATGATGAGTTAGAGTGGAATGATAAGAAGAAACCTTAAGATGAGAAGTTAAAGTTATAAGGTATAGTTCATCAGTACTTGGTTGACGACTTGGGTACATTTCAGCATTTTAGATTTGGAACAACATACTAAAATGGGTCACCCCAGATTTATGAAAGGCTTACTTCCAGTTTAAAAAGATTTAGAAACAGTTCAGGTGATTATTAATAACATTCAGGGAATGATGCATTTTTAATCGGGCCAGCTCTGTTTATTTAAAGTCAAATGACTTAAGGATATATTACTAGAAAGATTATGGTTACTCTAGTTTCCCATTTCTGAATAATTGATGGATTTCAATTTAGAATAGATGTATGACATGTTTTACCGAGCGCTATTGGCTTTATCAAAGTGATTTGATAATAATTTTATTGATGGCAGCTATATGAAAGTTCTAATGGTCTATATGAATACTTGGTGATATTTCAAAAGAGGTACGAATGAATATGATAAGTCGTTGGAGTGATCAGGTAATTTTTTACATATTTGTAATCACTAAGATGATGTACATGTTATATTAGTGAAGGGTTAAGAGGAATTGAATGATAAGTGTTGACTCAGTAGTTTCATCTCGAAAATATTTGCGAAATTGGCTTTGAATAAGGTCGGTTTTGACAGAAATGCTTCAAATTGGCTCAGTACAAGCACAAATACTTTCCTAGTTAGATGGGGTCATATTTAAACTCGTGGTGTGTGACAATGTGATTATATGGATTACTGGTATGAAGGATGACTTGGAAGGTGTGAAAGAAGGATGAGTAGAATCAGGGTACTTTACAATTTGATAATGAGTTGTGGCTTCAACTAAAGAATTGTTGCAACTATGATGAAAATGATGAAATCAACCAATTTTGTTTAAAGTTGTGGTTAAAATTAAAATTGGTATTTCAAGTGGAGCCGAATCAAATATGTGAGAATCAGACTACTAAGCTAAGTTAAAAGATGATTTGGCAAATTAAGTGAGTAAGCAAATTTCGATGGGCTTGGTTGTAGGATTTTCATGGACTTTGAAAACATTTGGTGCTACTTGAGTCATTATGGGCCATTTGACTAAGTTGGCTCTTTTCGTATCGGATCAAATTGCTTATAACTTGGACGAAACTGCACATTATTTCACTTGAACAGAAGGCTAGTCAGAGCGGACTATTCAAGTCCTTGAGGATATGATGTGGGATTGTATGATTGACCTTAGTGGTTATGTGTATTCGTTCTTGGCTTTTGTAAAGTTGCTTACAATGATAGTTATCATTCGAGCATTGAGATGACACTATTTGAGATATTATATGGTACGAGGTGTCTTGCTCCGGTTGTTGGTCGATGTGTTCGAGGTTAGGACTTGGAGTGCAGACTATTTGAGGAATTATTTGAATAAGGTTAAATTGATTTAGGATATGCTTCTCACAACATAGAGTAGGAAATAGAATTATGCAGATCGGAATATCTTTGATCTGGAGTACATGGTTGGCAAATGGATTTTTGGTTAAGGTTTCACCCATGAAGGGTGTGAAGGGGTTAAAAAAGGGCAAGTTGATCCGAGATATAGTGGTCTCTTGAAATTATTCAACATTGGCGTGGTGGCCTACGAGTTAGATTTGCCACCAGGTTGGTAGAGTGTTCACCCCGCATTTCACAATTTGATGATCACGAAGTGCCATTGGGATAGTGCTCACGTGATTCAATGAATTTCAGTTTTACTTAATCAGAATTAGACTTTGAAAGAAGAGTTGGTAGCTATTTGAGTGGGTAGATTTGAAAGTTGAAATCCAGATGGGATAGTTTTAATAAAAATTCAATAAAGGCTTTGTCCGGTAAATTGGGAGATCTGTAGTGTACTTTGTTTATCTTATTTATCTACGTTAGTTACTGCTTCTTTTTCCTCTCTTGCTTTGCTCTCTCTTGCTTTGCTTGTGCTTATGATTTGTCTTGAGCCGATAGTCTTTCGGAAACAGTCGCTTTACCTACCAAGGTAGAGGTAAGGTCTGCGTACATTCTACCCTCCTCAGACCCCCCGCTTTGTGGGATTTCACTGGGTATGTTGTTGTTGTATCATGAAGTACTGCTTCAGCTTCAATGAGACACTCCTCAGTCCATGGTACCATCGTGATATATAAATATACTGAGATGATATCATGGAGTAATGACTCAGTGTTTCTCTTAGTCCTCTATGATGCCATTATGATATATAAATATATTGTGATCGTATCATGAAGGAAGAGTTTTGGGGGCGAGGGAATACTCGAGTAATTAATTTTGTCCGATTGGGTAAGAAGCTAAATTAGTTTAGAAAAGACATGAGGTGGATAATTATTTTGTTTTTAAGGGTATTTAATGTTATTTCCCCCTTTTTTATTTCTGTGAAAGTGAGTTGGAGTGTTGGACATGGTATCATTTTGTCATGAAAAACAAAATCCTTTTAGTGAAGGTGGAACTGCCACGTATGTGTGGCCGTTAACACGAACAAAACCAAACGAATTGTTCGTTCTCCTTCATCTAAGCCATCAGTAATTTTCTACATTGGCAAAATATGCAAATGGCTTTCAGAGTATACAACAACAAAATTTCTCTGCTCTCACTTCCTGCTTATATTCACTGCCAAATCCCACACTTCTTCAAAATTTCTCCCCAACCCAATTCCTCTGCTGAATCAAAATGGTACGTAAAACAAAATCATCCACTTATAACTTGTATACAACAACAACATACCCAGTGAAATCCCACAATGTGGGGGTCTGGGGAGGATAGAGTGTACACAGAATTTATCTCTACCTAAGTAGAGCGCTGTTTCCGAGAGACTCTCGACTCAAGACAAGGCACAAGCTCAAGCAAAGTAAAGTACGACAAACAAAGTGAGTAAATCATAATAGCGAATTCTGAAAGGAAAGAAGCAAATGAGAAGCAACACATACAACTTGTATAGTAATTTTTATTTTTCTTGATGAATGTTAAGGTTCGGTACTTGGATTAGGCTTCTAAGGGACAACCCCGAATGTGGTGGATTTTCTGATCTTTTTTGGGATGGCCTCGTAAGAGGATAGTTTGATTGCAACACTTAAAAAAGTTGTCACTTTTCTTGATTTGGATCACTTAAAGGAGAAGATTCTGTTTGATTCTTTACATGATCATAATGGTGAAACTTGGGTTGATTTTCAGTTCTGTCTTGAAAATTTTCAGGACCAACATATTCGATTAGGGCAATTAGTGGAACAACTGTGGATCCTGTGGCAACCAAGAAGAAAAATGAAGACCAATCTCCAGAGAACTGGAAAATCAAGATGCTTTACGATGGAGAATGTCCCTTATGCATGCGTGAGGTATACAGAATCAAATAAAATTGTCTTTATCCCTGTTTCTGTTCTATGTAATGGAGGATACTAGGGCAGTTTTATTTTAATTCGTTGAATTACTAGTACGTAGGAAATGAATCATTATATTATGGGTAACGGTTTTGTTAGGTTGACATGCTAAGGGAGAGGAATAAAGGTTATGAACAATTAAATTTCTCGATATAAGTTCAGATGAATACCGCCCTGAGGAGAATGAAGGGCTTGATTACAAGACGGTATGTTCCTTGATTAAGCCATTCATTAATTAAATAGATCCTGCTTAATTATCTAGCAAGTAGTACTAATTAAACTAGACTCAAGCATAGGCTAGCAGTTCATAGTTTTTTTCAATTTTTTTCTTTTGTATCTATTGCTTGAGCTCCCTTTGTTTTTTTTTAGAACTTTTCATGAAGCAATGACTATATGTCACCAATTGTTTAGGTTATGGGAAGAATACATGCTATACTATCAGATGGAACTGTGGTGACAGATGTTGAGGTTTGGAAAATTTTGATATAATTTTATCTTTTCATATTTGAGACTTTACATTTGTTTGACATCTTTATAACTTGTTTAGGCATTTAGACGGCTCTATGAAGCAGTTGGTTTAGGATGGGTGTACGCCATTACAAAATATGAACCTGTAAGTCCTCTCCAATTCTAGATTTAATTTGTTGTGCTACACTGGTTGACATGTTCTCATGAAAGCTTGTGATTTGCAGATTGCAACTATTGCTGATTCCGTATATGGAGTCTGGGCAAAATATCGTCTTCAAATAACAGGTTAATCCATCCGATTCTTATCTTCCAAACTTCACTGATAAAAAAGTTTGGAGACCAAGAATAAACATATTCTAGTTCACATGCATAAACAGGATGTAGACATCTACTTTAGTATATCACCACCTTCAATCTTTTGGAAATGTTTACTGTAGTAATTTGTTTCAGTTTTCTCTGAGCAGTTTATATCCCTGTCCATCATGGGATGGAAGAAAGAAATACATTTTCAACAGGGTTAACTATATAAAGGCGAAAAACGTTCAGAAATTTTTGATTGCATTTACATGATATCTTATCAAGCCATCATGGTGCACTTCAGAAAGCCATCCAATACATGCTAATGGCTAAAGTCTCAACAACAATTTCCTGAAGCTGTATTTCTTGTTACAGGTCGACCATCTTTAGAAGAAGTTCTGGAGGCACGAAGGAAGAAGGTGAGCTCTACAGTGTCCCTAAATGATCTTCATTTTCTTTAAGCTAAGTTCTGTAGTGGTCACCATTCATACCTATTGCAGGATTGCATATAGTACACAATCACAAATAAATCCCTATCTGTCCCTGTCAGTCAATGTATTTATCACACGAGTACCTTTCTCCAGTGGCGGATCCAGGATTCTTACTCAGGGTGTTCGAAAAAAACAATAAAAGTTAAACATAAAAAATAATGTTGTCCCTAGGAATCGAACCTGGGACAATAGAGACACTTTTGAACACCTTAGACCACTTGAGCTTACCTTTTGCATTTGTTCAGGGTGTTCAAAGGATAATATATGTACATAAACACAGAAAATATAACATATATATACACTATAATTTTTTGCCGAGGGTGTTCGGTTCAACACCCTCAGCACCCTCTAAATCCGCCATTGCCTTTCTCAGCCTTTCAATTAATATGCATGTCACATTCATACTGGCTTCAGATTCTTGAGTAGTATTTGAACCTATATATACATTCAGCTTCTTTCTCCTGTTAGCGTTAAAGAAAATTCTAGTTTAGATTTTGGAATCTCATGCATGACACACGGAAACTGTATCCATTATAACATTTCTTATGAGAATTATATTCTTTTCCCTTTCTGGCATAAAGCTAACCTGATTTAGATCCTTCATTCTGTCTTTGACTAAGATGCTGAACTTCAGCTGCAAGACCTTCAACAGATAAAGCATAATGAAGAGCATTAGTTTGGACCGTATTTTGATACACAGGAAAGGCTACAGACTACTGAAATCTCACCTTTGTTATTTCTTTCCATGTAGGATGAAATGTGTAAGGACAGCAAGCCGGCAGGTGTTCATCAACAGAGTCAGATCTACTTCTACGCTCTTGCTGAAGCTGATCTGGTGTACAAATGCGAAAGACCTTACAGTTGCTTTCAGTCTTTTTAGCAATTGCTATAGAATTGTATACAGATTGTCTCCTATTGTTCTACATATCTCAAGAGTATAGCATATAGTAGAGTATACAGAAATTTATCCAATAGTTGGTCAAATGATGTACTAAATACATTTTGTTTCTCTATATTTATTCAATAATAAACAAGAAAAAAGAAAAAGAATAAGATTCTCCTCCTTGTTCTTGGAAAATCCTGCATACCTCGTCATGGCATGTGTTCTACTAACAAGTGAATCCCAAAAGCAATTCATCTCTCCAGTGTTAGCATGGCATAGAATGAGATTTATCACTAATCAATCATGCAGAGTTCCATGTGTTCAGAAAGCTGAAGGATAACATGTAAATATGACCAGCTAAAGCTTCTTCTCCTTTTAGTTCGATTTTTTTTTGGTAATGCTTATACTTGAAACCTCATGTTTAACTGGTCATAAATGAAAGCTCACAAAATAATCAGGCTCATTTGTACATCAAATCATTGCTGATGAGAATAGTAACCACGATAAATAATTTTCTACGCTGTCAGAATTTAAAGAACCTTCTGTAAGAAGTAATAACAAAATAAACATGTATGACCTTTTTCCAAGTCAGACAATTCAGCCAACAAAGAAAAATCAATAAAGAAGGCATAGAAGCAGCATTAAGTATTAAGAGTGGCATTGGTAGACAGAACAAAAAACTTTAAGAAGTAGAGGTAGTTGAGGATATCAGAAACAGAGAGATATAAAAACTAGTACAAAATAAACTCAAAAAAACAGTAAGTTCAGTACAGAATATCAGAAACAGTGAGACAGATAATACATGTTATATGAGATAACTGCGATAACATTAAGTAGGTAATACCTTGTGAGGATATCCCAATGGTGAGATGATTTACACAGCTGTTTCTTACACTTTGAGCTCAACTACTAATAGAAAAGAGGTGCTAAATGAAAATCCATTTTCCTTGTATGTAGCTGAAAAATGAGAAAGCCATCATATAAACTACAACAAATTAAAGTGTGTGTGAGAGGTCGAGGCATATGCAAGCATGGAGCGATTTTCATATTACCAAAGCAACAAGTACTTTTACTTTGAACACCATGGAGTAATATCTCTGTTGTCTCTCCAAAATTACCAGATGAACTCCATCATTTCTTGCTGTTCAGTTCTACTCAATGCATCTCGCTCAAATCTGCAGCAAGTAATATGATCACAGAATCTTGCCTTACCAAGTATTATTCAACCCCCTTTGTTGTTGACCACGGTCATATGAACTTTGGCCACAGTTGCAAGAAACTTGCTTATTGTAAAAGAGAAACATATTTGTTAAGATAATTATGGATGTCTCATTTCATTCCAAGATTACAATATATATACAAATATACATAAATCAATCTAGGCTAAGAATATGCTAATCATCCTAATTACATTGATATGATGGAGATAATTTGGATGTGATGAAGATCAGTCTATGCTCATCCTAATTACATTGATATGATGGAGATAATTTGGATGTGATGAAGATAATTATGGATTAGGTCCATAATTATCTTAACAGTCCCCGCAGTCTTAGCGGGAGGTTCTCGTATGATGAAACTGTCCCTGAAATCATCAAACATTACGCACGGAAGACTTTTCGTGAAAATATCTGCAATCTGATAACGGGACGGTACATGGAGAACTCGGACTTGCCCACATGCAACCTTTTCACGGACAAACATGATATCCATTTCTATGTGTTTTGTGCGTTGATGCTGGACAGGGTTACCTTATAAGTATATCGCACTCACATTATCACAATAAACCACGGTTGCTTTTTCGATTGGACAATGAAGTTCTAAAAGAAGATTACGGAGCCAACATGATTCAGAGACCACATTAGATACCCCTCGGTATTCTGCTTCCGCACTCGACCGAGACAGTGTCGGCTGACGTTTCGACGATAGATCAGGCTAGGCCTCTCCAGCTGAGCTGGGCGCCGTAGTGGGAATAGACCCTCATCGACACTTCTTTAGATCCACTCCGATAGTCTAATAAATCAAGTCAATGCAGCCTACCCTGAACTCGGGCATAAAGGCTTTGTTGATCATAAGAAAGTGACTCTCCAGAATCTGGAAAGTATGAGGGGGGAGCGCTGGTTGTGCCTTTGCCGGATGTTTATTCGCCCATTCCTTCACATAGCGATGACTAACAACCGGGAATTCAGAATTGTCTCCTAAAAACACACAATAACCAGAGGTGGAACGCTTTGTGTTCGGGCAGCCACCCCAATCAGCATTTGTATAGGATATAAGTCTAGAAATGGTGGACTTATACAGATGCAACCCAAAATCAAGAGTACCCTTAACATACCGCAGAATTCGTTTAAGAACCTCCATATGCTCTTCTTTCAGATCATGCATATATAAACAAACCTATTGAACTGCATGGGAGATATCAGGTCTCGTGAAGGTAAGATACTGCAATGCCCCTGATAAGCTATGGTAATGTGTTGGATCACTATATGGAGTGCCTGCAGAGTTACTCAGTTTCGCGTTTGTATCAACCGACGAATGTGACGGTTTGCACGAGGACAAGCCGACTTTGTGAATGATCTCCTCGGCGTATTTATTTTGACAGAGAAACAGACCACCCCCATATTGAGTTATAGCAATGCCCAAAAAATAGTTTAAAAGGCCCAAATCCTTCATAGCAAATTCTGAAGCAAGGAAGGTTATAATAGACTGGCGAAGTGACTCAGATGACGCTGTGAGAATGATGTCATCCACATAGAGAAGAATATATGCCATGTCATTTCCCTTCTTGTAAATAAACAAAGACTGATCGGACTTGCTGTGTGAGAACCCCAGTGTGGATACAAACCTTGCAAACCTGTTATACCATGCCCTAGGGGCTTGTTTCAAACCATATAATGATTTTTTCAACAAGCAAACATAATCCGGATGATTAGGATCGCGGAAGCCCAAAGGTGGTGCATGTAAACTGTTTCCTGTAGGTGACCATGTAAAAAGGCATTTTTGACGTCCAACTGATGGATGGACCATGATTTGGACAGAGCCAGACTAAGAACAATCCTAATAGTTGCTGGTTTAACTACTGGACTGAATGTTTTACCGCAATCCATGCCAACCTGCTGAGACATGCCATCACCAACAAGACGAGTTTTGTGTCTCGCAAAAGAGCC
Source organism: Anisodus acutangulus (assembly GCA_029783415.1). Classification (NCBI taxonomy): domain Eukaryota; kingdom Viridiplantae; phylum Streptophyta; class Magnoliopsida; order Solanales; family Solanaceae; genus Anisodus; species Anisodus acutangulus. The sequence continues at coordinate 10,736,899 of CM056497.1, read as the reverse complement.
GTCAGAATTCTTTTTATGATAGAAAACCCACATAGAACTTATGATGTTCATATTAGATGGACGGGACACTAATTCCCACATCTTATTTTTAATAAGAGCATCAATTTCGTCTAACATGACAGCTTTCCAATTCAGATTTGATATGGCTACTTTGAGATTTTTGGTAGTGGTGATGGTTGGACCGAAGAGGTTAGGTTAAATTGACGCTTGGGCCAAAAAATCCCATGCCTGACATGGGTTTCAACAGTCCGAGGTGGGACCGAGGCAGATGGCTGGGGCAGTGGTTTTTGTGTTTGTGAACTGGGCCGAGGGGAGGTTCTATTTTGGGCTGGTGGAGATGGCCAGGTGGCATGGTTGGGAAATTGGATGAGGGAGCAGTGGGCTCCCCTCATTTGGGCCTGCCAGTCACTGGAAATGGACTAGGCCGAGGCCGAACAAGAGAAAGTCGTGGGCTCCTCGGCTCGGACTCGCCCAGTCCCATTTTGTTGTTGGGCCGGTGCATGTTGGGCTGGTCCAGCCAAGGCATTAACGGGTTGGGCATGTAGATGGTGATTCAAAATCGGATGTATTTCAACGTCCAAAAATTCGTATGAAGGTGGGGACGCCACATGAGATTTAGCAAACGGAAATATAGACTCATCAAAAACAACGTGACGAGAGATGATAATTTTTCCATTACACATATCATAACACTTATATCCCCTATGATTTTGTGGGTATCCCAAAAAAACACAAGGAGTGGAACGGCCTTGAAGTTTGTTAATGGTTGTGGATGGAAATAGGGGATAACATAAACATCCGAAAACCCCCAAATGTGTATAGGAAGGAATACGATGGTATAACATTTGTGTAGGTGATAGGTTTGAGAGTAGCTTGCTAGGAAGAATGTTTAAAAGTTACGTGGCCATTTGAAGAGAATGATGCCAAAAAGATGGTGGTGTGGATGAATGCACAAGAAGTGTGCGAATTAGGTTGTTGATTGTTCGGAATTTTCTTTCGGCTTTCCCATTTTGAGGAGAAGTATGTGAACATGAAAGACGCAAATACATTCCATTTTGGTGACAAAATTCCTTAAATTGGTCATTTATGAATTCCCTCCCATTGTCACATTGAAAATATTTAATGGATTTCTCAAATTGGGTTTTGATAAAAACACTAAATTGTTTAAAAATGGTGAAGACCTGCAATTTCTTTCCTATGAGAAATGTCCACAGAAAATTCGAATAATCATTCAAAATAAGCATATAATGCTTATGACCTGTCGAACTTAAAATCAGGGATGTCCACAAATTACTATGCATGAGATCAAATGGCATAAGAGTATTAGAAGCAGATAACGTAAAAGAAAGTTTAACATGCTTCCCAAAAACACAAGTTTGGCAAACATGAGAGTCCATGAGTTTGTTACAATCAACAAATTTATTATTTCTAAGAAAATTAAACACCGATGCTCCCGGGTGTCCCAACCGGTTATGCCATAAAATGGGAGAAATAGCTGCAAAGGTTGATGGATTGGTGACTTGGTTGTTGGTAGTGGCGGTGATGAGATACAAATCCCCAGTACTATTACATCTCATTAATGGAATTCCTGTCTGAAAATCCTTCACAGAAAACCCAAATTGATCAAAATTAACAGAAACATTGTTGTCAGTTGTAAAACGACGTACAAATATCAAGTTTTTAATTAGTTTGGGTGCATGTAGGACGTTTTTCAAATGTAAAGGTGGGTGAGGGGAAGATTTAATTGGCCAATACCACGAATTGGAATTTCCTGCCTATTGCCAACAACAATATTTTTATTACTGCTCATATTAAAATAAGACGAGAGATTACCTTGAGATGTCGTCATATGTGACGTTGCCGTTGTGTCCATGTACCACGAATCATCGGGAAAACATAGATTCATGTTGGTCATGGCATGTTTAATATCCGTGGGGGTATAACCTGCGGAAGATGGTGCATGGGCTGCAAAAGCTTGTTGCGGACGAGACCCAAGAACCCCGGGCAGTCTAGAAGAGGGAGAATAGTGGGCCCACTAAGCCGTGGGGTATGGGCGGTGGGCAACCTTTCGTTGCATTGTCGGCCCACTGTAGTCTTGCCCCCACTGCCCATTGGTTGCTGCTACTGTGGTCTGTTTGGCCCTGGCCGCGGATGTTGCTACCGGCGGCAGCCTGTTCGCCACCCCGACCCCGTCCCTTTCGATGTTATGATTTTGACCCATTTTTGACTCATTATTTTGTCGGTTCGAACCACTACCGGAACCAGAATTTTGAGTGCCAAAATCATCATTATAAGTGTTTGTGGAAATAAGAGCGGTACCGGCATTAGTTGCCGCCCTCGTCGCCTACTTTTGCTTTCGGATTTCTTCTAGAATTAATCTCGAACGCTCGACAATGGATTTTAAACAACTCCGCCCTAGAAGAGTATTGCCCTTTTTCCATCTCAAGGGTAATAGGAATAAAGTTCTTGACGTTGTTTACGGCAAGAGCGGGATGAAATTTTTGTTTGTCGGCCATTGTTACCCAAGAAAATACAAGAAATTGGGAAGAGAAAAGATATTTTGGTGTTTAGAGTGAGGGAGATGAAGAATCCTAATTAGGGATTGGTTAGAAGTGCCGGAAAAAAATAGGGTAGGGAGGTAGTATTTCGACTAGGGTTAGTTTTTGTGAAACCCTAGTTAGGGTTATGTTCTGGAGTCCGAAAAAATGGTTTTCGGCTAGGGCTTAGTTGGCCGAAAGGTGGTTTTCGGGTAGGGTTGGGTGAGGCCGACCATTAGGGCAAAAACAATAGGAGGTTAATTTGTGGCTCTTGATACCATGAAGGAAGTTAATTCCATGTCTCATTTCATTCCAAGATTACAATATATATATACAAATATACATAAATCAATCTAGGCTAAGAATATGCTAATCATCCTAATTACATTGATATGATGGAGATAATTTGGATGTGATGAAGATAATTATGGATTAGGTCCATAATTATCTTAACAATATTATTGAATTGAGTGGCTAACAAAAAAATGGCCTCCTTAGATAGGAGTTTAGATTTCATGAAATAAAGAGACTTGATTATTGAGATTCCTAATTATGAGATGATCTTTATTAGCGAATATTCACCGTATATTTTGTAATTATGATAGATGTATATTTAAGGTAAGTTAGGATTCTTATTGTACAGAGAAGGTGTGAATGTTATCCGGTGTGAATGTTATCCACAATCAATTTTTGGGATTTGGTACCTAGACCAGACGGTGTGAATGTTATTCGGTGTATGTGGCTATTTCGTCACAAGTTCAAAGACAGTGGTGACCTGGAACGGTATAAGGCAAGATTGGTTACCAATGACACTAATCAGTAGGAGAATATTGATTGTGGAGAGACATTCAGTCAGGTTATTAAACCGGCCACTATACGGAATGTTCTCAGTATTGCTATGGGCATGCATTGGTCGATTCATCAGCTTGATGTCAAGAATGCATTTCTACATGGGGATTTGAAAGAAACTGTATACATGCATCAACCCCCTGGCTTTGTTCATCCGACAGTCCCGCAGTTTGTATGTCGTCTCAGGAAGTCATTGTATGGCTTGAAACAGGCACCCCGCGCTTGGTATGATCGATTTGCCAGGTATCTTCTGCAGATCGATTTTATATGTAGCATGTGTGATAACTCTCTCTTCACTTTTCATCGAGGTAGCAGCACTGCTTATTTGCTATTATATGTGGATGACATTGTTCTTACTGCCTCATTCGACGGTTTGAAGAATGAGATCATTGCTCTACTCAAAACTGAATTTGCCATGACTGACTTGGGCAAGCTGGGTTATTTTTTGGGTATATCAGTGACCAGATCTGCAGCTACTATGTTTTTGTGTCAGCATAAATATGCAGAAGAGATAGTATATCGGGCTAAGATGACAAATTGTAAAATTATGCCAACTCCTGTTGACTCGAAATCCAAGCTCAGTGCCAATGAGGGTGCGCCAGTTTCTGATCCCACTCTATATCGGAGTCTTGCAGGTGCCCTTCAGTATCTTACATTCACTAGGCCTAATATTGCATATGTCGTTCAGCAGATGTGTCTGTTTATGCACGACCCCCGAGAGTCTCATTTTGCCGCCCTCAAACATATTATCAGATACGTTAAGGGCACATGGACTTTGGACTACATCTCTACCCCTCTGCCCCAAACAAGTTGCTCTCTTACACGGATGCAGATTAGGCAGGATGCTCAGACACACGTCGCTCCACCTCAGACTACTGTGTATTTCTTGGGGATAATCTTATTTCATGGTCCGCCAAGCGGTAGGCCACGCTATCCCGTTCGAGTGCTGAAGCAGATTATCGCGGAGTAGCTAATGTCGTTGCTGAGATCTGTTGGCTCAGAAATCTTCTTTTGGAGCTCTAGTGTCCACTGCGAAAGGCGTCTATAGTCTATTGTGACAACATATCCGCCATCTACATGTCTCACAATCCGGTCCAACATCAGCGGACTAAGCATATTGAGATGGATATCCACTTTGTACGAGAGAAAGTCGCCCTTGGTCAGGTCAAAATATTGCACGTGCCTTCCTCCTATCAGTATGCAGATATTTTCACAAAAGGACTACCGAGACAGCTCTTCACCGACTTCTGATCCAGCCATAGCGTTCGGCCTCTTCCCGCTCCGTTTGAGGGGGAGTATTAGCGAATATTCACCGTATATTTTGTAATTATGATAGACGTATATTTAAGGTAAGGATTCTTATTGTATTAGGAATCAACCAATTAAGGTAAGTTAGAATTCTTACTGTATTAGGAACCTTCTCTGTACAACTATATATATTGTGATTAATGAAATAAATCTCTAAGGGAAATTATTCTATCTTACAATCATCAATAGTATTCTATATAATTGACCAAGATATGAAATGAATCTAAACACATTCGAACATATAAATATATTACTTTCAACACGCCCTCTCAAATTAACTTGAGAAATGCAAAGTGAAGCACGGGTTAAAATGAAGACTTCAAAGTAGGGGTGGCCAGTGGGCGGCTCGGTGCAGCGGTCGGTCCAAGTGGTCTGGTCGGGCGGACGAGCCGGGGTCGGGATCGGACTAGCGGGCCTAGCGGGTCGGGTGCAGGCGGGACTGCTCAGCCCCGTCCCGATCCCGATCCCGCTATCAGAGCGGGCGGGCTCGCCTGCCTGGGCTCGGGCGGGCGGGCTCGGGTTTTCCTTTTTTTTTTTTAAATAACATATGTATAAAAACTCAATAAACAAAACAAGATAGTGTAATAAAAACATCCCAATTTGTTTGTGCCTCTTATATTATTTAATAGACATATGATTTTTTGTAATACAAATACAATTGTCTAAAATCTAAATTGCAACTTTATGGTGTTGTCCAAAAGTTGCAAATTACATAATAAAATTGCAATTAAAAATTACATTTTCAAAAAATCTGTTTCTAATTGCTTGATGATTTCATGTGGTTCTTCGGTTGGAATAGGTATTTGTTGGTCAAATTGATCCACGCCGCTTCCACTACATTCGGTTAAGATTTCGTTGTAGTTTTCATCATCTTCTTCGTTGATCTCCGGTTGACCGCACCTTCTCCGCTCCGCTCGTATCCAATCTACGAATAATACCGCAATTTCAAGCCGTCTCCGCCAATGAGTGTCTGTGGTCTCCTATTTGATATCCGTCATAGAAAGCGCTCGACGCAGCTTGATGACGCTTGAATGTTCAAAACATCTCGAGCCATCAATGAAAGTGTCGGAAAGGTCTTCTCATTCCTCCAAGATTTCAGCAAGTCTTCTTGTCCATCTTCATTGATAACTTCTTGATACTGATGCAGAACCCAAAGAAAACAAAAATATCCAACTCGCTAATTTGGTTAGTAGAGTGCGGCCGCACATTCTATTTACGAGGCTTTCAATACTAGCCGCAGAAACAAAGATGTCTTTGTGAGGTTGTGTTGAAGATGAAGAAGATGGTATGGTAGCTCAGATGCGTTACTAGCATTTTCTTGTTGATAAAATCTATATATATTTTTGCATTGGTGTTCTACGCTATTCAACACTTCTTCTTTAGTTTGTTCAATAGGTGGTGGGTGATTTAGATTTTTGGGACTTGGAGGTGGTAGTACTTCTATACAATCGTAAATAGTTTCAATTAGTGATTTAGTACCGTCTATTTTAATAGTAGGATTTAATACAGAACCAATAATATAAATAGAAGGAATAGGAATAAAATATTTTTTTATTTTGACAAACATTTTTAATAAATGCCTTATAAACTGGTTTTTCCATATATTCACTAAGTAATAAAAATATTAGAGTTATATAAAATAACATAGTTGAAATAGTAGGATAATATATCTGAAAAATTCTTTTGTTGCTTGAAAAATTTCTCTAAAAATACAATAAGTTCGGAAATTTTTACCCAATCACTATCTAAAATCATATCAGTGGGTTTTTATTATGAGAGTTAAAAATAAAGTTATAAGTAATTTATAGTCATAAGCAACAAGTAGTTGCTCGTATAAAGAATTCCACCTAGTCGATACTTCTTGTGGAATTCTTCTATAAGGTAGTCCACAATCGTGACAACTTTTGTTATATTCTTTTCTACGTTGTACTTTATTACTTTTAAAAATAAAGTTTATAGCAAAATGTATATTACTAAGAATGTCTTCAAAAAGTGATAGACCATCCTTTACAATTAAGATATATATATGGCACGCGCATTTTATATGAAAATGGTGTGGAAAAGATGGAGCTAAACTATTTTTTAACATTGTAATTGCGTAATTGTTATTAGAAGCGTTATCTAATGTAATAGTCATAATTTTATCGGTAATTCAGTAATAATCGCACACTTGATAAATATTTTCTGCAATAAAAGTACCAGCAGTGTGCCTATCATCTATATATCTATACGCTAAAATACGTTTTGCATAGACCATTTATAATCTATCCAATGACAAGTTACGGTTAAATAATCATGGCCGTTAGTACTACGACCTATATCGACGTGATAGATACTTTGCCATTAAAATGATATAATGAAAAACGTAAATATTGTTGATATTCATGCGCAAATTTAAATACATCTCTCTTAACAGTTGACCTAGGAAACCGTTAAAAGCAGGATTATATATATCTCTAATGTAATGAATAAACCGGAGATGAAGGAAATGAAAAAGGCAAACCCTCCACAAAGAACTAATTTTGATATTGCTTCCTATCTCTATGTTTGTTGTATTTAGAGCCTACAATTCCCCGTCATAGGGTTAATTTGACCAGATTTGGTCCGGACGATGTCGTATGTGAACCTTGTCCCGATGGAGCGGCGTTGCGCACCCGGTTTTGAAGCCTGGTATTGGGCATACCTAGCCGGATGAGCACTTACTACGTGTCTAATTAAACCCCGTCCCACCGTGACCTTTTCAGCTTTTAAATTTTAAAACATTTTTACAAATTTTACATATGGCTACTTGATTCTCTACGTCCCTATCAAAAATGTCCATGCATCTCGATTTTAATGGTCGTTTCTTTGGACCTCGTCTCATACTAGGGGAATAGGAGGTATTTCAGTTGAAGGTGCACTAGTGGGCGTGTTGTCATCAATATTAGTGGGTGTATCGTCTAGATCATCGCCTAAATTAAAGTCTTCTTGAGTTCCGTAAAATAACTCCTCGTCTAAATCTAATGGTATTGTAGGAAAATGTTGAGTATCAACAAAATCATCTGTGTAGGAATAAGATGACTAGAAGAAGTACCCTTGCCCTGGTTGCCTCTACTAGAAGAAGCACCCTTACCCTTACCCTTAAACATACCTTTTAATCCTTCCATTTTAATTATGATAATAAATAATTAAAGACAATAAAATTAAGTGCTCTAAATAAAATAAGCAGACAATAATAATAATTTAATGAAGGAACGAATGTACCAAACGCCGACGTAACGTCGACGTGTAATCGAGAGGTTGAAAATTGAAACTTTGCTCGATGGAAGATCCTCAAGCTAGTTGCCAACTTCACTCCCAATTCCCAAATGAATTAATAAAATTGAATATTTAGCAAACAATGTAGAGAGATATATTGAGAAATTAGAGAGATTGTAGGAAGATTTGTGAGAAAGATGAAGAGAAAATGAGTTATTTATAGTTGAAAAATTGGGTTAAAGTGTAAATATAATAACTTATGGGTTAAAAATAAATATTAAGGGGTAGGGGGGGCCTAAAATGGCCGTTGGCCAACGGCCATAATCTAAAATGGTTGTTGGTGCAACGGCCATTTTTGCAAAGGGGGTTTAAGGGTCGGGCTCGGGGTCGGGCTCGGGACGGGCTCGGGGCGGTCTCGGGTCCGGCGGGCCTGGGGCGGGCTCGGGTCTGGCGGGACGAGACATCGTCCCGTCCCGAGTTCGAGTCCCGCCCCCGTTAAATTTTATTTTTTTTTTAGAGCGGGGTCGGGGCGGGACCGGGCCGGGGTCGGGCCGGGGTGGGGTGGGGTCGTCCTGGCCCACTGGCCAGCCTTACTTCAAAGCAGCTCTAGAAACATCATATCCCAGCTACTACTGCACCAGAATGAGTAACTAGAATCTGCAGGGGAAGGTATGCTTTCCTTGTCTGTGATGAGGAGCTCTGAGATGTATCCTATCAACTGCATAACATAACCAGAGTAGTCAAAACTCATTCTTCCACAGTAATTAATAATCATTTGCAAGCAGCAACATCACTAAGGAAATATGCACCTCCCGTCGAACTTTTTACTAACAGGCTAAAGCAACAGAATCAAAAGACTTTCTGCTTCTTCGGAGGTTGAATATCCGTTAATGCTGCAGCTCTTCTTCTCATTGAGGACTGTCTAAATATTTTAAGTAACATTTTCCACCGGTTATGCACATTTACCTTAGAGGCAGAAGCATCATGCGGTTGATGAGCATCAAATCCAAAAACTAAGTCTTCTAACCGGTAGTTGCATTGATCAATCCAATCTTGGATTGAAGGACTATATATTGGGGAGTTAGAGAATTCCAGGTTACTAAAATTCTCAAAGCCATTACTGGTGCTAGGAAGCTCTCGGTTTGGAGAATTCGAAGGGTTCTTGGCTAGCAATATTTGAGAAAGATATTGCACAAGAGACGTCTCATTATCAACTGGTACCACACGATTCCAATGTTCACATGCAGATAGCAGCAGCCTCTGAGCATTAGCCTGTCAATCTCAATCACAAACAGGACGAAAACAGTAATAAATATGAGATAAGAGCAACAAAAGAAGAGAGAAAACAGTAAAAGTTTGGTCTAGAAAAACCATGCCTTATCACTTTCAGATAGTAGATGCATAGGTCGGTATTGGAGCCCCAGAATAAGTCCCTGCAAGTCTCCAACAATGTTAAAAACCACCCCTTCTTTTTCTTGAAAGTCAATATAAGAGTATATCTGTTCATTAATTATGCATCTTCGAGCTTGGCTAATTGTCTCCTCCAACATCTTTGGCTTTAGATTAAGTACCTGAAAATCAACAAACATATATATCTCACTAGCTTTAGGTTGTTATAAAGGTGAAACATGCATTATACAATGAAAAGTCAGTTCTACACTATTTATCTTAAGGTTAAGTTCCAATAAAAGGTTAAATTGAAAGCATCAATCTATGATCTTATAGTAGGGCTAGATATCCAATCAGTAAGTTAGTAAGTTCTCAGAGTACTCTTAAAGGTACATGCAGTTCAAATAAACATGTTTATTTCGGTAGCAAGCACTCTGTAGGTGAAACATTAAAAGAAAAAAGGCAAAGTGAATTACACATTTGAGTCGCTCACGGTCTTTCAAGAGCATAATCAGAAAGTCCTCTACAGTGTTGACATTTTCAACCTCGAGGCGATACTTACTTCCTCTACCTATGTTTTTTAACCGATGTACCCCATCGGATAGAGATGGTGGATCATGCTTCTCCTTATCTGCAGATAGAACAAGTAATCAGTATCTATTCTAACATGTTAGATCTTGTAATGGTTTAATTTCTAAGGTTTATCTTCCTATTTAGAGAAAACTAAGTTAGACATTTGAATAAGAAGAACAGCAAAACCAATATTATCCATCTACTCCATGCTGTTTTTTTTACCACACCAATTCTATGGCATCTGGTTCAACCAGCCTTTATATTAACTATCAAATTTAGTTCTGTTCCTAATATCCATGTGCAAAGACCACAATATGCCAGCCTTTCAGAGGTTCACCTTCTTAGCAAACTTTACTCTCATAGTTTTAACAATGATACCATGTTTGTCCAAGTTAGATTAATTAAGTGTAATATTTGCATACTCTGATATGTTTCTTAAAAAATATAATTCTGATACTTGTCTAGTTACTACTTCACAGAGAAAAGATAGTGTAAAATGGAGGATGCAGGATTAGCTTTGGCCAAAAGAAAGAAAAATTCTCGTAGAAAAATTCCTTAAAAGCTATTGTAATTTTTCTTTCCAACAAGCCTCCTTTATGTGCCCTTATTGTATAAACAGAAAGCTACTTACATAGCTGGCGCCCATCCTTGACAGTGAAAGATTCAGTCCTTGCTTCTTTTACTTGAATACTATTGAAAGAGTCAACAATTCGCGCACCTAGCCTGAACATCCCCCTCCTCATATAGATTGAAGAATGTGTAAATCTGATTTTATCTATAAAACCAATGCCTTTATTAAGTCTCACATGTCCAGTTTCTGCAAGAAGAGACTTTTTTCCTTCCCTCTCTCGCGCAACATTGCTACAGAACTCTTCAGCTGTCCAATTACCTCCATCATCATCTCCAAATTCTCCCCTAAGAACAACTATTTCCACTTTAGCTGAGGCTTCTGGTCCAGAGTCAACAATTGCTCCAGTATTATCATCAACTAGAGCCACTTCAATAGAATTACCTCCTTCACCTTTAATTTCCACTCCAGTAAGCACAGGAACAGATACCTTTGTCAAGAACTTCAACTTCAAGCTTCTTGATTTAGGAGCCTGAATATCTTTTTCAGGGTTTCTGCAGAACAATGATGTCTCAGATATCAGACTGACAAATCAAATTGATTGTGACCATATCACTGACTAAATGAAGAATAGGAATAATACTAGGAAAACCTTACCCCTTGGCGAACAAAAACATCTTCTCTACCAATTCAAGTTCGTGTTTTACCTAGATAGAGTAAGTACATTTAGAAGAAGTCTTTGCAATACGAACAACAGTCATAACAACTAAGTCCCCAATATCTAAGCAGTACATGCTTTATGGAGCAAATATTCACTAGACTAGTTTCATGTTTAGGGTGTCGTTTGTTTTGAAAATTGAAAAACTAAGTTTCCAAAACAAAATGCCACCTTGTTAATTCGGTATTTCAGTTGTAAAGTCATGATGATTCATATGACAGATTAGCGGTTGTTCCCGTCACCTGTGGGTCAGATTTCTTGATTTTCCTAACTTTAATACTATTCATGATACTAGTCAATTTTTAAGTTGACTAAACTAAATAGTAAAGTGAAATACTAGCGATCAAAATCCATTTACATCAAATTAAAACTCAAAACTGTTAAATCATCTATGGAAGTGTAAAATGTGCGCATTTGACACAATCAGTTAGATGAAACTTGACTAAACCACAGAGGATTCAATACATTTGAATTTGAGTAGAGTATAATTAATCATGTTCATAGAGGAAACAAGTGTACTTACAACATTACGAATGGATGTTTCCAAAGTTGGCATTAGGCAGCGGTTAAAGGTCTGGATCACCATCACCTCCAGCATTTTCTTCATACTACACAGCGGGCAGAGCCAGGAATTCAAAAAAAAAAATTATGCCAAGGATTCAACAACTTTTATATATATATATATATATATATATGCGCGCGCACGCGAAAGAAAAATCATTTTTATCCTATTTACATAGTACTATATATAATATAATTTTCCATTTCCATTTGAACCCCCTTGCACTCCTACTATGTATAAAAACAAGAGCAAGGATTAAGAAACATAAAACTGAAACTTGTCGAAGCACATCAAGCTGAAGAAGTTGTCAGACCAAGGGGAAAAAAAGCTGAAGCAATTACCAGATTAAAAAAAAAAAAAAATCTTGGTTAACTTGAGCAAGAATATTCAGTATGCAATTAGGCTGCAGAAGACCAGTCAGATTCTTTGTGGAATACTAGCATAGCATTGTACCAGGGGCGGCTCAACAAATTTGGTGGCCTAAAGCCAAACTGCAATACGAGGCCTTAATTTATTTTGTGACATTTATTCCAATGACAAATGTAGATGATCCAAAAAGATCTATATTCAGAGGTAATGTAAAAGATCTAAATGAGATTTTTTTTTCAACACTAATATCAATCATAATTTCAAAAAAATTCTTTTTATATTTGTTCCATCCCAACATACTTTTCATATGTCGTTTCTAAAGAGTCAAATCGTATACATTTTAAAGATGTATTTTTTCATCACATTGATATGAAAAAAATTGTAACTTACGGTACTTTTCGTATAGTTTTTTAATATCTAACTTTTAATATATTGAATTAATCAAATTTAATTTAGCTTTAAATATTAATCAAATTGACTCTTGAGAAGTGAAAGATACAAATTATTTTAGGATGGAAGGAGTAAATATTTCGTACTCCCTTCGTTTCAAAAAGATTGTCTTATTTTTCGTTTTAATCTGTTTCAAAAAGAATTTCTCTTTCCTTTTTTGGTAACTCTTTCATTCCAAATTTCCACATGACATATTTAAGACCACAAGATTCAAAAGTTTTCTCTACTTTCTTAAACTTTGTGCCAAGTCAAAACCAAACAATCTTTTTGAAACGGAGGGAGTAGTTTCTACACTATACTTTTTAATTTTTAAAAAAAAAAACTCCCTCCGTCCAGTTTTTACTTGTCCTCTGTATTAAAAATAGTTGTTCAATTTTACTTGTCACTTTAGAAAATCAATAGATAATTTACCACTTCATACATATTTTACTCTTATCATTTATTATTGGATTGATAAGTTCAAGGAAATTTTAATGGTTGCACAACTTTTTAAAGTATATTTTATTTATTTCAATAATTAGTTTACTTAGCAATAATTAGGGGTGATATAGTAAAATTATCATTCTATTTTTTGCTCTTTAATAGCGTGTCAAATTAAAATGTGACAAATAAAAATGGACGAAGAAAGTAACATCTACACATACTATAATTAGAAAATAGAACCCCAAAAATCTGGGGGCCTAAAGCAATGGCCTTAGAGACCTTACCTTCTATCCGGCCCTGAGCATTGCATGGTGATAGAAGGAGAAGATAAAGAGGTGACTTACGTTGGTGAAAAGAAAAAGGTTGTCAACTCATCCTCTATATTGCTGTTTTGGGTTGATCCAATAATATTGCTACTTTCACCTAACTCCTGAGAATTCGACATTATTATGCCATTCATGGAAACTATAATTAGAAAGTAATTTGTGATGGGGATCAAAGTGTATAGGTAGAAAGACGAGGCATTATATTATATATATATATATATATATATATATATATATATATATAGACACTTTTCTGGGTAAAGAAAGATAAGGAAAGTGGACCCCTTTTTTCTACAAAGAAGAGCCGACCCGATATGGAAGGAGCACACTCTTCTACACTAAAGTGTGTCGGTTGCCCTAGATTTTGTTTCCGTACAATTAAATCTGTCCTTTTATGCCAAGGCTTTTGATAAATGTTGGTGGACTGAAGTATTGAAAGTTTGAAACTAATAAGAAGTCATTGATTTAATTAATTAAAAAGTGATTATAAAGGTGAAGAATAAACAACCAAAATAGAAGGGAGAGGGAGAGGGAGAGGGAGAGGGAGAGGGAGAGAAGAGCTTACTTTAGGAAGAATATTTTGAAAATTAGAAAACAATATTAGGAATAAGATGATATTATATTTGATCTATATTATTTTAAAAGTACGAATATAAATGTTGGTTAATAATCTTTAAATATTAAACGACTACTGTTATTAATACTAACTAACGTTACTAATTACCAATCCTATTTCTAATGAACTAACCTATTACTACTAATCTAACGTTACTAACTAACTATTACTACTAACAATTATTACTACCAACCACGTCTATTACTACTAACATTACTAACTAATCCTACTTCTATCAAACTACCTAACAGAGCGTCTTCTCCTTTTCTTTTTCTATATGAATTGTACTCTCAATTTAATTTGATATGGGAGCCAAACACTTTTATATAAAAAAATCATTCTTTCACATGCTCCATTCTAAGCTTTAGTACTATCGCTTAAAAAAAGATAACAAAATTGGACAAATACCACATGGTGGAAAATAGATTCCCATTAAAATGCTGGGAAACTTTCAATTTTTCCATGTGAAAACACTACTATTTTTTCTGAAGGAAATGTTTTCCATATCTCATTTCATTCCAAGATTACAATATATATATATACACATACAAAATTAATCTAGGCTAAGAATATGCTAATCATCCTAATTACATACTATTTAATTTAATTTAATTTAATTACATAAGTATGATTTGATATGACGGAGATAACTTTGATGTGATGGAGATAAGTATGATGCGATGTAAGTCCATAATTATCTTAACATTCCCCCACAGTCTTAACGGGAGGTTGTCGTATGCTGATATTGTCCCTGAAATCATCAAACAGTATGCGCGGAAGACCTTTCGTGAAAATATCTACAATCTGATAACGGGACGGTACACGGAGAACTACAGACTTGTCCACGTGCAACCTTTTCACGGATAAGCAAAATATCCATTTCTATGTGTTTTGTGCGTTGATGTTAGACATGGTTACCTGATAGATATATCGCACTCACATTATCACAATAAACCACAGTTGCTTTTTCTATTGGACAATGAAGTTCTAAAAGAAGATTTCTGAGCTAACATGATTCAGAAATCACATTAGCAAACCCTCGATATTCTGCTTCAGCACTTGACCGAGATTGTGTCGGTTGGCGTTTTGACGACCATGAAATGAGGTTGTCTCCTAGAAATACACAATAACCGAGGTGGAAAGCCGTGTGTCCGGGGAGCCACCCCAATCAACATCTGTATAAGATGTGAGGCCAGAAATGGTGGACTTATACATATGCAACCCAAAATCAAGGGTACCCTTAACATATCGCAGAATTCGTTTGAGATCCCCCATATGCTCTTACTTCGGGTCATGCATATGTAAACAAACTCGTTGAACTGCATAGGAGATGTCAGGTCTCGTGAAGGTGAGATACTGCAATGCCCCTGCTAAGCTGCGGTAATATGTGTGATCACTGTGGAGAGAACCTGCAGAGTTACTCAATTTTGCCTTGGTGAATCGGCGTGTGTGACGGTTTACAAGAGGGCGTGTCGGTTTTGTCAATGATCTCCTCAGCATATTTCTTTTGATAAAGAAACAAACCACATGCATATTGAGTTACAGCAATACCCAAAAATAGTTTAAATGACCTAAATCCTTCATAGCAAATTCTGAGGCAAGGAAAGACATAATAGACTGGTGAAGTGACTCAGATGACGTTGTGAGAATGATGTTATCCACATAGAGAAAAATATATGTCATGTCATTCCCTTTCTTATAAATGAACAAAGACTGATCGGACTTGCTATGTGAGAATCCCAGTGTGGAGACAAAACCTACAAACCTGTTATACCACGCCCTGTGGGCCTGTTTTAAACCATATAATAATTTTCTCAACAAGCAAACATATTCAGGGTGAATAGGATCTCAGAAACCCAAAGGCTTGTGCATGTAAACTATTTCCGGTAGGTGACCATGTAGAAACGTATTCGTGACGTCCAACTGATGAATTGACCGTGAGCCAGACTGAGCACGGTCCTGATAGTTGTTGGTTTAACTATTGGGTTGAATATTTCACCGCAATCCACGCCAACCTGCTGAGACCTGCCATCACCAACAAGACGAGTTTTGTATCTCGCAAAAGAACCATCAGAATTCTTTTTATGATAGAAAACCCGCATAGAACGTATGATGTTCACATTAGATGGACGGGGCACCAACTCCCACATCTTATTTTTAATAAGAGAGCCAATTTCGTCTAACATGGCAGCTTTCCAATTCGGGTATGATAGAGCAACTTTTAGATTTTTCAGAATTGGTGATGGTTGGACTGATGAGGTTAAATTAAAATGATGTTTGGACTGAAAAATCCCGTGCATGGCATGGGTTTTAATGGATCGATAGGGAGCCAAGACTTTGGCTTGGGGCTGTGGATATTCGGTAATGGGACTGGGCCGAGAGGGGCTGCCCAACTAAGCATGTATCAGTGGGCCGATATGTTGGGTCGGTAAAGTAGATGAGAGAGCAGTGGGCTTCCTGACTCGGTCTGGCCCAGTCTGATTTTGTGGCTGGGCAGTGATGTTTTGGGCCGGTCCAATCGGTCGGGCAGTCATGTTTTGGGCCGGTCTAGTCGGGACCGAGGAGGCAGCGGGGGCCCTCGGTTGGGCTTGGGAAGATGGACGATTTAAATGGTAATGGAAAAATGAGTGTAGCCCCTCGTCCAAAAATTTGTATGAAGGCGAGGACGACTTATGAGAATTAGCAAATGGGAATGTGGACTTATCAAAAACAACGTGACGAGAGACGATAATTTTCCCATTAGACATATTATAACACTTATATCCCCTATGATTTTACAGGTATCCCAAAAAGACACATGAAGTGGAATGGACTTGAAGTTTGTTTATTGTTGTGGAAGGAAACAATGGATAGCACAAACACTCGAAAACCCTCAAATGTGTAAAAGAAGGAGTGCGATTGTACAAAACTTGTGTCGGTGATAGGTTTGAGAGTAGTTTGCTAGGAAGAATGTTTAAAAGATATATATCCATTTCAAGATCATGATGCCAAAAAGACGGTGGTGTGGACGAATGCGCAAGAAGTGTGTGAATTAAATTGTTGATTGTTCGGATTTTTCTTTCGTCTTTCCCATTTTGAGGAGAACTATGTGGACATGAAAGACGCAATGACATACCACTTTGGTGACAAAATTCCTTAAATTGGTCATTTATGAATCCCATTGTCACATTAAAAACATTTAATGGACCTCTCAAATTGGGTTTGAATGAAAACACTAAATTATTTTAAAATAGTGGGGACCTGCGATTTTTTTCCAATGGGAAATATCCACAGAAAATTAGAATAATCATCCAAAATAAGCATATAATACTTATGACCTGCCGAACTTAAAACTAAGGATGTCCACAAATCACTATGCATGAGATCAAACAACATAATAGTATTGGAAGTAGATAAAGAAAAGGGAAATTTAACATGCTTCCCAAAAATACAAGTCTGACAAATATGAGAGTGCACAAGTTTGTTACAATCAATAACTTTATTTTTTCTAAGAGAATTGAATACGTGTGATCTCGGGTGTCCCAATCGGTTATGCCATAAAACAGGAGAAATAGCAGAAAATGTTGCTGGATTTGTGACTTGGTTGATGGTGGCGGTGATGAGATACAAATCACCAGTGCTATTACATCTCATTAGTAGTGCGTGTCATATGCTCATGGTCATGTCTATTTTGCAGGTGTATGTGTATAATGGAGGCATAGTTAGGTTAGGCAACTAAAGGAGGAAATGACCAAGTTGTAATCTCAGGAAACAGTGTGTAGAGTTCCAAATTTGTACCACAAGCAGAGGGGGTGAGTGGGAAAAAAACATGATCACATGGTTCAATAGTACAAAAGGTAGTTACTGTAGAATTTGTTTGCATTATCTTCTCTATACTAATCTGATTCCTAGGGAGTAGGAACTGGCTTTTACTGTGTTACATTTGGACTCTGAATATGGGAAGAGTTCTGGGGAATAGGCAACAATTCTCTTGAACAAAAAAACTTCAAGTTTATCTATTGTTTTCTCCAAAGAAGCCACCCCTTTTCCCCCCATCAGGCAATTCTTGAGTTAATGAGGAAGAAGGTAAAGTGTTCTCTCAACTTTTTTCTGGTTTAAAAAGAACTACATAGTTAATCTGCTCTTTTAATTTTACAGGTATATAGACATCCCATCACCAGTTTTGGACATGTCACTATGTTGATATGGAATAACTTGTTGGAAATTAGCCTTTGGCGGGAGTTGCGACCGACCAACTTTAACGGCTTAAACACTAGTGTTACGTATGTTGGAGAATCCGGTTCTTCACACATGCATGATGTACTAAGTACGTAGATAACCGTAGGGCCAAGAATCGTCAAATTTCATTGAGAAATGAAAGAGATATTGGTTCACGAAGTGAGGTGTTTGAAGCATGGAAAGTGTGGTGTTGTGTTCAATTCTCCCTCATCGGTAGAGGAAGAAAGAATTGTTGTGTATATAAGACTCGAAATGTGTTTGGGGTTTGGGACCCCAAGGGTATCCCATGTGTTTAAAGGAGGAGGACCTAGATGTGCTTCGGTTCAAGGAAAGACCACCGCCTTGCCGCCGCCTTGCCCGTCGGTCGGCTCAGGGTTCGGGTCCTCGGGTCCACGGGTCCACGCGTGTGTGGGCGTGTGAAATTTGTGGGCCTTACGATATTATCTTTTTGGGCCAGAAAACTTTGTCAAATGCAGTTTGATTCCCGAAGTTTCGGATGTGCGGTTTGATCCCTGAAGTTTCAAGATGTCTGATTTGGTCCCTGAAGTTTCGAAAATCAAATTTCGACGGTCGAGCGTAAGCGTTCAAAGACTCAATTCAGCCATTTATTTTGGCTGAATTACACCTCCACTAATGGCCAATCCGTTGGCCATTTTCTCCATTTATTTGGTGGCTTTACTACCTCCATAATGGTCATTATTTGGCCAATAATGGCTGTTATGGAGGCGATCAACAACCCTCTTCCCCTATATAAACACCCCTTACACCATTGTTGAGGACACTAGACATATACGAATTTACACAAAGCAGAAAGTAAAGAAAAGCAGTTTCTTCCTAATCTTCCAAGCATCATTTCGTTATTCAATATTCTTCACGGTAGCTTTTGAGTTTCCTTTGCTCAATAGTTCCATTGCTGTTTTATCTTGGGAGACGAATTGTCCGGAACGTATAAAGGATACATACGGGGCAATATTGTCTTAAGGACAGAGTGCCACACTCGACTCAGCAAAATCAAAGCAGTTTCCGGTCTTCTTATTCAACAAAAATTGTAATTTTGGTTTCATTGTTATATTGTAATTTCCAGCTTTCTAGTTGAATTGTAATTTCAATTCTTACTTAAGCAGTTACTTGTAATTTCCATTTCTTGCAATCCTTTGTAATAACCAACAACTTAAGACAATATTTTGCTTACGGTAACTGCAATAACATGGCTGGAAATATGACCGATGTTCTTCTTCTGCTCTTTGCCTCTCGAACAACGTTCTTTGCCTTCCCAGCTGCCGCTCTTGGCCAAAGGCGATAACCCCTCGCCTTATTTCTTCTGCTTCAGCTCTGTTCAAGGCGATAACTGCTGCTGCTTCCTTCATTGTTGGAGCTCCCCTCTTCACACCACCATGATCGCCTGAAAAGTTCATGGGATCGAATTTAAAAGATGGCGACAAAGATGCTTTGTTCTACTTATGATTATGGGCATGGCGGTTCCTTCTGGAAGATCCTCCACAAGCTGGAGATGAAATGGACTCTTACTTTCTTTGAAAGCGGGTGAAGGGGCCTTGGTATCCATGTCGATTAACGGCATGAAGATGGTTCGTGATGCGTGGAATCATAGCGATTTCATGTGCAAGAACTATATCTCGAATCGCTTGGCAGACCCTCTCTACACGGTATATTCTACCGTTGGCACTGCCAAAGAGCTGTGGGGAAAACTGCAAAAGAAGTACAACGCACAAGAGGCGGCGACTAAGAAGATCAGCGGTGGAAGATTTCTAAAAATCCAAAAGGTGGAGAGCAAAACAGTGATGTCCCAAGTCCAGGAATTCCAAATGATTTTACATCACCTGGATTTGGAAGGACTAAAGCCAAACGAGCGCTTTTGGTTGCATCGCTGATTGAAAAGTTACCTCCTTCGTGGAATGAGTTTATGAGTTACTTGAAACTCAAGACAAAGGAGATGACCTTTGAAGAGCTTGTTATCAAACTGCAAATCCAGGAAGATAATAAGAAGACCTTGCCAAAGGGCAGACAACATTACGAGGCAAAGGCGAATCTGGTGAGGCCAAAGGGAAAACAAGCAACAAGCGGAAGTTCCACAAAGGCGGCAAAGCCCGCGGCCGGAGACGTTCAGAGGTAGCGTCATCACCGTGGGAAACCTGGTCACAGGATCAAGGAATGCCGCATGGCTCAAGATCGAGCAACAGCGTAAAGCCAAGTCGAAACGCAAGGCTGAAGCTCACGTCGTCAAGGACACGCTCGTGGATGACATGATTGAGGATCTCTCGGCCGTGGTGCTAGAAGCCAACTTGGTGGAGAATCCAATGCGGTGGTGGGTGGACACAGTGCAACAAGACACATCTGTTCCAACAAAGATGCCTTCTCCACGTACACTCCGGTCTCGACAAGAAAGTCGTTCATGGGCAACAACGCTTCTTCGGACGTGCTAGGGGTTGGAAAGGTGGTCTGAAGATGACTTAGGCAAGGAACTCACTCTGAAGGAAGTGATGCACGTCCCAGAGATTAGAAGAAATCTAGTTTACGGACCTTTATTGGTTAATCTTTGGTTTTAGGCTAGTGTTTGAATCAAATAAATTTGTACTCACTAAAAATGGCACATTTGTGGGGAGGGCTTCGTCCGTGAAGGCCTCTTCAAAGTGAATGCCATGTACGTATTGCGTCAAGGAAATAAAGTTGAACCTTCTTCTTATTTGCTTGAGTCTTCTAATTTATGGCATCATAGATTAGGACACGTTAACTACAAGTCTATTCAAAGGTGGTAAAGATGGAGTTGTTGCCGTCTATCGACGTAAACCCTCAACATAAGTGTGAGGTGTGCGTGGAGGCAAAACTTACTAAGCTTCCTTTTCGATCCGTCGAAAGGAATACCGCTCTCTAGAACTTATTCACACGGATATATGTGATTTGAAGTTTGCACAAACTAGAGGGAACAAGTACTTTGTGACATTTATAGATGATAGCACAAGGTATTGTTACCTTTACTTGTTGAAAAGTAAGGATGAAGCCTTTGAAGCGTTTCGACGTTACAAAGCGAAGTTGAGAATCAACTTAGCCTACGAATTAAATCCATTCGTAGCGATAGAGGGAGAATATGTAGCGCCTTTTGAGGAATCTGTGCCCCGAAGGCATTATTCATCAAACGACGGCTCCATACTCACCTCAATCAAACGGTGTGGCGGAACGTAAGAACCGCACATTAAAGGAAATGATGAATGCCTTGCTTATCAATTCCGGTCTTCCCCAAAACATGTGGGGAGAAGCCGTCCTTACCGCTAATATGATTCTTAACAGAGTCCCACATAAGGGTAAGGACAAAACTCCATATGAATCATGGAAGGGAAAGAAACCCACCTACAAATATTTTAAGGTGTGGGGTTGTCTGGCAAAGGTTGAAGTACCCAATCCAAAGCAGGTCAAGATTGGGCCTAAGACTGTAGATTGCATATTCATTGGATATGCAAATAACAGTAGTGCTTATCGCTTCTTAGTGCATAAGTCAGATATTCCAGATATCCACCAGGGTACAATAATGGAATCAAGGAATGCTCTATTCTTTGAAAGTACCTTTCCTAGAAAGGAGAAAGACATAACCTCTCTCAAACGAAGTTATGCACAAAGCTCTCAAGAACCGGGAGTCCTTGACTGCCCGGATCTGAATGGTTCAGATCTAGCGAATCTCGAGGTGGCTGAACATCCGGAATCTAGTGTTCCAGATTCTCAGAACTTGGAGACTCCAGAGATGGATCTAAGGCGAAGTAAAAGGGCCAGGAAGGATAAATCCTTTGGTCCTGACTTTGTAGCTTATATGGTTAATGATGAACCAAGGACAATTGCTAAGGCGTTGTCAACTCCAGAAGCACCGCTCTGGAAAGAAGCTATTGAGAGTGAAATAAGCTCCATTCTGCACAACCATACTTGGGAGTTGGTTGATCTTCCTCCGGGAAATAAACCGTTGGGGTGTAAGTGGATACTCAAACGGAAATACAAGGCAGATGGGTCTATAGACAAGTACAAAGCCAGGTTGGTAGTCAAGGGCTATCGACAGACAGAAGGCTTTGACTACTTTGATACCTACTCCCCGGTATCCCGGATGACATCCATACGGGTATTTATTGCGATCGCAGCTTTGCGTGACCTTGAGATACACGGATGGATGTTAAGACAGCCTTCCTAAATGGCGATTTGGAAGAAGAAATCTATATGGACCAACCCGAGGGGTACGTGGTTCAAGGGCAAGAGAAGAAAGTCTGCCGACTTATCAAATCTCTGTATGGGCTGAAACAAGCCCCGAAGCAATGGCACGAAAAATTTGATAGTACTCTACTATCGAAGGGGTTCGCCATTAATGAGTGTGATAAATGTGTTTACACGAAAGGTAACTCTGACTCGTTTGTTATGATATGCTGTATGTAAGCGACATGTTAATCACAGGAAGCAGTCCTAGGGTAATCCTAGAGACTAAGAACATGTTGAAACAATGCTTCGACATGAAGGATATGGGTATCGCAGATGTCATCTTAGGGATTAAAATCTCTAAGACGTCTGACGGACTGGTCTTATCTCAGTCTCACTACATCGAGGATGTTTTGAGAAAGTTTGAGATGTTAGACAGTTCACCGATAAAGTCACCAATGGATACAAATCAAAAGCTTGATAAAAATCTTGGTGCACCTGTATACCAAGAGCGATATGCCTGGTGATCGGTAGTTTGATGTATATAACAAGCGCACCCGACACGATATTGCTTACCTGTGATCAATAAGTTGGCTAGGTCCCCCCGTAATCCGAGTGATAATCACTGGAAGGCGTTGAATCGGGTATTACAATCCCTGAAATACACGTTAAATTACGGGCTCCACTATTCAAGATATCCAGTTGTACTAGAAGGGTACAGTGATGCAAACTGGATATCGATATAGAGAACACCAAGTCCACCGGTGGGTATGTATTTACAATTAGTGGTGGAAATTTGTGTCTTGGAAATCCTCTAAGCAAACTTGCATCGCCCGATCCACAATGGAATCGGAGTTTATCGCTTTAGACAAAGCAGGAGAAGAAAGGTGAGTGGCTTCATGACTTCTTAGAGGATGTTCCGTGTTGGAACAAATCCGTACCTTGGTAATGATCCCGCTGCGACGGTCGATCGGCTCTAGGAAGGGCACGAAATGCTATGTACAACGGCAAGTCTCGTCATATTCGACGGAGGCATAAGACCGTTAGGCAGCTGATCACCACGGGTATAATATCCATTGATTACATAAAGTCAAAGGATAATATAAGCGGACCCATTGACAAAGCGGCTTACCCAAAGATCGGATGGCTTGCCTGTCTAGGGAATGGGCTTAAAACCCAAAATATAAGGACCAATACAAATGGTAACCCAACCTTACGAACTGGAGATCCCGGTAATTTGGTTCAATGGGAAAGCGAAGTTGTAAAGGTTCGATTGATCGCCCGGTGGAAGTATGAGCACTTCGGATAGTGATTTACGAAAGAAACTCCAAATCCAAAAGCCGTTCCCGCGATAGACTTTAAGTGCTATCTGCGGTGTGGGTAAAGGTTAAGTCTTCAAAACTCGTAATGCTCCTCAACAGTTGAGGTTAGGTTTTGGGAAACTTTTAATGGTTCCTAACACTTGTGAAGTGGGGTATAGCGAGGATACCTTGTAGGAGACCACCTATTTAAGTGCGAGGGCAGACGCCTCAAGATGAACGCACTTAAGAATCCAAGACGTTGTCCATGGCCAAAGCGGACAAAACATTACGAAGAAGAGAGTAAGGGAATTTGTTGTGTTGGTACCATTGACTTGGCTTACACTAAACACCGACGGTTCAAGACATCACGCTCACCGCTTGATGAAGTAAGTCCGATGGTATTCAACTATGGAAGGTTCAAAGGCGATGCTACCTCTCCTTATGCAACATCGGTCCATTGAAATATTCTTTGGAAATGAAAAAGACACCATGTGAGTGCGCCAAAATCTCTTTCAAGAGGGATTGTTGGAAATTAGCCTTTAGCGGGAGTTGCGACCGACCAACTTTAACGGCTTAAACACTAGTGTTACGTATGTTGGAGAATCCGGTTCTTCACACATGCATGATGTACTAAGTACGTAGATAACCGTAGGGCCAAGAATCGTCAAATTTCATTGAGAAATGAAAGAGATATTGGTTCACGAAGTGAGGTGTTTGAAGCATGGAAAGTGTGGTGTTGTGTTCAATTCTCCCTCATCGGTAGAGGAAGAAAGAATTGTTGTGTATATAAGACTCGAAATGTGTTTGGGGTTTGGGACCCCAAGGGGTATCCCATGTGTTTAAAGGAGGGAGGACCTAGATGTGCTTCGGTTCAAGGAAAGACCACACGCGCGCCGCCGCCGCCCGCCCGTCCGGTCCGGCTCCGGGTTCCGGGTCCTCGGGTCCTCGGGTCCACGGGTCCACGGGTCCACGGGTCCACGGGCTGTGGGCTGTGGGCCTTCTGATATTATCTTTTTGGGCCAGAAAACTTTGTCAGAAGTACAGTTTGATCCCAGAAGTTTCAGATGTGCAATTTGATCCCTGAAGTTTCAAGATGTACAGTTTGGTCCCTGAAGTTTTTCAGAAAATCAGAATTTCGACGGTCCAGAACAGAAACGTTCCAGCACTCAATTCAGCCATTTATTTTGGCTGAATTACACCTCCACTAATGGCCAATCCGTTGGCCATTTTCTCCATTTATTTGGTGGCTTTACTACCTCCATAATGGTCATTATTTGGCCAATAATGGCTGTTATGGAGGCAGTCCAACAGCCCCTCTTCCCCCTATATAAACACCCCTTACACCATTGTTGAGGACACTAGACATATACGAATTTACACAAAGCAGAAAGTAAAGAAAAGCAGTTTCTTCCTAATCTTCCAAGCATCATTTCGTTATTCAATATTCTTCACGGTAGCTTTTGAGTTTCCTTTGCTCAATAGTTCCATTGCTGTTTTATCTTGGGAGACGAATTGTCCGGAACGTATAAAGGATACATACGGGGCAATATTGTCTTAAGGACAGAGTGCCACACTCGACTCAGCAAAATCAAAGCAGTTTCCGGTCTTCTTATTCAACAAAAATTGTAATTTTGGTTTCATTGTTATATTGTAATTTCCAGCTTTCTAGTTGAATTGTAATTTCAATTCTTACTTAAGCAGTTACTTGTAATTTCCATTTCTTGCAATCCTTTGTAATAACCAACAACTTAAGACAATATTTTGCTTACGGTAACTGCAATAACATGGCTGGAAATATGACCGATGTTGCTGCTGCTGCTGCTGCCTCTCGAGGCAACGTTCGCGCTTTCCCAGCTGCCTATCTTGGCCAAAGCGATAACCCTCCGCTTTCTTGCTGGCTGCGGCTCTGTTCAAAGCGTGCTGCTTCTTGCCTTCCATTGTTGGAGCTCCCCCTCTTCTTCACACCACCATGATCGCCTGAAAAGTTCATGGGATCGAATTTAAAAGATGGCGGCAAAGATCTTTGTTCTACTTATGATTATGGGCATGGCCGGTTTCTTACGGAAGATCCTCCACAAGTGGAGATGAAATGGACTCTTACTTTCTTTGAAGCGGGTGAAGGGGGCCTTGGTATCCATGTCGATTAACGGCATGAAGATGGTTCGTGATGCGTGGAATCATAGCGATTTCATGTGCAAGAACTATATCTTTGGCGCTTGGCAGACCCTCTACACGGTATATTCTACCGTTGGCACCGCCAAAGAGTGTGGGAAAAAGCGCAAAGAAGTACAACGCACAAGATGCGGGTACTAAGAAGTTCATCGTTGGGAAATTTCTAAAATTCCAAATGGTGGACAACAAGACAGTGATGTCCCAAGTCCAGGAATTCCAAATGATTTTACATCACCTGGATTTGGAAGGACTGAAGCCAAACGAGCAGTTTTTGGTTGCATCACTGATTGAAAAGTTACCTCCTTCGTGGAATGAGTTTATGAGTTACTTGAAACTCAAGACAAAGGAGATGACCTTTGAAGAGCTTGTTATCAAACTGCAAATCCAGGAAGATAATAAGAAGACCTTGCCAAAGGGTAGACAACATTCTGAGGCAAAGGCGAATCTGGCTGAGGCCAAAGGAAAACAAGCAACAAGCGGAAGTTCCACAAAGGCGGCAAAGCCCCGCGGCGGAGACGTTGAGGTAACTGTCATCACCGTGGGAAACCTGGTCACGGGATCAAGGAATGCCGCAAGCTCAAGGCGAGCAACAGCGAAAGCCAAGTCGAAGGCAAGGCCCAAGCTAACGTCGTCAAGGACACGCTCCTGGATGACATGATTGAGGATCTCTCGGCCGTGGTGCTAGAAGCCAACTTGGTGGAGAATCCAATGCAGTGGTGGGTGGACACAGGTGCAACAAGACACATCTGTTCCAACAAAGATGCCTTCTCCACGCACACTCCGGTCTCGACAAGAAGTCGTTCATGGGCAACAACGCTTCTTCGGACGTGCTAGGGGTTGGAAAGGTGGTCTGAAGATGACTTAGGCAAGGAACTCACTCTGAAGGAAGTGATGCACGTCCCAGAGATTAGAAGAAATCTAGTTTACGGACCTTTATTGGTTAATCTTTGGTTTTAGGCTAGTGTTTGAATCAAATAAATTTGTACTCACTAAAAATGGCACATTTGTGGGGAGGGGCTTCGTCCGTGAAGGCCTCTTCAAAGTGAATGCCATGTCTGTATTGCGTCAAGGAAATAAAGTTGAACCTTCTTCTTATTTGCTTGAGTCTTCTAATTTATGGCATCATAGATTAGGACACGTTAACTACAAGTCTATTCAAAGGCTGGTAAAGATGGAGTTGTTGCCGTCTATCGACGTAAACCCTCAACATAAGTGTGAGGTGTGCGTGGAGGCAAAACTTACTAAGCTTCCTTTTCGATCCGTCGAAAGGAATACCGCTCCTCTAGAACTTATTCACACAGATATATGTGATTTGAAGTTTGCACAAACTAGAGGGGGGAACAAGTACTTTGTGACATTTATAGATGATAGCACAAGGTATTGTTACCTTTACTTGTTGAAAAGTAAGGATGAAGCCTTTGAAGCGTTTCGACGTTACAAAGCAGAAGTTGAGAATCAACTTAGCCTACGAATTAAATCCATTCGTAGCGATAGAGGGGGAGAATATGTAGCGCCTTTTGAGGAATACTGTGCCCAAGAAGGCATTATTCATCAAACGACGGCTCCATACTCACCTCAATCAAACGGTGTGGCGGAGCGTAAGAACCGCACATTAAAGGAAATGATGAATGCCTTGCTTATCAATTAGGTCTTCCCCCAAAACATGTGGGGAGAACCCGTCCTTCCCGCTAATATGATTCTTAACAGAGTCCCACATAAGGGTAAGGACAAAACTCCATATGAATCATGGAAGGGAAAGAAACCCACCTACAAATATTTTAAGGTGTGGGGTTGTCTGGCAAGGTTGAAGTACCCAATCCAAAGCGGTCAAGATTGGGCCTAAGGCTGTAGATTGCATATTCATTGGATATGCAAATAACTGATAGTGCTTATCGCTTCTTAGTGCATAAGTCGGATATTCAGGATATCCACCAGGGTACAATAATGGAATCAAGGAATGCTCTATTCTTTGAAAGTACCTTTCCTAGAAAGGAGAAAGACATAACCTCTCTCAAACGAAGTTATGCACAAAGCTCAAGAACCGGGAGTCCTTGACTGCCGGATCCGAATGGTTGAGATCTAGCGAATCTCGAGGTGGTGAACATCAGGAATCTAGTGTTCAGATTCTCAGAACTTGGAGACTCGAGAGATGGATCTAAGGCGAAGTAAAGGGCCAGGAAGGATAAATCCTTTGGTCACGACTTTGTAGCTTATATGGTTAATGATGAACCAAGGACAATTGCTAAGGCGTTGTCAACTCGAAGCACCGCTCTGGAAAGAAGCTATTGAGAGTGAAATAAGCTCCATTACGCACAACCATACTTGGGAGTTGGTTGATCTTCCTCCGGAAATAAACCGTTGGGGTGTAAGTGGATACTCAAGCGGAAATACAAGGCGAGATGGGTCTATAGACAAGTACAAAGCCAGGTTGGTAGTCAAGGGCTATCGGCCAGACGTAAGGCTTTGACTACTTTGATACCTACTCCCGGTATCCGGATGACATCCATCTGGGTATTTATTGCGATCGCGACTTTGCGTGACCTTGAGATACACGGATGGATGTTAAGACAGCCTTCCTAAATGGCGATTTGGAAGAAGAAATCTATATGGACCAACCCGAAGGTACGTGGTTCAAGGGCAAGAGAAGAAAGTCTGCCGACTTATCAAATCTCTGTATGTAATTTGAAACAAGCCCGAAGCAATGGCACGAAAAATTTGATAGTACTCTACTATCGAAGGGTTCGCCATTAATGAGTGTGATAAATGTGTTTACACGAAAGGTAACTCGACTCGTTTGTTATGATATGCACGTATGTAGGCGACATGTTAATCACGAAGCGATCCTAGGGTAATCTAGAGACTAAGAACATGTTGAAACAATGCTTGACATGAAGGATATGGGTATCGCAGATGTCATCTTAGGGATTAAAATCTCTAAGGCGTCTGACGGATCGTGGTCTTATCTCAGTCTCACTACATCGAGGATGTTTTGAGAAAGTTTGAGATGTTAGGCAGTTCACCGATAAAGTCACCAATGGATACAAATCAAAAGCTTGATAAAAATCTTGGTGCACTGTATACCAGGAAGCGATATGCTGGTGATCGGTAGTTTGATGTATATAACAAGCGCACCCGACACGATATTGCTTACGCTGATCAATAAGTTGGCTAGGTTCACCCGTAATCCGAGTGATAATCACCTGGAAGGCGTTGAATCGGGTATTACAATACACGAAATACACGCGTTAAATTACGGGTTACACTATTCGAGATATCCAAATTTGTACTAGAGGGTACAGTGATGCAAGCTGGATATCGATATAGAGAACACCAAGTCCACCGGTGGGTATGTATTTACAATTGGTGGTGGGCTGTGTCTTGGAAATCCTCTAAGCAAACTTGCATCGCCCGATCCACAATGGAATCGGAGTTTATCGCTTTAGACAAAGCAGGAGAAGAAGCTGAGTGGCTTCATGACTTCTTAGAGGATGTTCCGTGTTGGAACAAATCCGTACCTTCGGTAATGATCCACTGCGACAGTCAGTCGGCTCTAGGAAGGGCACGAAATGCTATGTACAACGGCAAGTCTCGTCATATTCGACGGAGGCATAAGACCGTTGAGCAGCTGATCACCACGGGTATAATATCCATTGATTACATTAAGTCAAAGGATAATATAGCTGACCCATTGACAAAGGGCTTACCCAAAGATCAGATGGCTTGCCTGTCTAGGGGAATGGGCTTAAAACCCAAAATATAAGGACCAATACAGTGGTTACCCAACCCTACGGCGGAGATCCCGGTAATTTGGTTCAATGGGAAAGCGAAGTTGTAAAGGTTGATTGATCGCTTGTGGAAGTATGAGCACCGGATAGTGATTTACGAAAAAGAAACTCCAAATCCAAAGCCGTTCGCGATAGACTTTAAGTGCTATCTGGAGTGTGGGTAAAGGTTAAGTCTTCAAAACCTGTAATGCTCCTCAACAGTTGAGGTTAGGTTTTGGGAAACTTTTAATGGTTCCTAACACTTGTGAAGTGGGGTATAGCAGTATACCTTGTAGGAGACCACCTATTTAAGTGCGAGGGCGGGCCGCCTCAAGATGAACGCACTTAAGAATCCAAGGCGTTGTCCATGGCCAAAGCGGACAAAACATTACGAAGAAGAGAGTAAGGAATTTGTTGTGTTGGTACCATTGACTTGGCTTACACTAAACACCGACGGTTCAAGACATCACGTTCACCGCGATGAAGTAAGTCCGATGGTATTCAACTATGGAAGGTTCAAAGTCGATGCTACCTCTCCTTATGCAACATCGGTCATTGAAATATTCTTTGAAATGAAAAGACACACCATGTGAGTGCCAAAATCTCTTTCAAGAGGGGATTGTTGGAAATTAGCCTTTGGCGGGAGTTGCGACCGACCAACTTTAACGGCTTAAACACTAGTGTTACGTATGTTGGAGAATCTGGTTCTTCACACATGCATGATGTACTAAGTACGTAGATAACCGTAGGGCCAAGAATCGTCAAATTTCATTGAGAAATGAAAGAGATATTGGTTCACGAAGTGAGGTGTTTGAAGCATGGAAAGTGTGGTGTTGTGTTCAATTCTCCCTCATCGGTAGAGGAAGAAAGAATTGTTGTGTATATAAGACTCGAAATGTGTTTGGGGTTTGGGACCCCAAGGGGGATCCCATGTGTTTAAAGGAGGGAGGACCTAGATGTGCTTCGGTTCAAGGAAAGACCACACGCGCGCCGCCGCCGCCCGCCCGTCCGGTCCGGCTCCGGGTTCCGGGTCCTCGGGTCCTCGGGTCCACGGGTCCACGGGTCCACGGGTCCACGGGCCCACGGGCTGTGGGCTGTGGGCCTTCTGATATTATCTTTTTGGGCCAGAAAACTTTGTCAGAAGTACAGTTTGATCCCAGAAGTTTCAGATGTGCAATTTGATCCCTGAAGTTTCAAGATGTACAGTTTGGTCCCTGAAGTTTTTCAGAAAATCAGAATTTCGACGGTCCAGCACTCAATTCAGCCATTTATTTTGGCTGAATTACACCTCCACTAATGGCCAATCCGTTGGCCATTTTCTCCATTTATTTGGTGGCTTTACTACCTCCATAATGGTCATTATTTGGCCAATAATGGGTACATTATGGAAGCGATCAACAACCCTCTTCCCTATATAAACACCCTTACACCATTGTTGAGGACACTAGACATATACGAATTTACACAAAGCAGAAAGTAAAGAAAAGCAGTTTCTTCCTAATCTTCCAAGCATCATTTCGTTATTCAATATTCTTCACGGTAGCTTTTGAGTTTCCTTTGCTCAATAGTTCCATTGCTGTTTTATCTTGGGAGACGAATTGTCCGGAACGTATAAAGGATACATACGGGGCAATATTGTCTTAAGGACAGAGTGCCACACTCGACTCAGCAAAATCAAAGCAGTTTCCGGTCTTCTTATTCAACAAAAATTGTAATTTTGGTTTCATTGTTATATTGTAATTTCCAGCTTTCTAGTTGAATTGTAATTTCAATTCTTACTTAAGCAGTTACTTGTAATTTCCGTTTCTTGCAATCCTTTGTAATAACCAACATAACTCAATCTCAAAAGTTAATTTATGAGATGAAGATTGCTCAATATCATACTATAAAAGAAACAACAATTTATTCCTCAATCAATATGAGATACTTTAACACCTTCTCTCCTTATATGTTGTACAATGGCTAAAGAGTAAATAACATAATTTGGGAGCCTAACATTTGATGAACCAAAAAATTAGATTGAATTTGACTTTGTTATCATAAAGTAAACTAAGAAAATAAGCATTATGTTCACCTCAACTCCAAAATTAGCTCATGCCATATAAGGAGACAACATATTCCCTTAATCGATGTGAGACAGAAAGATAGTTTACCATGTTTCTCAATCAGCTTGTAAGTAATACAATCTAGCACTGCAAATGATGTAAGTGCTAATTCATCCAGTATAACTCCCTCTTCTATTTCATGATCATGCTAATTAATATTCTCTCTCTAGTGGAAGGCATTATTGCATTAGTAAAATGTAAGGCTGTCCAGTGGACTGGGACGGCCCGATCCCGCCTCGCCCCGATTTTAAAAAAAATTGGGATGGTATATGTCGGTAGAAGGGTTCGAATTCGGGACGGGATTAGGGCTTGTTCCCCGTCCCGACCCCGGACTGTCTAGATGTTGGAGGAGGTCTGACCCACTAAGCCATGGGGTACGGGCAGGTAGGGGCAGCCCACTGTTGCGGCTGCCAGCCTCACGATAGACATTGCCCTAACTGCCCGCCAGCTGGCAGGTTAGGCTGCTGCTAGTGGGGTTTGTTTTGGCCCTGCTGGCTGCGGTTGTTGCCGCCACTGGTGGCCTGTCCATCACCCCGACCCCGTCCTTTTCCACCATTATTTTTTCCTTTGTTATTGTTACGATTTTTACCCCTTTTTGACCCATTATTTTGTCAGTTCGAACCACCATCGGAACCAGAATTTTGGGTGCCAAAATCATCGGTATAATTATTAGTGGAAATAAGAGCAGTGTCGGCATTGGTTGCAGCCCCCATCAACTGTTTTTGTTTCCAGGTTTCTTCAAGAATTAATCTCGAACGAGCCTTATAGAATGGTGGTAAGGATTGCTTTATTGAATGAACGTAGCAACTCCATCAAGTTGTTCATTCAATCCCGCAATCAATTGTAGAACTAACCTTTGATTCATCACTGGCGCACCAACATTTGAAAGTTGATCGGCAAGCATTTTCAACTCTTGACAATACGCGGAGACGTTTGAAAAATTATCCAATTTGACATTGGTGAATTGGTTTTCAAGATATACCGCCCGTGAAATTTTATTATCTTAAAATATATTTTGCAAATGCTCCCAAGCTTATTGAGCCATAGAGTCCGATTCCAAAATAGGTTGATGAAGAAAGCCAAGAAAGAGGGGGGGGGGATCGGTTTTGGGGGGTGAGAGGGTTGGCCGAAATAGCAATAATTTAGGGGGTTAGTTTTTGGCTCTTGATACCATGAAGGAAATGTTTTTCATATGTCATTTCATTCCAAGATTATAATATATATACACACATACAAAATCAATCTAGGCTAAGAATGTGCTAATCATCTTAATTACATACTATTTGATTTAATTACATAAGTATGATTTGATATGATGGAGATAATTTTGGTGCGATGGAGATAAGTATGATGTGATGAAAGATAATTATAGATTATGTCCATAATTATCTTAACATTTTATTTTCGCGCTGATTCAATCAAATATCTGTGGGAATAGCCACTGAATATTTTTAGTGGAAAATAGTGATATTTTAGAAGTATTTTCTGCTACGATAGTGGCTGATAATTACTCCCTCCATCTCAAGTTATCCGTCGTAATTACTAAAATTAGTTATTTCAGATTATTTGTCATTTAGACGTTCAAGTCACAATTAATTATTTTTTCACCATTTTATCCTTAGTAGAATTTGTCATTAATGAAAATTAAACATAAATAGAGTAAACATTTAACAGAGAGAAATTATAACTTACATATAAATAAGGGTAAAGTAATCAAATACCCTTTTTAATTAATATTTTTTAAGGAGCGTGTAAAATAAAATAAAAACAACAGATAATTTAAGACGGAGGAAGTATATTAATGATAAAATTCTACTGAGGGTATAGGTGGGAAAAATAATTAATTGTGTCTTGAACTTGTAAAATAACAAATAATTGAAACAACTATTTTTAGTAATCACAAAAGATAACTTGAGATGGATGGAGTAATTATCAGCCACTGTCATACGCCAGAACTTGAGTTCCTCTGGAATCTAATTAAATGATATATACTAAAAGAACATTTTAATGGAAGTATTAAGTGAATACAATTAAATAGTAATACTTTTGTACCTCATAAATTAAATAATATGTATTTTCAAATAATATTACCTAATATTTTTATGATTGACAGGGAATAACATGCAAACTTAAAAGTGCTAATAAGGGGAAATTCATATATTGAAACTGACCAACTTAGGATTTTTTTTATTATTTTAATTTATAAGTACTTAACTTAAAAATAGTTTTAGGTGTTTACCAAACACGTAGAATAAGTTAAAAATACTTATAAGTAGTTTATAGGCTTATTTAAACGCCCCCATAATTCACATTTCACAAGTTAATTTCAGGTTTTGTATTTAATATGACAATATTCACATAGAAGTTGAATGTAAATGTAGATCGAGGCATCGAGCGATTCACATTGCCACATTAGTAAAGCTAACAGTTTAAGACCCATTTCTTTCCTTTGCTCTTCCAAAATAATAAATTACAGATTGTCAACTAAAAGTTAAAATTTTGTAAAACTTAAATAAATTTATCTGATTATTAAATAGTGTCAAATAATCCGTGACATTTCAAATTTGAAAAGAGTGTAATGAACAGAGACGCTAGTGTATATTAAACACAAAATTACTTTATTTATACTTACTTCTCATCCCTTCTTTTTTCTTCCTTAAACTTATTCCATTAAAACACACAATTGGAATGTCATGAACATGCCCATTTCCAAAAGAAATATCATGAATATTCCAATTAACCTTAATCGTTTTTTCAAGTTTTTTTTTTTATCTATTCTATATAAAGGGTGGTGTATTTATCCTTATTTTGCTCTCCCCTTATTAAAAAGACTAAATTAACTCTATAGTAGTTTATTTAGTCTCAAATGGATTTTTAAAGAAAAAAATCTCAAATTTACAAACTTCCAAAGCAACCTTTTCTCCGTTCTATTCGTTTTTTCTGCGGTGGTTCTCCTTCAGGTTCTTCATTTTTGTTTTCTGTTTGCTTATATTTGATTTAGTGCGAAAAAGGAGCTTTGAAATCAAAGAATAATGGTATGCATTACTCACTACAATTTCGTAGCAAGTGAGTATAGTTGGAGATTCTCAGCAAATTCTTGGTAAGTTGAGATGTATTTCTAACTAAAAGACAATAAAATAAGTTATTCTAAGACGGCGAACACGACCAAACGATTGAGAATAGGGATGACAACGGATCGAATCTGAACCGGATCCTACTAGATCCAGATCCGTTTTTCATACCTGAATCCAGATCCGTCGGGTCTATAAAAATCATATCCAAATCCGGATCCATCGGATCCACGGATCGGATCTGGATCCACATTTAAAAAAAAATTGCTAATAATGTAACCTTACTAAGATTTTTTTTTTGAACTGACAAATGATTTTTACTTAGCTAACAATTTACTGTGTTTCGATTTTGAAATGTTCATATAAGATATTTTGTTCGTTGTCTCGTTTTGATATATTTTGTTTGTTGTCTCGTTTTGATATATTTTGTTTGTTGTCTCGTTTTGATTGTGAGTTGTTAATTGAAAATGTTGGACAATGACAATAGTTATGAAAAATGCTGACTAGTATTTCCACAATGCAGAACTTGCATGCGCTTGAAATCTTCACAAATGAAGTGAATATAATTTTAACTGCTTGTCTATGGAGATGTTAGTCATTCACTAATATAACATTGATTTTATTATCGAAGTTACCTCTTTATTTTTTAGTTTTTGAGTAACGAGGGGATAAATTAAACTTGTTTTGAGAATTAAACTTGCAAGGATGTGCTTAACAATTTTAAGAAAATACTTATAAAATTACATTCTAGGTTATGAATATATTTAATAAAAAATGGATCCACGGGTCGGATCTGGACCGGATACGGATCTCAAATACAAGATCCAGATCCAGATTCGAACCGTCAGAAACGAATCCGGGTCCGATCCGGATCCATCGGGTCCAAATTTTGAAGATCCATATCCTATGAAACGGATTTGGATCCACCAAATTCGGATCAGGTACAGAATTTACTGCCATCTCTAATTGAGAAAATTATAGAATCACACGAGCTGAAAAGCTCAAAAAGGCCAAAATTCTACATGATGGGAAAGTAAGATAAAGGAGCTGCCGTGGGAAGTGGGGAACTCTTAATTTTTTCACAACAAAAAAAGAAAAGAAAAAAATAACTGTCAACCCCATTTAATTTCTTTCTATTCCTTTTCAAATTTGATAAATATTGATATATCATATATTTCATTATAATTTTATAATTCAGAGTATCCTTTGAAAAGGATATTTCAAATATAGAATTCATAGGAATCAAATATAGTATACTCTGAATCATTATACTCTGAATAAATTCATAGGAATCCGTAGGAATATGTTCTCTTGCCTGGATTATTGTGGATAATAGATATAGTTTTACATAATTACAAATTAAGTAATTAATTTTTTTAATTATAATTGGAATATAAATTTACCTAATGTAAAAGATATACAAAATATGGTAATATTCTATCAATGGTAATATACAAGATATGATAATATTTTATCACACCCCCACAGTTGAAGCGGGAGGTTTACGCTAAGACTGGCTCGGAAGTCATCAAAGAGTATACGCGGAAGTCCTTTAGTAAATATGTCAGCAATATGATATCGGGAAGGAACATGAAGAACACGAACTTGTCCACGAGCAATTTTCTCACGTACAAAGTGAATATTCATTTCAATGTGTTTAGTGCGCTGATGTTGAACGGGGTTGCCGGAAAGATATATCGCACTTATATTATCATAGTAAACCATTGTAGCCTTAGGAGTGGGGTGAAGCTCAAGTAGAAGGTTGTGTATCCAACAAGACTCAGAAACAACATTCGCTACACCTCTGTACTCAGCTTCGGCACTAGATCGAGATATAGTAGGTTATCTTTTAGAAGACCAAGAAAGCAAGTTATCTCTGAGGAACACACAGTAACCCGACGTGGATCGACGAGTGTCAAGACATCCACCCCAGTTAGCATCAGAATAAGATGTGAGACCATAGAGTGAGGACTTGTACATGTGTAAGCCGAAATGAAGAGTACCTTGTACATATCGCAAAATATATTTTAGGGCATTCATATGTTCATCTGTCGGGCTGTGCATATGTAAGCATATGTGTTGCACGACATAGGACATATCTGGTCTCATGAAAATGAGATATTGCAATGCTCCTACTAAACTGCGATAGTGAGTCGGGTCGGCATACAGAGAACCCGAAGAGGCACTGAGTTTGGAATTAGTGTCCACCGGTGTATGGGTCGATTTGCAAGATGTCATGCCGGCTCGGTCAAGGATATCTTCGACGTACTTCCTTTGACAAAGAAATAATCCACTTGCATGCCTCGTAACAGCAATGCCTAAAAAATAACTTAGGAGGCCCAAATCCTTCATAGGAAACTCAGAGGCAAAGAGTGACATAATGGATCGGCGAAGTGCATCAGAAGATGTGGTGAGAATTATATCATCAACATATAGTAGGATGTATGCCATGTAATTACCCTTGCTATATATGAACAATGAATGATCAGATTTGCTATGTGAAAACCCGATAGAGGATACAAAATCAGCAAACCGTTGGTACCATGCACGAGGAACCTGTTTTAGTCCATAGAGTGATTTCTTCAAAAGACACACATAATTTGGATAAATCAGATCCCTGAATCTCATAGGCTGATGCATACATACGGTTTCATGAAGGTCTCCATGCAAGAAAACATTTTTTACGTCAAGT
Source organism: Anisodus acutangulus (assembly GCA_029783415.1). Classification (NCBI taxonomy): domain Eukaryota; kingdom Viridiplantae; phylum Streptophyta; class Magnoliopsida; order Solanales; family Solanaceae; genus Anisodus; species Anisodus acutangulus. The sequence goes on along the minus strand of CM056497.1, from coordinate 10,699,466 downwards.
TGATGAATAGGCTAAGACTTGGACAAAGAATACTGAGAATGGTCCGAATAGTCGCTGATTTCACCACTGGGCTGAAAGTTTTATCACAATCCACTCCCACCTGTTGAGACCTGCCATCACCTACAAGAAGTTCCTTGAACCTCTCAAAAGAACCATCAGATTTTTTTTATGTAAAAATCCACATAGAACGAATAATATTAGCATCAGGAGGACGAGGTACTAGATCTCACGTTTTATTTTCAATAAGAGCATTATATTCGTCAATCATTATATTTTTACAATTAGGATCGGACAAGGCATCTTTCGGATTACGAGGAATAGGGGAAGGGGCAACTGAAGTAGACAAGTTAAATAGTCATTTGGGTTTGGAAATGTCGTGCATAGCATGGGTTTCCATTATCCGTGGGTGTGCCGCGAGAGGTTGGACAGGATTGGGATGGGGTGGCCGAGAAGTGGAGGCGGGACTAGGTGGACTGCCGGGAGTAGGGCGTGGGGCTGAGAAGAGGCAGTGGCATCGGGGAGAGGGTGGCTGGCTGAGAGACAGCCGAGATGGAAGGTCGTGACGAGCTATTTCGAGGCTCCCATTGCGGAGCTGAGTGGATTTTCCGCCTCGGGATGGCAGTGGTTGGGACGACTGCCGGTGTCGGTGACGACTGATTTTGCAAAAGATGAATTAGTAGGGGATTTAGTCCATCATTTAAGAATTCATAGGAATTTGAAGATGAAGAATTGAGTTTGGCAAAGGGGAATTGGGACTCATCGAATATGGCATGCCGATAAATGATTATTTTTTGGCTTGACTAGTCGTAACAATTATAACCTCGATAATTGGGAGGGGTAGCCAAGAAAGACATACATGGATGACCGAGGTTATAGCTTATTGATTTGTGTGGATGGATGGAGGGGGTAGCACAGACATCCGAAAGTTCGTAAATGCTTATAGGAAGGATCCCGAAGATAGAGAACTTGAGTGGGAGACTTGTGTTTGAGAGACTTGTTTGGGAGAATGTTCAAGAGATAGATTGCCATTGATAGAGCGTAATGCCAAAAATAGAGGGATAGAGACGTGAGCAAGGAGGGCACAAACTATATTGTTTATGGTTCTAATTTTTTGTTCGGCTTTGCCATTTTGTAAAGAGGTGTGGGGACAGGAAAAATGAAAAATAAGGCCATGTTTGGCGCATAAAAGTTTGAATTGATTATTATCGAATTCCCTCCCATTGTCACATTGGAAACATTTAATATTCTTTTCAAATTGTGTCTTAATGAAAGTGCTGAATGACGAAAAAATAGAATAGACTTGGGACTTATTACCAATAGGAAATGTCTATAGGAAGTTTGAATAATCATTTAAAAATAACATATAGTATCGAGGCCCGGTCGTGCTTAAGATAGGAGAAGTCCATAAAATCACTGTGTATTATATCAAAAGGCATTAAAGTACAAGTGGATGAAGAATAAAATGGCAACTTGACATGTTTCCCAAAAATACAAGATTCACAAACAAGAGGAGAAGGGACATGTTTGTAAGAAATAAATTTATTTTTTCTAAGGGAGCGTAAAACAGAGTCTCCGGATGTCCTAATCTATTATGCCATAAAGGAGATAAAATTGTTGCAAAGGTTGACGGAAAGGAGGCTGGATGGCTGACGGAGGTGGTGATAGGATAAAGGTCCCTAGTGCTATCACATCTCAGTATTCACATCCCTGTCATAAGGTCCTTCACATGAAAACCAAAGGGATCAAATTCAAAGAAAACATTATTGTCGGTTGTGAAACGACGCATATAGATTAGATTTTTGATAAGTTTCGGGGC